>CAJHZI010000547.1:172500-610000 GCA_905160935.1 Enchytraeus crypticus | reverse complement strand
AGTCCCCTTGAGCGGCGTCGCACCCTTGTGGCGTATCTTACGGTTAGCAGCGCTGATGATGGTCGACACGAGCTCTTTATAGCGCACAGTGTCGCCACGAGGTGATGAAGTGTAAGTATTTGATTGAGAGGTGCCAGCTGTAGTAGAACTGTGACTAAAACCTGGAGATGATAGAGGTGACTGACGTAATGCTGCAAAATATAACAACAAATAATTATTCTCCAATATCTCGAGCAAACTCTTTTAAAATTGCTAAAAGTTACATATGAATTTAATTAGTGTCTTATGTTAAAATATCAATCAAAGCATTATTTTATTCTTTATCAACCAAAAGGTCAAACATTCCATCAATTACATGCACGTACGATTGAAAAGATCTGTTGTACGTTGAACAAACACCACGGGTTGATAGCGCAACTAACAAAACCCACAGGCTGATATAGGGCTGATATTAAATGTCCAGTGAAGTTGGGTAACGTTGACAAAAATACTTAATGAATTTTAAATAGGTGAAAAGCATGGCTTCTCTGGTTATGATAAGAATAATATAATTAAGTTATAATATAAATATTAGCCAATGTTTAATATTAAACTGAAACAGTAGAACATGGAGTACTAAAGTATTTTAAATATCTTTCAATAGTAACTATATGAATTTATATATATAAATAAACTATAACATAAAGAACTATAGCAGAAATTTGTGCACATCCTGCAACATCATGCAAGTATGCCAAAACGTGATCTTCTGATCGTCAATGAATATAAAAACTACAGAAACATTGGATATACTGGGTATTAGCTAATTAGTTGCCTAAATCAACTCAATTACATTACGACATTTAGAAATGACAACACCAACATGCATGAAATGACAACACATAGATAATGTCTAAAGGAGACATCGACAAGACAGTATCTTTCTCAAATACCCTTATAAGTATAATTAAAATCTCAATATAGTTCGGCAGGCCATTTAAAAAACAAGATCAAACACAGAAGTTGGAGAGCTTTGTAATATTATATTAGTACTGTTGTCACTAAATAACTGACAAACTTATAAAAGTTAAATCTACTATCCTGAAAATTTAATTTGTGTTGAAAAATATAACGTGTACTAAGAGACCAAATCCTGTACAATCATACATACATGAACATAACCGCACATATAACTGAAAATAAAGAACTGAACGTCAAACTTTAGTGCTTACCCACAGCCTCCTAAAAAAATAGTCTGCTTCCAACTCAACCATCCAGTGTCAGTTAAATCTAGCTTAACTGTACTATTACTATTACTCCAGAAAAATGATTTGCACACTGTAGATTAAGCATTTCATAGTTCACACTACAGAATATTCCAGTATCTAATTGTAAATATTTAATAGAAGCTAAAATTTTTGCTAGTAAATTCTTATCCTGAAGTTTCATCATCAGGGCAGAAAGCTAAAAACCATCATCCTCTACCTATAACAATCATTGAAATGATGCAAAACAGTTAAACTACTCATTATTACAACAGTCAAATCCAAATCTATCATAACAACTCTTAAAGAACAAGAGTGTTAGAAGGCATTATTGCTATGAATATAACGACTAAATTACATGGATTCTATTTACTTCAGTTACAAGATCAACACAAATACGTACAATAATGCACGTATACCACATTTACACAGAATATTTAATAAAACAAAGAGTATGGCTCTAGAGAACGAGACAACATCTAGTAAATGTTTGCAGCATGCAATGAGCGACAGACGAAACACTGTTGTTACTCAGTGAGCCATCCCACCTATGTCCTTAGCATGACGAGTAGAATGACTAGATCGCTAAAATGTTAGACTCGCTCGCTTGCCTGATCAACAAATCACATCACATTATATCGGCGCAGCCACATTAATATCACACCATTCAATGCAGAAAAGCGATATGTAATATAGTGTAATTCCTTTTTAACATGATCATAACAGAGATAGCCAATCGGTTGATTTCAACTTAAACATAGACCAAACGTTGTATTTTATATAAACAAATACGTTTTAAATTTGATGGACCTAAGAAATGAAAAAAGACAATTAAAATACAATATTTACGGTTTAAAAGTTTAATTAAAAACTTACATGACAAATATTTTATAATGTAAACACTATACAAACAATAAAACAAACAACTCAAAATGTGCATTAATACCAAGCTGCACTTTCCCCAATTAAAAGAGAAATTACTCTAAGAAGCACACATAGTGCATGCACTAAAAGCAAAAATTACAGATTTATGCAAAACGCTACAAGCAATTAAGCAAGTGAATGTCATGTTACCTTTAGGTAAATATTCACATGCACACTATATATACATATATGTACGTAAAACTCAATCTTTAAAACAGGTCTAAAACTGGCATGACTTTGCAAGGATTCTATAAAAGTCATTAAATATTCAGCTGATTCTACTCGTACGAGTAGCTGACTATCCTACACGCAGCTGTGGAGTGATCTACTTCTTAGTACAAAAATGGATGTAGAATAAATAGTAGAGGAATCAGAGTACAAATCTTTCAAGTTAGAGATGATGAACAGAATATAAATTATATGGCACACAATCTTTGACATTTAAACCACTCTTATATGACAAAATTGTTTGAATATAAAACTTCTCAGCACTTTTTCTCATTTACCCTGATCAACAACAGTAGGTTAAAGATTCAAGCAGTCATCAATTCCTAGACATCATCAATCTATATATGTCACTTAGACAACGTTTTACGGTTCCTTCCAACACATTTAATATATGAACTAAATATATGTCCATATAAATAGAGAACAAGTCCCTATCAATGAATGCATTTCTATTTGTCTATGCATTTCATACACCTGTGATAATACACAACGTGCGCAATCTGCACATAAGGTTTGAAACTTGTGATAATTCATCCATCTCATGTGAAATATTATAATAAATAATTATTAGAAGTTTTAAGTTCTAAGTAATTAGCACATATCATTTGAAACTTAGGATAATTCATCCATCTCTTTTGAAATATTATAATAATTAATTGTTAGTAGTTTTAAGATCTAAGTAATTAAGTACCAACGTCAGAACGGGCATTCGGTTGGTAAACGCTTAGGCTCAATAATTGCTACAAAATTTTCCAAAACGAATGAACAACAGGGGATTGACTGATAATATGGTATAAGACAGAAAGGAGCAGAGAAGGTCTGTTTGTATCTGTTCATAAACTGAGATTAAAGGGAAGATTATGATGATGAGTATTCAGATAAGAATAGAAGAATCTCATCTGATTCTTTTTGAATCATATAAGATTAGAATTTCGAAGATAAAACTTTTCCAATTTCAGGCCATTGACAATGACATCATCTTCATAATCAAGTAAGAAACACAAAGCCCCATTGTAGTCACAACAGGATTTTAATTTCATCTCTTTAATCAGTTTAATGCTAATTTATAATACTCATACCACTTAAACATCATAAAATAAACTGTGCTTTCAGGATATATGTGCGTGTGTGCGCGCATGTATAGAGTATATAACCAAACCAACCACTAACAAAAAAAGATACCTCAGCATTGCTAGAGGCTGTAGAATATTAAACTACCAATGTGGCTCAAATGCAATTTAAAGTCCAAAAATGTCATATATATATATATATATATATATATATATATATATATATATATATATACATACACAGATAATATACAGTATTAAAGAAGATCTAAGGACAACAAAGGCACACAAACCAAGACTTTCTGCCTTGGCCAGCAGTTCCTCGTTCATTGTTGAGATAGGCGTGGATTCGTCAGGTTCATCATCTACAGGAACATTGACGTCTTCATCCCATGAACTGAAGAACCAATCACTCTGTAACACATAAACACATGAACTGAAGAGCCAATCACTCTGCATCAAACACAACACAAATATGAGAACTGAAGAGCCAATCATTCTGTAACACACAAACATAAGAACTGAAGAACCAATCACTCTGTAACACACAAACATAAGAACTGAAGAACCAATCACTCTGTAACACACAAACATAAGAACTGAAGAACCAATCACTCTGTAACACACAAACATAAGAACTGAAGAACCAATCACTCTGTAACAAACAGACACAAGAACTGAAGAACCAATCACTCTGTAACAAACAGACACAAGAACTGAAGAACCAATCACTCTGCAAGACATAAACACATGAACCAATCACTCTGCAACACACACACAATCACTATCTAACACGTAAACATAGGAACTGAAGAACCAATCACTCTGCAACACACAAACATAAGAACTGAAGGACCAATCACTCTGTAGTATACAAACATAATAACTAAAGAATCAATCACTCTGCAACACATAAACACAAGAACTGAGGAACCAATCACTCTGTAACACACAAACATGAGAACTGAAGACCAATCATTCTGCAATGTAAGACAAAAGTTTAGTTCTTGCCAAACACAAGAACTAAAGAACCAAATCAAATCATTACTAAATCAATATCTCTACAGAATGTAAATTCAAGAATTAAGAATTAATCTTGCAACTTATGTATGACGTCCCTGACATCATCCTTATATGAGGAAACGGACATTAAACCTTTATTATTATTATTAAAACCTACTACATTACCAATTTTTGCAAAGTGCTAACAATTACTAAGACATTTTACAATTTTGTTAATTTTGTTTTCATTTAATTATTACTACTGTTAATTTCATTATTTTTACTTAGCTTTACATTACTATTATTAACTACTACTACTATTTTACTCTGCAATATAATGCACCAAGATTTAATCAGGCTTTATCATTTCTTAATTCTGTCTAGAAAATTGTTTGTTGGCACCATTTAAGTAATTTGCATCGTACTGGTTTACAAGACCATTTTCATCTAGGTCACGGAAATGAACATGAACCTCTGTACTAAGCGACCTATTCTTCTTATATAATTATGAGTCCAGTAGAAGGGATTAAAATTTTTAGAAATCTGTCAAGAGACAATAATTAAACGAGATCAATCAATCAAAATGGATAAACTTCAAAAGTATCAGTGCACAGTATAGGGAATTATAGGGGATTGACTGATGATATGGTGTGGGACAGGAAGGACTGGAGAAGGTATATTCGTATCCCGACCCTGGTTAAACTGGGATTTAAGGGAAGATGATGATGATGAATCAATCAATAGGAATTTAACGTCCAGTTCTTCGCCATAAGGCAACGTCAGGGACGTCAAAACAGATGAAACACACAGGAGTCCCAAATCTTCTAGCTTCTGGCAGGCACTTTTAAGGCAGCAGTTAGGTGAGAAGATGCTTGGAATCTATGCACCACAAGGAAACCAATAAAAATAAATAAGCACCAGTTAGATACTGACATGAATAATAATACTTTCGACAACTCTACACTGAGCGGCCATATCCCGCAGCATCACTATCATGTTGTCATCCTGAGGTCGTATCAATGTAGGACCAAACATAATAGCTAGGTTACGTGCGTCCATCTACAACAATACCAACAACCGAACACAGATGTAACCAATGCCCATCTGAAATAAACACAATACCTTATCTTTGTCATGAGATAATGGGAGTCCATAATAAATGCACCAATAAAACTATACCTCGTTTGAGGTACTAATGTAGTCTGAAAAGCCAGACTAATAATGTAGTCTGGCTGGAACCAGTGGCGAAGTCTGTGAGATACTCGACCGCAGATCAGTAGGTGTGGGGTTCAAATCCTGAGCTCGCCAGTCACTAACATCGATTTTGTGTGAGGAAACTGACGTTATCCTTAGCTTTACCAGCTTTAAAACGAGATCTATTCATAGAACTTTTTTAGAAACGGGATATGATTGCCTCACGACCTTTAAGTATATTGGGCTTAGCACTTTTGATATACAGTGTCTAAACTCTGGTAACTGCAAGTTAGCAGAAGAAAGTAAGCAGTGTCCGAGTAATTCCTGAAGTAGAGTTGAGACGGTTTTGAAGCAGAACAATGCAAGATGGTATATTCAGAACATGTTGAAAAATATACAATATTTGAGATAAGATACAGGTATTGTACCGTGTGAAATATACTCTAAGATTGGTGGAATTTTCACTGTGACGTAAACGATTTGTGCATTATAATTTCATTATTTTGCAGCAGAAAATCTGAGCCATCATGTATTGTCTTTGAGGCTGAGCAGAGTTACGAATGGTGCCTCCGTTGTACAAAAATCAAATTGCCAATTTCTAGATTTTAACTCTAGTTTTACCAATCCTGTATAAAGAATATTGCAAGATCCATTATTTGCTCTGAATATTTTAGTAGACAATATTCCAGCAAACCTCGTCTTTATCTCATTATATCACTAACCTAAGTTATGATGTTTTAGCTTCACATAAAGTTCTGCATAAAGCTCAGAAAGGATATATAACCTTAGAGAGAGAGAGAGAGAGAGAGAGAGAACTATGTTTATTGAAGTATACATACAAGCACAAAGTCATCAAAGAGGGTATATATATATATACCTTATTGACATCCTCGTGCATGGTGACCCTGTTCAGATGTTGTGCCATAAAGTGCAACGTCTCAAAGTTGTGCTCCGGTAAATCATGAAGTAACTTCTTGATCTTTAACATACGTCGCTCTGCATTTTCTGTCCTATTGGCGGCGATAACAGATTCATACAAGTCTGAAAAAGCACACCACACATACTGTAACACTCATAAGTGTAAGCATTAGCTAATAAATTTAAATGGCATACTACAAAACTCTTTAAAGATTTTCAGAAGAACTCTGAACGGTGCTGGCATATGATTCAATGCTATATAAAAACTAATTTACTTTATTCATCCAGATCTTAATCAGTTTGACATCAAATCTCTGCACAGAAGAGTTTCACACATGCTGGGTATAAAACTATACGAGATTATACAATATTTATACATGAAAGATAGTGAAAACTTTGGTTTGGACCACGCTATTGTATGGATGTGAAACATGGACCTTAAAGAAGGAAGATATTAGGAAACTGGAGGCATTGGAAATGTGGATTTGGAGAAGAATGGAGAGGCTTAGCTGGACTCAAAAGGTTACAAATGAGGAAGTCCTGGAGAAAGTTGGCACAGATAGACAATTGATAAATGTATTAAGAAATAGGAAGAAGAGATGGATAGGACACATTCTAAGGGGGGAAAGTCTATTAAAAGAGGTCATAGAAGGTAGAATGGAAGGAAAAAGAGACAGGGACAGGCGGGAGATTAGGTATGTTAGATGATTTAAAGACCCACTCATATGTGCAAATGATGAGGAAAGCAGAAGACAGAGAAGAGTGGAGGCGTTATGTACAACGGACCTGCCAGTAGGCAGTGCACTAAGAGAGAGATACATGAACTACCAATTAATTTCCTATATTCTAACGAAGTGAAAATGACTATTGCATCTCTTAAATAATCAAATAACACAAAAACATGCACAAACGTGTGTGAGCTTTCTTAGAATATCTCAATATCGTAGGGGTGAAGTTTAAATGACAGATCCTGATGTGAATTTAATACTTGTGAGTTCGAATTCCAGCCGTGCTGATCTGAGAGTAAAATCTCAGACATTCACTGGACTGGTTACACGAAAAATGGTCTAAATCGTCTAACGGTTTAAACATGTGGTATTAAAAGTGATAGATATCAACACAGTTGATCATTTCACTATAATTTGTATTTACTTTACCTTCTAATCAAATAAACTAGATTCAAGGCAAGTAAAATCAAATAGCAGAAGCAGACAATGGCTTACAGTCAGTGATTAGAGAATCAGGCAATTTTCTAAAGAACAGCTTCAAAAGGCTCGTAGCTACATTAACATCATTCCACTTATCACTCTCCTGACACAGACCCACAGGATCCTGCAACACAATTCAAAATTACCAACACATTTCATATCAACTCAGACAGAAATTAGGAAATCATAAAATAATTCTATATAATACAAAAATACTAAAATTCATCAATAAAACATTACATTTCAATTTCAAGCTCAATTTGCATAATATATTTCTCTAACAGTTATTTTTAAATTGGAAATACGCGTTTACGCACACTATTGCGTGACCACCTCTGCACTTTGCTCAGCATGGTTTGGACTTACTTTTTATAGTATTTCTGCACTGGGAAGGCTATTAAAAAGGAAAAGGGAAAGGTGAAAGGAACAAGAACTCGTAGGCTTATATTATTGAAGTCACTCAGAATTTTTTAATATTCTCTGGATTGACATACACAGAGACAAGCCCAGGGTGAATTCACGCTTTACCCTATCCCAATTTCTTGAACCAAGGGTTAATTCTGTTTAGCTCGAAGTTACCCCAATACACAAATAGGATCGAGAGGGAACAGACAGTGACTAGTCACAGGAAGAGAATCTTCCCTGGACGACCGAAGCAAGAGGGGAAAGATGGTGGTTAATCACGGGAAGGCAAACCCTCCGAGAACGGCCAAAGCAAATTCTACTACCTGAAGTGCAATGGGCACTAGAATGCAACATACATGTACACGAACCCAGATAATTTACTTAGCAACATAACAGAGTTCGATGCAATATTCATAGCTCGCTTATATAAGACATTCCAATAATTTCTGCTAAAAGATTCTTATGTCATCATAAACATTTAACAGGTAAGGAACAGGTAAGGAGTTTCAAATATTTGGGTCATACTATAACCGATGATGGGAAATGTGCGACGGAAATATGCAGTAGAATTGCACAAGCAAAAGCGGCCTTTGGTAGTAGAAAAGAACTATTAACAAAAAGTCTAAAGAAAGACACAAAGATAAAGATAGTGAAAACTTTGGTTTGGACCATGCTATTGTTTGGATGTGAAACATGGACCTTAAGGAACGAAGATATTAGGAAACTGGAGGCATTGGAAATGTGAATATGGAGAAGAATGGAGAGGATTAGCTGGACTCAAAAGGTTACAAATGAGGAAGTCCTGGAGAGAGTTGGCACAGATAGACAGTTGATAAATGTATTAAGATATAGGAAGAAGAGATGGATAGGACACATTCTAAGGGGGGAAGGTCTATCAAAAGAGGTCACAGAAGGTAGAATGGAAGGAAAAAGAGGCAGAGGCAGGCCGAGATTAGGTATGTTAGATGATTTAAAGACCCACTCATATGTGAAAATGAAGAGGAAGGCGGAAGACAGAGAAGAGTGGAGGCATTATGTACCATGGACCTGCCAGTAGGCAGTGCACTAAGAGAGAGGGAAACATTTAACCTCATCATTCTTTGCAGAGAGGGGAAACTCCCGTACCTACCCTTTAAGCTACCCTTATTATATATCATAATCAAAAACAATAAGAAAAAAACATTCGGGCCTAACTTCCTGACCAAAATTACGATTTAGGATCTTTTCAATAAAACGGAAATAAACACCATTCCAATAGCAGAAAACGTAAATCGTTACATGTGTTTGTTTTGGCACAATTTTTACAACTATAATCCTCAATGTAAAAAAGCCACAAATGAGCCATGCATTAAATCAGACTCTTATCTACACAAGAGTTCTCTATCAAAAACCTTAAAATGTTCTGTAGTAAAGATCTCGTTACTAAATTCTTAACAGAATGGGTCAAAAGCTACAGATAATGGATTACAAGCTAGACAAGTTAGCTATTTTCTATCAAAACTACAACATAAGTGTAATCCGATACAGATATTAGGTGAGCAAAATATATATGTCACATGATGTATAGTATAGGTGCGAGATAGATGCCTTAATTTGCCTCAAACTTTGAAAACATTACAAAAAGGGAAGAGTGATGCTGCAGCTTGCTGAGGAATCTCTCAGCCACCAAGGACACCTCATTACAAGCAAAGGAGTATTAATAATAAAAAATAAGTAGAATATTGCGAAGTGAGACAAGTTATTTCCTGAAACAGTCAAGCTGCTGGGATGTCATAAAATGAAATTCATTTTATGACTCTTTTATTGTACTGATAAGCTTAAAGTTATAAGATTGAGGAATTTAGCAAATATGCCTGCATGATCTTGATTGAAATAACATGATTTCTTACCCGATTGATCTCTTCTATGAGCTGATTGAGTAGCCCAGTGTTACCAGGAACTCGATAAATTCCCTGATTTAATATTCCTCTCTCTTCAACAACTCTAGTACACACTTCAACTATCGAAGGCACATACTGCACACAATATGAACCAAAGGAGTAATGATTTAACGTCTTATTCCTTATTTAAATTCAATGTACAGGATGCACAACACACACATACCTAAGCATACATTTTATTTATTTTTATCTTCAACAGCTGTCATATCTACATTAGCAGGTACAATGAAGCTTCAACACACACACATATAGTTTTAGTCCATCTTCTAGAGAGCTATTTTACATATTACAACACTACTAACTAAATTGTCTGTTATTATATTTTCAATATAATTTAAAAAGGTTCAACAGTTAAGTAGGTTATTAAAATGATAAATAAGAATAGGCCTTGCAGTTCTCTTTAATTTTAAAGTGATTCCTCTAAGAATTTTATCGGCCATATTTATTATAATTTTATAAGAATTTTATAAGCCGAACTTATTGAAATTGATGTCTGATTAGGGTTAAACATAAAGGTTAGAATTTAATTAGACCAGCATTAATCTTAACCCCTAAGCTAAACCCACTATCCATTTTGACTAAAACTAGACAAATCAGGAGCATGATTTCGTACAACAGAAGGGCTTACACAAAGGAATGCCTAGTTCGAAAGAGCAGCAAGCTTTAAAAATATTTTATTGTGCAGAAACAGTGCTATGATTAAACTACCACAAACACTGGTTATAGAATATCAAACTTTTGTTTCCCTTGTGTTGTTGAATATCAAACTATTGGTTGACTTGTGTTAATGAATATTAAACGATTGTTATTCATTACAAAACAAGAAAGAGCTATTGCAGAACCCACGTTCCTAGTGGCAACTGATGTAAGTTAACTTCTTAAGTGTAGCAGGGACAAAATAACAATAATAGTGATGGTATCACAGGGACGCTTTGAAATTTTTATTGACTGTGTGAACATAAAACATCATTACAAAATTTAGAAGAATGTGGACAAAAAACCATTGGACAGGTTAGATTAAAGTAATGCAAGGAAATATAGTCATGTCAGTGATGACACTTCGACATAAATATAAGTGCTTAATGTTTAAATACACATAAACATAATTGCATAAGGCTTAAATGCTAAATGCTACAGCCAAAATTAACTTCAGCTTCCTGTCACAAAAGCATGTTAGTGACACGACAAGCATGGATGTGAAGCCTATAGATCTGCAGTCGGACAGCTTATCAAAATGCTGGTACCCGAGCCCTTAGACTACAAGTACCTAGATACTTACAATTAACTTGAATTAGTACCTCATTAGCAGTAGCAGGTTGGCATAGTTCTAACGGCACCCCTATGGCACCTATAACATCGTCTACACGTGTCGAGGCATCGCTTGACGGGCTAAGAACGGAACCTGAGCCATAGCGCTTGAACGTTCTAGCCATCTTGCCCTTCCAAGTTTCCTTCTGCTTCGGTGAAGAGCTTGTCGGATCTGATAGCACAATAGAAATACTTATCTCATTTATAGACCATTTCTATCCAACTATAAACTACTTTCAGCATTTCATGGTGATAAGCCTTCTACTATATCAGCAATCTCTATTAGTCATTAGGTAACTTTTCTATGTTTCAAAATTCTTACTCAATGTATTGGGAGAATATCTTTTAATTTCCGTCAATTGGAACCCTTTTAACCCAGATATCTCTACTCTTCTATTTCAAAGTATTTGCCTAAAATTCATAATTTCTCACCATCTATACAAACTATTTGTCCTGCCTTTCCTTGAATCACAGAACTGATATCTAATGATCCTCGTTCTTTTAAAAATACGGGTTGATAAATAATTCGGGTTAAATAAATTTGGATAAATTAAGAGAGGATTGATAAAATTACTGAAACAAAACAAGCCTACCAAAAGAACTACTACAGAACAAGAATCGTTGCAATAATTTATATTTATCCATTTTGAATAAAGCGGAAAATTACATTGCCATAAATAGCTTTAAGATGACGAAAAGATTCTGGAAAAAACTGCTAAGAAACTAAGCGCCAACAGCTCAGGTTTAGGAGATTCCTCAATGGGTTTTTATTTGTAAAACCAGAAGAGATCCTAGAACTCCTTAAACTTGGCATCTGCTGGCATGACAGTGCTCTCCTCTCCAAAAAAATTTGTAATATAAATATACATGTATAACTCTAATTTAGCAATTCAACGAAATGATCTGATAATTATAAGATACAAAATATCTTGCATACAACATCTTGGAAAAAAGTAAACAATCAAATAGATATCATTCCAATGAAATATCAGCGGTTACCGAAGTAACAGACAAAAGCTCATATTTAGTGCAAAATTAAGAAACGCAATGCTATGACAGAAAAATATCATCACTAAAACAAAATGCTGATACATTTCATCTCAAAGTAAGTGAAAAAGTAAAAGAAATTTATCAATTATACTTTGACAAGTAAAATGCTAAAACAATTTAATTAACAACGGGTAAACAAGATTGTTTTCTCAGGGAATGACTGCCCCTGCTCAGTAAATGTTAGTCGAAGCTGAGGAAGGCATAGGGGGGCCCACCTCGTCATAAGCAGAATCCCCAAAGAATAATGGTATATCAAAAGGAATGTTATAGATTATTTAAGGATCCACTCATATATGGACGGACATGAGGAGGAAAAAGGAAGATCGAGATGAGTGGAGGCGTTGTATACCATGGGCCTGCCAGTAGGCCGTGCACTAAGTATATCATTAATATAGAGCATATATTAAAATTACTACCTTTCTGCTCATTAGATGATTTTTTAGGTCTTGAACCGGGTGAATGAGCGCCATGCATCTTATTGGAGAGAGTCCACTGGGTTGTTTTCTTGGCCTTGCTGGCAGCACCTCCGGCAGCAAGGCCTTGGGCGGAGGCAGAAGCACCTGGGCCGCTAGAAGAACAGATTGCCGATGCTATAGAACACGAGCCCTTAGCAGTGGGCTCCGGCGTGACTGCACCTGACTTAGAGCGTTCCACTTGCAGGTCCTTCTGCAGACATATAGTACAGTGAAGAATTAATAGGTCATGATGATCTCTATCACTATCCGCAAGAAATGATTTTATGTGATGTTTACCAAAGCCTGAAAGGGCATCTGGTTGATGAGCATCTATGCTTCTGAAATAACTACAAAATTTTCTATCCCTAACCCTAGTGAAACTGGGATTCAAGGGAAGATTATGATGATGAATATCAGTGGAAAATTTCTGATGTTTCAATGCATTAGAATCCTGCATTAGAATCCATTCTTTTGTTTCAACTTATTCAACCGACATTAAAATTTCATGCAAAATATCATCATAATAGTTGCGTAACAACCAACACTTTCTCAACACCAAAAATTGTATTAGTGATAAATTTCTGAAGTACATACACTTCCTCCATCTGTTGTTGAAATGTCTGTGAAAACGTCGTTAGATGAGTCAGCGCTTTTAGATGCCCCAATCTTTGCAACCTAAATACACAGAAAAACAACATAGCTATATTTATAACACGAACTCAAAACCGTTACTCTATAAACTTATGAATATAATTCATTTAAAAATAATGCTCAATAAATGATGGCCGTATTAGAAGACATGACTTGCAACATTATGTACATTTTCTAGCTATATATTTCATACAAATAAAATAATACAATGTAACTAGGATTTCATACAAATAAAATAATACAATGTAACTAGGAAATACAAATGAGTCAATCATTGCCATCGTCACTGGTAATCATTGAATCACAGATGGATAGAAATCAATTAATAACTTTTTACTAAAATCATTTTAATAAGGCAACACAATCATCATCATCTTCCCTTGAATCTCATTTTGACTAGGGCTTTGATTAAACTTTTCCATTCGTTCTAGACACTTTTGTAGCAGTTTCTGGAGCCTAGGCACTCACCAACCGAATGCCCTTTCTAACACTAGCTTGGATCTCAGTGCTTCGTCACATTTTACAACACATGCAGTAAACGGTTGGTCTATTCTTCAACTATCCGGATAAAACATGGGTACATTTTAGTAAAGTGTCAAATGTTGCACATGAATTTGATTATCTGAATTATTTGTTCATTTGATTATCTGAAGACATAATCATACATGTCTAGAACTCCTTTAATTTAATAAATCTTCATGAAATAAAGCAACAAATTAAGCAATTGATATGGTATTGTATATTGCATTCTTATGTATCTACTTTAGTCACCTCCTACAAACGAGTAGTTTCCATATTATAGATACATCTTAAGTAATAAGTAGCAAAGGCACTTGTAATATCACAAAGCATACTAATGTATAGTATGCATGTAAGCTCTACACACAACACATACCAATGTTAGCAGTGATTCAATTATCAAATTAATTATATTAATAGTAATAAGCATAGGGTGCTATTTGTACACTTCCACCATCATTTGCATTGTAAATTAAATTGGATTTTAACACCAGCACCAGGCAGCGGTAAATGCCGCTTGATAGGCACTACTTGTACTCTTTTATTTGCATATTCCAAGGTCATCAAGCCAGCACAAATTTTCAACTCTATTCATCAATTTTCTTAATTTTTATCACCTACCATAAGGCATGCCCTGTTATATACAGACATAACTTTTAATCTATGGCTTGCCTAAAAAATAAACAAAAAGAGCTTATGACATACATGACTACTGGAGAAATTCTTTCTATTTTCATCACTAGACTTCCAGGGAGACGGCACTGAACCAGCAGATTTAGCAGCAGCACTATAATATTATCATAAACCACATCATGCAGTGTCGAAAGGTCCAATATGAATCAATATTGAATCAATTAATAAGTTCAAATCAATGAATCATTTAAAAGGAATGCATTTGATAGCACAATAAATCAATGAAAAAGACTGCATAAACCATTACATCAATCAAAGAACTTTGATGCATTTGCCACAATAAAAACATGACTTAAAACATTTAAGCACATTAAATGGAAGAAGGGTGTGTACACTAAATGCAATCTCTTTTAGCCATAGGTCTAAATTTTGCCAAGCTTGGTTTTGATTTTGCTTTCACTTTGTGGTCTTTGTATACTCAATCTTCATCGTGTGGTGAGTTGGCATCTGTTTGTGCCGAGTCTGCAAAAGACATCCTTGACATTGTCGTTTGGCGAGGAACCGGACGAAAAATTCTTATTGATCGATTGATTTGGGTAAGACTTACTTTAGAGGAGTTTCAACATTCGGAGAAAGAGGCTCACCTGCAAATGAAAAATTACATCCTTTACTGTTGTCTCCAAACAAATTGATTTAAACTATTGTGCACTAACTGAGTCACTCATTAATCTAAATCATTAGTCACTATATATCTAAAATTGTTTGATCAAAATTATTATAAACTGCCCATAGAGATGCTGCTTAATCCTCAAAAAAGTAATGTGTCTTTAGAAGAAATGTCTATTATTTTGCTAGTACTATAAAGGGAATACATGCACAAGTGTTGGAAAATCGTGAAAATTCATCAACTATCAGAATTCATAATTTGAATAAATTGTATAGAGTTAATTGAATGTACCACGATTTCTAACATTAACTGCTCTGACATTATATTGCGATTCGAACACAAATATTGAATCACTACCATCTTATAATTATTAGCAATATCAATTACACTAAAAATTAGTCTCGGATATGTTAGAGATATACTCGAGAATCAACTAACTTGAAAGAGATGTAGTGCCAGAAGTAGTTGCCAGCTTGATACTAGATACGCTCCTGTCCTCCACATTGGCATTATTCAGAGTATCTGTGCCTAACCTCGCTGAGCTAACTGCATCATGTCTACAATCCTTCTGACCTCCAAATACTGCAGATTGTCGACTAATTCTGTCGTACCCATATATCGGCCCGGTAGTGCCAGATGCTCCTCGAGACGATGCCGTCGCAGCCAATAAACTAGGATCAGTGCCGTCACTGGTGGCGTCTGATCGCTCAAAGCGTTTTGACCTCTCATGAACGAGACTGAAAGGCTGTGAGGAGCGGGGGACACTGTACTGTGAAGCAGACCGTGGAGGAATTCCTGCCGATGAAGCAGGAGAACGGGTTATCTCGTTAAAGAAGCTGCTTCGCCTGTCTGCTATAGATGCCTTAACATTTTTATAATCTTTGTCTTCTCCACCTTCACTAACTGGAGTGGCACTGGCAGATGAAGAAACACTTGACGATGGAACCGTTGATGCAAACTCTCTCTGTCGAAGACTGTGATCAGTGGATATCCCATCTGGCAGCGCTGAACAATTCATCGGAGAAAAATTCAATTCAGATTTGAACATAGTCGGCCCTTCTGACTGACTGGCAGAAGACCTCTGAGCACCCACAGGTGATCTGGACGTATGGGGTGAACGTGAGGAAGATGTCTGAGAACCATTTGTCGTCGAGAGAGCCGCCAGTGCCGAGCACAACCCCGTAGCCACATTCATGGCACCAGATGAAAGGCCTGTCGCGATATTATTAGGTACAATTGCTCCATGCATAGAACTACCATGTGGAACACCGGGGTTCACACCATCTCTACCAATTTTACCAGAATTTTCTATTCCACTGCCGTGATCTGTGGCCGGAAACTGCCTCGAGGGATCTGAAGCAAGCGTTGTACCAACCTGTTGTGAGGTTGACTGAAGATGAACAGGCGATGTCATGTCATTTGAATTAAGCTGTATTAGCTCAAACAGTAGTAACTGTTACAGAAATGAAGTGATAGCAATGACAGCTACAGAGACTTAAACTGCAGATTCAAGTCTGAGACTAAATATATATAATAGTTTTTGGATATAGAACTATCCACACGATCAGTGAAGTCATAGCATAGAGTACCTTCAGTCATATTTAATTAGACAACTATGTCTACCTATAAATTTACATACTCCACGTAACTATCCTTTCATTACAGAAAAAATCTGCTCAGAATCTCTACAAAGAAAATAGTCTACAATTATTTACACAATGAATTAATTTACCCAAAGGAAAAACTAAAATAATTGAATTAATTAAACCAAAACATAGAAATATAATCCAGGATGCGAAAACAAGAAATGTTTAATAATTATAAAGCATCAAAATCTAGACAAAAGTCTAAGTAGAATCTGTAAATAATATATTAATAGTATTGCCATTTTTTAACCCTCGGCGTAAGAACCCATTGGAACTTAGTTATCAGATTATTGTTAATAATAGTAATAATAATAATAAAATATTAAAGGTTTAACGTCAGTTTCCTCATACAAGGAAGATGTCAGGGACGTCCCACACATCACTAATTATATTAATATATTACTATTATTATATATTATTAAATTATTAATATATTCATATATGCATTGTAATTATGTTCGTATCATCTTATGTTACATTTATGTTCGCATGCGATTGTCAGATTGTTTGAAATAAACGAAGATATACATGTATGATTGTATGAACGTATGTACATATATTTTTTCACATCAGCAATTAAATCAATAATTAAATCTTAACTGCAGTTAAAATAAATTTTAAAGCCATCAAATTGATTTCTATGAAGATTATTAAGTGACTTTAGTATGCTAGTTACTTAGTTTACAGTTTATTTGAGGACTTCTAGTTGAGACCAAAACTCTGAGATCAAGACCAAGACCAGGCCCATTGAGACCAAGACTGAGAACAAGACCAGACCCCTGGAGACCAATACCAAGACCAGACCCCTCAAGACCAAGACCAAAACAGGATCTTCGAGACCAAGACCATTAAAGACATCATGCTTCAAGCATAATTAAATGAGGTGGAAGCAACAGGAGGCTTAAACTGCGTCATTAAGACTTCTTCTGTAGTTTTTTAAAAATTACTCTACTAGCCTACAGGTAGAAAATTATAGAAATAACAAAGCCTACTTGATACGCTATGTTAATATCAACTACTTGATATGCCTAAATATGACATGTTGGAAATTATTACTTATTAGTGCCCTATATTAGGATGATAAGGGCTTCTTGCTAAATAGAGGCTGATATATTCTTTAAATTGCCATTTGATAATAGATTCATTGATTTTCCCATAACTGCTTAAAAATGTTAAATATCTACTCGATCTATTAATCTGTAGACTAAACTTTGTAGTATACAACAATCGAAGAGCAAGAAAAAGACAAGACGTCATTGTACTACGTACATCATATATGTATGATTCTTATAAAATGTCCATTCACAACTTTTTGAAATTACATGTAATTAAAATTATATATAGTGAACTAGAAAATATCTGAGACCAATCGCTTGAGACCAAAACCAAGGCAAGATTCTTCGAGACCAAGAACAAGACCAGAGTCTTGGAGACCGAGACCAAGACCAACACCGGCAAAACTTGGTTATAAGCGGTCGAGGACTATAAGTCTGGTTATACTTCTCTCAAAATTTCAAGACCAGAGTCTTCGAGATTGAGACCAAGACCAACACCGGCAAAACTTGGTTATAAGCGGTCAAGGACTATAAGTCTAGTTATACTTCTCTCAAAATTTAAACCCTTGTTACAGAAATAAGTGCTGAATAATTAAAAATTGAAGTCTAGAAGTGGAAATAAGAATAAATTACAAATATACAATGCAAGCATTTTTTATTTCTTAGATTAAAACATCATGAAACGATGTCTTTGTCAAGACCTCCTATTTGCTGTTGATAGTAATACTAGTTAGACATTTTTAGAATTCTGAGAAATTCATATCAATATCCATGATTAAACATGACTTCCATCCCATGGCCAATGCCTTGGCATCTGAGATATAGAAAGAAACTGTAGTTTTAAATGCCAAAAACATTGACTCATTTACAAATTACAAAAGCAGTAGTAGTAGTATGCTACTCAGAACCCTGGTTACGCAACTTAACATTTTCAAAAGGCAATACCGCAGATTATTTTTCAGAAAAAAAATTATATACTGCCAACTTTTGTTCAGAAGAAAATTGTTTGTCCATCCATTCCACATAACTCTGAGACAGACAAATAAGAAAAATAAATTAATTTCCACTATAACATCTGATTCTATTATGGTAAAGTTAGCTGTAAAAGCCAAGATATATGATTCAACAATAACAACAACAATACGATTAGAGTGTTACTGTTATCATGATAACATCAAGCACTATGGAACATAATCAAGACCAATGAGCAAAATGTGGGTGGTCAGTAAACAGTGCGAGCCAAAATAAGGAAAATCAGTCCAAGGAAGGATACTAGCGGAATGAAGGTTTAAGTGTTGTTATCAGCTCAAGGACATTAGGAGGATAGGATAGATCAAAGAGAAAAGTTCTTAACCGCCTATGAAACGGTTCATAAAGTAAGAAAGGATGATGTCACTGATCATGAGTAAATGAGGGTGCGCGCAGAGTGGATGAAAGAGAATTCCAGATCTGTGGAGCCGCAAGCTGGAAGGAGCGCCCAGACAGCATGCTGCGAGAAGGAATCCCCTGTCTCTCTAGAATAACTAACTTAGAGGGCCTGGTAGACAATTGCCTGGAGACAAACTGTCTCACTTGTAGTGAGACACTTAAAAATTGCCAGGTGTAGTGATGAACTTATATGTTAGAAAAACTGTCTTGTATCAAATATGTTCTCTAACTCTGAGCCAGTGCAAGGACTTGAGGATTGGAGTAACAGAGAGAGAATCTGAAGCTATGGAAGACTGCACGTGCAATGAAATTCTGAATGAATGAACTGCAAACTAGCAATCTCACAACTGGGAAGATTTAGAAACAGGGAGTTGCAGTATTCCAGTTTAGATTTGCACGAGAGCAACATCAATCGTAGAGGCAGTCTCAAGAAAAAGACCTTGATCTTATTCGACAAAGATCGCGAATGTGAAAGAAACATGTCTATGACATTTTGGTGATGTGTTCATGGAATGTAAGATCAAGGACAAAACTACGATTCTTCACAAAAAAATGGTGTCTGCAACCTCAGAAGAGAAATGGTAGGTACATCTCGTTCAGCTTTGAAAGTTAT
Source organism: Enchytraeus crypticus (assembly GCA_905160935.1). Lineage (NCBI taxonomy): Eukaryota > Metazoa > Annelida > Clitellata > Enchytraeida > Enchytraeidae > Enchytraeus > Enchytraeus crypticus. The sequence goes on along the minus strand of CAJHZI010000547.1, from coordinate 589,842 downwards.
TGAGGTGTTCCAAACATCGAAAACTCAGTTTTAGATGGATTTAACGCTAAGAAATTAGCAGACATCCAGGACAATATTTACTGAATGGAATGCTGTAGGAAAGCCATCGCAGTAGGATAGGAGTGGGGGGGGTCAAGCATGCGTACAGCTGAATTCTGAAATTCAGACTCAAAGTATCCACTCCAAAACTAAACGATACCGGCCTAAAGCTTTGGATTAAAAATAGAAACGATAGAAAGTAAATTTGGGATCAATCACAGCGTTCCATGTTACCACATTATATGACAATAACACTAGTTATTGATTTTTATGGTTCAGTCAATGCATATAAAAATCCATTAAACAAACATATCTTTCAGTGTTAAATTTACAGGTTTGTAGTTTTCCGTCGTAATATATTAAAATATAGGCATGTCGTAGGGTTATTGCTAAGTGTAGGGTTGAGATGTAGGGTTAGAATAAGCAGAATCCTGTAATAGAAATAAAAACTTAAATATAAGAGAGCTACGTAGTCAACGAATTTAAATCTAACTTTTGCTGCTCTCCACATCTGTTCGTGTTCCTACTATAGATCTTTATTAATTTATCTTAGAATTACCATTAAATTTTGCTTAAGTTAGATTAAACTAATATTTTATTCTGCATCAAATCGAAGAAAACAAACGAAAATCGGTAGCCAGTACTTACTGCTAGAGATAGACTATTTTAGCTCTATATTCGATTTCAATACTTAGGTTTGTAGATATAAGCTACTTACGTCATTCATAGAAATTATATGTTTACTTTATTTATCAGTCTTCAGGCTAGTTTAGTAACATTTTCAACACAACACTTATTTTGTAGAATGTCTAAATAGCGTAGGGGTAACGTCATGAAGTTTTAAATGACAAATCCTGAGGTGAATGGAACCCTCGTGGGTTCGAATCCCGGCCGCGCTGATCTGAGAGTAAACTCTCGGACATTCACTGGACTGGTTATATAAAAAATCGTCTAAATTTCCTAACGGATTAAACATGTGGTTTTAAAAGTGATAGATATCAACATAGTTAATTATTCACTACAATGCGTGTTTACTTTTTACTTTTTTACTTTATTTTCGCAAATTATACTAGTGTTAAAGATAAAAGCACTAATAAATATTAATTTGATACTTAGTAATTGATAGCAGTTGACAAATATCTTAACCATTTCATGAATCTAAAGTATTAAAAATCCTGTGTTAATCTCCAATATAAAATATGTTTAAATTTAATATAAATATTAGCATCTCATAATTTCCAAACAAATCATTAATGATATTGAGCATCCACTACATCCGCCATCTTGTCTTGCAGCAGGATCTCCATCAGATCTCTCATTTCTCCACCTATCTTTGTCGAAAATTTAGTTTCGCACAACACTTATTTCAAATCGCACTGTAAAAATCTTTGAAATCAACAAAACGAAATGCATTCAAGAAGATTACTCATTGGTTAGAAATTGTTGAAAACAGTGCAAAGTTTATACAACCATGTCTCTGGCCTGTGAATTAATTATGTTGTTTAGAATGTCTTAATAGCATTGTGTGAACGTCATGAAGTTTTAAATAATAACAACAATTAATAACAACAATTAGAGTGCTACAGTCATCAATGACAACATCGAGCACTATTGAGACAAAATCAAGCCGGCGAGCAAAAAGAAGGTCTAAAAGCGGTGCAAATTCTAAAATCCAGAAATTCAGTCCAAAGTAAAGGGAGTTAAAGAAAAGGTGGTTTAGGCGCAGGTCGCGCTGCTCATGGACACTAGATGGAAAAGAGAGATGGAAAAGATAGATGGAAAAGATAATAAATAACAATAAATGACAGAACCCGAAGTGAATTGAACCCTGGTGCGTTCGGATCCCAGCCAGAAAACTCATGTCATTCCATGTCCATGAGTTTGCAGCCCAGAGGTTGCAAACTCATGGACATGGAATGGATAGAAGCACAGAAAAAGTAGGCATGCATATGCTAGATGTTTACCAGCTTGTGCCCTGTTCACAGGCAAGCAAAATCTGTTTCGATTTAAAGAAGACCCCATGGCAAGGTCATATACTTATATATGTTAACGATGCTGTCTTGCAATGATACACTCTAATTTAATCTTTAGCCACTGCAAGGACTTCAAATTAGGCCTAGGTGTCTTGCGAGTTATTGGTGGTGGAGCCTATTGGACAGGGCGGGCAAATACCCGCCCACATTTTAGACCCTGTGGGCAAGTCCTATCTCTTTCCCTACACTTTTTGGGTCTGCAAGAAAAAACCTGAAAGCAATTTTTATTGACTACTATATCTTCTGGTATTTGTTGGGACAGTTGGGTTAAACTTGCGAAAATTAACATACTTAATTACTAACTAATAAAATTAGAAATTCACGGAGCATATTTCATCTATTAGAGAATGATGAGGGAGAGAGAAAGATCAAGAATGAAAGATATAATATTGGGCACGGGATACGGTACGCGGTGGAAAAGGCAGTGGGATGAAGCCCATGCATCCACTTTCAAAGAGCTACCGACGCCAGACGACGAGCTACCGATAATGCGAGTAGAATTCCCAGGCGAGCAGATCAGAGTGCAAACTTTGGGTAATATACAGGATTGAAAAATGGATAGACGTGATGTTAAACTGACAAATGGCATAGAAGCACAAAAGAATCTATTACTTAAAACTTAACGTAATTCAACTCCTCAATTAGCCTATTATTTTCTTTTACATCCAGTTCCTTGAGTTACGACCAGCGCCTAAACCTCCTTTTCTTTAATTCTATTACATTTATTATTTAATCACGTTGAATGATTAATACTTTATTAATTATGCTTGATCTCAACGAGACTATAGTATTATTTATTATTAAAATAAGAAAAATTAAAATAATATTTATATTATTTTAATTTTTCTTTATTATTAAAAGAAATTCTTTTCCTATTTTTGTGTGGGTCTCAAACAAGCAGTTGTGCTTTCTGACCTAGTGTCGTTATGTTATGTTATTATTTTTGGACTGATTTTCTGAATTCTGGAATTTGCACCGTTTTTCGACCTGCTTTTTGCTCGCCGGCATGATTCTGTCTCAATAGTGCTCGATGTTGTCATTGATGACTGTAGCACTATTATTGTTTATGTTATGTTATAATAGTCTAATAGTCGTTGATTCTGTATAGGCCTACGTAAAGCTAAAACTAAATTTAATCTCAGTTTTCTGTTCGAAAAATTACGCCAGCGACGGGAAGAGCACTGGATTTGAACCCTGAGGCCTGATGAATCGTTGTCGAATAACTTGGCAACAAGCCACCGGCTAAGTACAACTTGAATATTAAGTTTAAAACTGTCCATAAAACTGTACATTACAGGGGCCCATGTTAGATACTAGGAGACCTGCCAGTACATTACAGGGGCCCATGTTAGATACTAGGAGACCTGCCAGTACATTACAGGGGCCCATGTTAGATACTAGGAGATCTGCCAGTACATTACAGGGGCCCATGTTAGATACTAGGAGACCTGCAAGTACATTACAGGGGCCCATGTTAGATACTAGGAGACCTGCCAGTACATTACAGGGGGCCCGAAAAATTATTATCGTTTCCCCAGCTCTTAATTGCCGCTTAACCACTGCCTAACAGTAGGCAGGACACTATGAGAGAGAGAGAGAGAGAGAGAGAGAGATACATACTACTTCTGAAGAAGTTTGACAAGTTCAGAAGAAACAATTAACAATCTCAAAACTTATGCAGAAACGGATAAAGTAAATTGAAGAATATGTAATAGATAAGTACACTAATAGTAATTACTCAGCCCAGTCATGAAGTGTAAGATAGGTCTCTTCATAAAGATATTTTGATAAAAGCCTGCCAGGTACAGGCACATCTAGAGGCCTACATCTACAGGCCTATATCTACTTAAATATATCATAATTTACTTTAAAAGTAATATTCTCAGATTACTTTAATTTCCATGTTATACTAATTATGTATCTAAATTAATACAGGCTAAATACGACTTTAACCCGTCAATTTTATTTAAAAAATATACCATTCAACGCCCATCTGAAAAACATAACCGCTGAGCCCAATAGATTATGTGCGACAATGTTTAATTCTAACCAAAATTAAATAGTAACATATAATTTTTCCAGGAATTACCAACAAATATCCAACTCTCTAATCAACTATTCCATCTAATTCAGTCACGAATCTCGTAACTTATCAACACGTGCTTTTAACTGAGACTTATCCAATTTTCCAGATTTATATTCGTCTACAATTTCTTTTCCGTAAGTAGCATCGAACAGATCTTTCGCTGTGAACTCATTCTGTGTGACGTCTGGAGCTCGATATGATACGTACGGCTTCAGCTGTTCAACAACAACAACATCAGATTACAGCATGATCAGATAAATATAGCATTATATGATAATATTATAACATCATATGGTATAATATAAAACATTATAAGGTCAGTGTAAATAGTGGAGATTACAGTAGACCTCATAATGTAGAAGTTTGTCTGTAGAAATAGCATTTGACATTGCAAACTTCAACATTGGCAAGTTCAAAATTAGCATGTTCAACAATAGCTAATTAAACATTAACAAGTTTAAAAGTAGCATGCTCGCTTTATGTGTAATCAACACCATTATTTTTCTCATTAGCATGTTCAACAGTAGCATGTTCAACATTAGCATATTCAGCATTAGCATGTTCATCATAAGCATATTCAGCATTAGTTTGTTCAACATTAGCATGAACAGAATTAGCATATTCAGCACGGAAAGTCTCAAAAAGAATTCGCCGAGATGGGTACATCCGACTATCTAATGTGGTGCTAGTGCAGTTGAAAAATAACATACAGTTTCTTTGTATTTTCAAGGCTATCAAACTGTGTAGTAGAATGTCTAAGTTGTTATTTTTGTTGAACATCCATGATAAGAGATGCGATGCGGATATTGTTATTGATCTTAAATAATTAAGATCCAAGGCGCCAAGAATCTAGAACTCCCAGGTGTCAGGCAGAAATACTTCCTTGTATTCTCTAACAGGTGTCAAGCAGGAATACCTCTAAGTATTCACTATCAGGTGTCAGGCAGGAATACCTCTAAGTATTCACTCACAGGTGTCACGCAGGAATACCTCTAAGTATTCACTACCAGGTGTCAGGCAGAAATACCTCTAAGTATTCTCTACCAGGTGTCAGGCAGGAATACCTGTAAGTATTCACTCACAGGTGTCAGGCAGGAATACTACCTTGTATGGCTCAATCTATAAATCCACGCTTTTAAAACTGAACCCGGATTCAAACAATCCATATACAATAAAAGCCGTTAACCTTACGCGGAGATCCCGAAATCCATGAAAGATCAGCAAATGAATTCCAATCTGATTTCTTATAGCATTCTTCAGCGTAGTTGTCTATGAAGACTAGTCGTGGCATTTTACGTCAATGTCCTGTCCCTAAAGACTAGACGTAGCATTTTACGTCAGTGTCCTGTCCCTAAAGACTACACGTGGAGCGAGGAGTTTTAAGTCAGTGTCCTGTCTCTTAAGCGTGCCAATGACAGGGAGAGCACTGGATTCGAACCATGCACCAACTAATCATCAGCATGTGAGATTATTCGACAAAAATAAAAGAAATCTAATACCAATGCAAATAGAGTACAAGAAAATAATAACATTAATTAATTATGACCTTAAAATCTTTGAGGTCAGGAACGATAAATTCGGGTATCATCTCTGGCACGAGCGTGAACGTCCCATTCTTATCGTAGCAGCCAGGAATCTGCGGCGCATCAGCTGAAACACAACGCAAGCACATTTACTTTCATCATTAAAGCTTCATGCTTTAATAATTATAATCCGTTAATCTAGAAAAATTTGCTAATTTAGAAAAGCAGTTCCTTCAACCGTCTTTCTCACTTACACTTCACATGTTTAATGTACTAGACGCTAACTTTCGTTAGAAACTCCCATTGCGATGCTGTAGCAATTACGATTACAAGCAGACATTTGAATACAAAATGAGCAAAAAATCTTAAATGAGCTGCTAAGAGACCCCCACCCTCGCTCCTTAGCATATATATATATATATATATATATATATATATATATATATATATATATATATATATATATATATATATATATCTATATATAAAGAAAGTGAAATAAACGTCCATAATGACTGAAGTTTATTAATTTCAATATCGCGTTTAATCAGTTGGCCAGCTTTGTCCAGTATTCATTTTCCAGGCCAGTTTATTTTCTAAAAATAAATTCCAAATCGAAAGCATTAAAGAGTTTAGATTATGAGTTCCAGGTAAATAAACAATAATAATTATAATAAGAACAAGAGTGCTACAGTCATCAATGACAACATCGAGCATTATTGAGACAAAATCAAGTCGGCGAGCAAAAAGAAGGTCCAAAAACGGTGAAAATTCCAAAATCCAGAAAACCAGTTCAAAGTATTTACGTTTGCGATAAGTTTAGAAATACATGTATGTACAATGTACATGTAAATTAAGATCTCATCATATTATACACCTCATATAGAGGCGTATCCAAATTCGTCTTGACTGTGAGAGTGAAAATGATACTAAATTTGTCTTTTGAAACCGCATAGCTTATAATATCTTTATGTTGTCTGTATCTTTGATCACTTAACTGTGACGTTGTAAAGAAATAGCAACAAAAATGTACACAGTTTTTCTTTTAAATAGTTGCGTCATTCTGTAACTATAATCATGCAGACAATAATTCATCATGTCGTTAGTTTAGATAACTAATAAGAAAGAGACAAAACACTTTCTCGTGTTGTGTCCGCGATACTGAAGAATAGACCAAGCGTAAACTACGCGTGCCGTAAGAGGCGACAGAGCACGAACTGAGGAATACAACGGGGAAACACCTCAGAAGCCATATTATTCCAAAGACATAGGCTACATTAAGGTGTCGGCAAGGCATAGCCTTTCTTGAAGGTAATAAATCATTAATCAATGCAGTGCTCTCTATGGAGCATGAAAGCAACATGTGAGTACGAATATGTACCTTGGACCAGCCACGTGCACTAGAGAAATGGAAAGCTCTCTGTAGATCGAAGCTTTATGTGTGCAGCCAAGAATTTGGAAATTGAGACTAATCCTACATGTCATCTTAAGCCACATTCATTTGAACGGCTTTTTTTAGTAACTTTTATTAAGAAAGCTGAAATGCACAGTATATACAGTGGCTAGATTATAAAGTGCCTAACGCTCAAATATACGATACAAAAAGGATAGATATCTTCATAAATGATCATATTACTAACAATGCGTGTTTTAATCGTTAATCTCAAATTCTCAGTCCATATGAATCCCATAAGTAGAACTCTATCTAAGGGTAGAATAACTCATTCTTGTTCACCCGTTCCCCATCCACTCACAATAAAGCTACAGACATCTATACGGTCAGTTAGTGTAGTTAGAGGGCGCGTTAGGTTTTCAAAGTTGCTGCTTCCTTTTCAATTATTAATCGTAAGCCTATTGACAGCAGGCTAAACAAGACTAATCATCCAGGGGCCCTAGGGGATGTCCAACGGTGTTGGGGATGTTTTCAAAGTTGCTGCTTCCTTTTCAATTATTAATCGTAAGCCTATTGACAGCAGGCTAAACAAGACTAATCATCCAGGGGCCCTAGGGGATGTCCAACTGTTATTGACTCATCTGAGTATTGAACCCAGGCCAATTACTTCTGAGGCCAACAATTTAACCATTACGCCACACCCCTTCCCAATTTAAAAGCATTGAACATCTCATGGGAAGAAGCAGTGACAACTGCTAATGATCAAAATGACTGGAGGAACGTTGCCGCCCTTTGTTCTACCCAGAGCATAAGGGCCCTCCCTTAATAATATCTCTACTATTTATTACTATTGTAATATTTTTCGTACATATATCTGTTTGTGATATTACTTCGAACCACGTAAAACACTTATAATAATTTCACATGTCAAGCATTTTAGCCCATGAAATTGTATAGAAAGGTAACCAAAATCGATAGGTTGAGACAAGTAACACAATTTGATACTGAAAACGAACCAATTGCTTGACTTAACAAAAATTTGGCCAACCAATAAAACTCATAATGTTATCAATCCTCTTTTAGAGTGTAGTGTTCTGTCAAGTGGCAGGTCCAAGATACATTTTTCTATTCAAAGTTAGCTATTCACGCTCAGCAAGAGCACTCCTTTGACAAAACGTTGACCCCATAATAAAGGCTAAGGATTTTCCAATCTTTATTGTAGCCCTTAGCTTGGGAAAATACGACTTCTGAGGTCTATCGATTGGTCTATTTAAATAGCCCTGACACAACACGGGGATAACTCCGACGTAACACAGGGGTGTCTATTCAAGACACAGTAAATGTTAAAACATTGCATCTTATTGTATTTCAGCGAAAAACTAGAAAAACTGACTAAAAACATATCAAGTTGATGCATCAGCTGAGTTATATGCGATACATTCCACGGCAATTCTAACATCAAGACAAGCAACAATGAAGAGAGATAGAGATACATTGCAGGGCTGCGAGAGTGAATCGAGAGCGAACAAGCGCACGAGAATAGACTACGACCGCCCTGATCCCGCATCCAGACGACAAAACAACTCTGCTGATAACGCTAATCCTCCTCAATGTTCTAGAAACTCAAAGGACAGCTGCTCGAAGGAAGGCAGCGGCGATCAACCTTCTTGTTCAAACGATGATTTAGGCGACAAAGAAACAAAGAATGACGACTGTGGCGAGGAGGAAATGGAGGGTAACTCAGAGCATCTTGAAGTCTTCACGATTGGAGATGGTAGCTCAGGGCAACTTGGGCTCGGAAATAGAGTCTTGGATGTATCCGTACCAAACCAACCAGTTAGATTTAGAGAAGGAAACGTAACTATCGAAGCCGTTGTAGCCGGCGGCATGCACACATTCTGCCTGACAAGCAAAGGTGAGATATATACGTTTGGAGATAACAGTGGAGCAGTGTTGGGATCAGTTTTCATCAAAGACACGACATCAATTCCTAAAAATATTGGCTTCTGTCATAAGGTTCGCAAAGTATCTACCGGCGACAGCCACGCGGCTGCCATTACCAACGACGACAAACTGTACGCATGGGGAGCATTCAGAAATTCCACTCCTGGTGCAAATGGTGAATTTGTCGGATTCATGGCAACGTCGAATGGACTGATAATAGAAAGAGTCACGTGCCCAACAGAAATCTGTCTGAGCGAAGAAATCAAAGATATTTGCAGTGGACTGGATCATCTTGTGTGTCTAACAAAATTGGGACACGTTTATACCTTTGGTAGTGCTCTTTGTGGTAGATTAGGCCGTATCCCTCCCAATTTCTTTAGAATCAGACCGTATATTGGAACTTCAATGTGGCTAACACCACAAAGGGTTCAATTTCCAACTTGCACTACATTTTCATCATGCACAAGTACATCAAATGAAACACATGAACGCTCTATTACAAGAATATGGGCAACAAATTATTCAACATTTTGTAAAATGCAAGAAACTAACTGCAAAGAAGCCATTTACACCTGGGGCGACAATTCATCCAATCACTTGGGACTATACGACACAGACGATCGTCCATTCCCTTGCAAATCCTTAGAATTTGACATGGCATTAAGAAATCGAAATCAAGCAGCGGACAATACAAACTCTCTGCTTAAATGGCAAGAGATAGCAGGTGGTTCTGGATTTACTCTAGCCTTGGATAGTGAAGGTACAGTGTACGGAATGGGTCGTAAAGAATATGGACAACTTGGAGATGGCACTGAAAGCACACCGTACTGCCGCCAACGACTCGAACCAATCCAAGCTCTGCTTCAAACACCCGTTGCCCATATCTCAGCCTATGATGATGGTTCCATGGCCGTCACAGCAACAGGGGAGCTATACAGCTGGGGTTCCAATACATCAAATCAGCTCGGCCCTGATCCCGATGTACTCAACTTGCCGCGGCGTGTTCTCGGAACGCTCGAACATCGAAGAGTTGTTCAGGCCTCTGTTGGTGGAAATCACAGCGTGATATTGACAAAGCCACAAGAATGTCAGGAACAATCAGGACCTGAAAATCAAAAGCCTGATGACCAGAAGAAGACTCAATGACTTCGACAATAATCAAGCAGTATTATGAAAAACCTTCAGGAGGATGATACAGTCAATCTAACATTAAAGTCTAGCTACAGCAAGAAAAATAACAAGATCAGCAAAAGAACTGACCTCTCAATTCAATATTGAACCCTGAGTGATACACTGAAATTTATAAATATCCTAAAACTCTTAACATCCAAAACTTTATATTTAGAGTCCAAACATCCAACACTAGCATGAAAGCATAGTTACAATAAGTTTAGCATATTCAGATATTATAAAATAAACGTATTATATCAGTTATGAGATGACATGAACCTTTCCACAACTTCACACTTACAGACTCACACCTGTAGTACAGTTTCAATTTTTAAGAAACGTAAAACAGTTGTTTGTCAATAAAAATTAACCAGTGGGTGATATCAACTTGCAGTAAAAGCTTTAGACTTCGTAATTAGCAAACTTAGACTTGTAATTTCAAAACTAAATCAATTAAAAATTTATTGACAAATTAGTTCACACACACGTACACACACACACATATATAAGCTCTGCTTCTAATAAATATATATATATATATTTAATATATATAATATATATATATATTATATAATAATTATATATAATATATATATTATAAAATAATTATATATAATATATATATATATAAATATATATATATATTGCTACATCATGCCTACATCAGCCTCACAGGATGAGGAAATTGAAGCGATGTACGAAAAAATAGAAGGAATGATTACAGGAGAAAAAGCCACAGATCAAGTGATAGTTATGGGGGATTGGAACGCGGTGGTGGGTGAAGGGAGAGATGGAAATGAAGTTGGGGAATATGGTCTAGGAAAAAGAAATGAGAGAGGACAAAAATTGGTTGACTTTTGCAATAGAATGAGATTAGTGGTGTCCAACACTTGGTTCAAACATGAGAAGAGAAGGCGTTACACATGGAAGAAACCAGAAAGCACCGGAAACGAGGGAAGATACCAGATAGATTATATTCTGATAAAGCAACAGTACAGGAATAGTGTGAAGAATTCAAGGGCTTATCCAGGAGCCGATATTAATTCAGACCACAATCTAATAATGGCAAAAGTAGGGCTTCAGCTGAAGAAAATACTTAAGAAGAAAAGCAGTAAGAGATGGAATTTGAACGGATTCAACGAGAAAAGAAGTCAGTTTCAGGAAGCAGTGGAAAGAAAAGTTAAGGAAATGAAGGACTACGAAAGAACAAGGGTAAATGAAAGACGGTGTCAGCTAAAGGAAGCTATTAAAATAGGTGCAAAAGAAGTTTGTGGCTTTCTTAAAGCAAATACAGCTAAAAAACCTTGTATCACAAGCGAGATGCTAGATAAAATGGATGAAAGGAGGAAATGGAAAAGTATTGACACCAGTCATGGCCGAAGGAATATAGAAGCTTAAACAGCGAACTTAGAAGAATTACAGACAAAGCAAAAGATCATTGGTGGAGTGAAAAGTGTGATGATTTAGCAGAATATGATAGAAGAGGGAGGTCGGATCTATTATACCAGGAAGTCAGGATATTAACAAGAACCGATAAGAAAAAGAAAGGAGATGCAAAGAACATTAGTATAATTGGTAAAGATGGGGAATTGAAGACAGAGCTGGAAGAAGTAAAAGAAAGATGGAGAGAATATGTAGAGGAATTGTATGATAAGGCTGGGAAACCAGTTCAAGAGGATTTTAAAATAGAAGAACAGAATATCATAGAAGACGATAAAAGGGGCTTAATGAAGGATTTAATGGCCCGATTTAATGAAGGAGAAAATTTATTCTGCAAATAACAGTATGAAGAAGGGAAAGGCAGCCGGAATAGAAGAAACCCCAGCAGAATTCTTGAAAATGTTGGAAGGAGAAAAACTCAAAAAGTTAATGGAAGTATGTATGGAAGTGTACAGTACAGGTATTTGGCCAGACGACTTTACCAAGTCAGTTATGATTCCAATTCCCAAAAAAGGCAATGCTGTGGAGTGTTCGGATTACAGAACATAGGTTAATACCTCATGCATCGAAGATCTTATTAAACATAGTAAATAATCGCATTCAGTCAAAAGCAGAGATGATAATGAGCAAGACACAATTTGGTTTTAGGAAAGGATGCGGCACAAGAGAAGCAATAGGAGTAATGCGGGTTCTTTGCGAAAGAAGCTTAGAATATGGTAATGACGTTTTTGTATGCTTTGTAGACTTCGAGAAGGCCTTTGACAGGATTGATTGGATAACGATGATGAATATCTTAAAAAGAATAGGAATTGACTGGAGAGATAGAAGACTAATTTTGAACTTGTACATGAATCAAAGAGCTGTAAATCAAATCCACAAGAATACTCAGAAGAAGGTGAAATAGGACGTGGAGTAAGACAAGGTTCTAGCATTTTGCCGCTGCTGTTTAACATTTACGCTGAGGCAATGATGTAGGAAGCCATGAAGGACTTGGAAGAAGGAATAAAAGTAGGAGGGAATTTGTTACAAGACGGACGATTTGCACATGAGGAATGGTAGCGGGCAGCGAGATTGGATTGCAGAAGATAATGGATAGGCTGAATGATACGGCATGAAGATTAATATAAAAAAGACCAAGGTTATGAGAGTGTCCAATAACAAAGGTGAAGTTAATATCACAATAAATGGTACGAAATTGGAACAGGTCAGGAGTTTCAAATATTTGGGTCATACTATAACCGATTATGGGAAATGTGAGACAGATATATGCAGTAGGATTGCACAAGCAAAAGCGGCCTTTGGTAGTAGAAAATAACTATTAACAAAAAGTCTAAAGAAAGACACAAAGATAAAGATAGTGAATACTTTGGTTTGGACCACGCTATTATATGGATGTGAAACATGGACCTTAAGAAAGGAAGATATTAGGAAACTGGAGGCATTGGAAATGTGGATTTGGAGAAGATGGAGAGGATTAGCTGGACTCAAAAGGTTACAAATGAGGAAGTCCTGGAGAGAGTTGGCACAGATAGACAGTTGATAAATGTATTAAGAAATAGGAAGAAGAGATGGATAGGACACATTCTATGGGGGGAAGGTCTATTAAAAGAGGTCATAAAAGGTAGAATGGAAGGAAAAAGAGGCAGGGGCAGGCCGAGATTAGGTATGTTAGATGATTTAAAGACCCACTCATATGTGGAAATGAAGAGGAAGGTGGAAGACAGAGAAGAGTGGAGGCGTTATGTACCATGGATCTGCCAGTAGGCCATGCACTAGGAGAGAGATATATAATATTTAATATTTATATTTAATAATTAAATATTAATATTTAATGTACGTCTAGACAAGTAGACTAGTAACTAGTAGTGCTCATTACTTTACATGTAACTGAAACATATAGCTCATCTAGAGGCCTCCATTACTATATCTATCATTGCAAATTGCTATCATTGTATATCAATCATTGGATATCTATCATTGTAAATTGGCTGGAGCCAGTGGCGATGTCGTTAAGATATTCAACTGCAGATCAGTATGTGCGGGACTCCAATCCTCAGCTCTCCCTTCACTGACATCGCTTTCAAGTGAGGAATCTGACATTAGCTTTACCAGCTTTTTAAAAATGTTTAAACTGTTTACAGTTTATTTTCAATTTCCTACATATATAACAATAATAACAACAACAACAATTACTGTGCTACACTGAACCAATGACAATAAAGAGGATCAATTAACCAAATAAAAGACAAAAAGCAAAAGCAAAAGGGTCCACAAAAGATGTCTAAAATCCTAAATTCAGAAAAGAAAGACAAGGCATTTGAAAGAGTTAATGGCAATGATAATAAAAAATCAGACTGTAAATCAGTAGCCTATCTGAAGGATTCAAAATTCAAATTTTGGGCTTGCCCATCTCTGATGTCACTTTTGAGAGATAAAACTAGCATCAATATCTGCTTTAGCCTTTATAAAGGAAGGCTTACATGCTAATAACCCATGGACACTATATGAATACTTATGAAACTATTCATAAGAAAGCAATAGCTGATGTGACAAAAAAGTAGCGCTGTGACTGATTTAATTTTTTCAAATCCGACGGAACAGGAACCAGATTTAAAACACAAATCTAGCTGGAACCGGATTCGCATTTGACCTGGTTATAATTATAATATTTAAAAACTGTATAAACAGAATGTTAACATCAGTTTCATCTCTCAAAAGTGATATCAGTGACATGCGAGCCCAGGATTTGAACTGCGCACATACTGATCTGTGGTTGGAAGTCACCATCGTCATTAAGTTATTAACTAGGTTATCAGCGTTCAATAAATCATCATCATTGAACGATTCACTATACTGTAAGTGTATGTTTAACTAAATTGTACAAACATCATATTATAGTCATCAACAGGCTCAAAGAAATCATCATCATTGAATAATTAACTAGGTTATCAATAAATGCTCTATTTAATCATCATCATTAACTTAATAATTAACTAGGTTATCAATTTATGCTCAGTCAGTCATTATTATTAAGTCATTTAACAAATTATGAAATCAGTATATGCTCCATCAAGTCATCATCATGAAGTCATTAACTGCCTCAATCAAATAATCAATGAATCATTAACTAAGTGATTAATATGTACTCTATCAAAGTGTCACCATTACGACACCAACTAGGTTATTATTGCATGCTTAATCAAATAACAATCATTAAGTCTTATGTTCTTCCTCTTTGAGGTAAATTTTCAGCAAATTTTTAAATTTGGCAAAATTTGCCGGACAAAAAAAAAAAAAAAATTACAGAATCCAGTCCAGTACAAATACAATAGTTAGCATTTTAGATCGCACCATTTCTCAAACTATTTTCATCAAACAAACCTCTTTTAGTGAACATCAAAGCAATTTCTCTTGTTCCTCCGTGTTTTCCAGCATCTTTAGGATTTATGCCGAATCTTCTATCATAAGGATCTCTGGATCGCCTTCCATATACAGAGGTTGTTGTGCTTATAGCCCGAAAACCTTTTAACTTCTCGGCAGATGTTAAAGAAAACAAGTTGCGTAGCATCATAACAAACAAATCTTAGAGCGAGGAAGCACTGAAATATCTAAATTTATATTATTAATTCCACATTCAGCAAAATCATTTAATGTCGCTCAACATTGTTGATATTAGCAGCAATGTTTCCCATGTTCCTTCTAAAAGTTTGCAGTGGTGCTAGAAATATAATAAAACAACGATTAGAGTGCAACAGTTATCAATGACAGCATCCAGCACCGTTGAGACAAAATCAAGCCGGTGAACAAAAAGAAGGTTAAAAAACGGTGCAAATTTCAAAATTCAGAAAATCAGTCAAGCGATAAAGGAACTTGAAGAAAAGGAGGTCTATGCACTGGTCGCAACTCATGGCCACTGAATGGAAAAGAGAGATGGAAAATCTGCATGGTCTTCAACTGTCTATGGAACTGTAATATCAGAGCACAGGCCGATGTGATTCAAACAATGACTTCCGAAGACTGGATGGAAGAAAATTCCAGATCTGCGATGCAGCATGCTGGAAGAACGATCATGATTATAGATAGCTTAAGCTTGAAGGTAATCTATTGGTCTCACAAGAGTAATTAATTTAGAAGACCGAGTATCAGCCGGCTGCATGATCACTTTAATCAAGTGAGACATACAAGTTTTTTAGGGGTGATGATAGACTTATATAAAGGTTAACGAAGCTGTTTTATAAATGATGCCTTTAGCCACTACAAAGACTTTATAATTGGTGTAACATGTCGAGTACCTCGAAATACAAAATATTGTTCGCGCAAGAGATTTCTGACGAAACTGCAAACGATCAATCTCACAGCCAGGGAGATTTAAATACAGGGAATTGCAGTAGTCCAATCTGGATTGAACAAGAGCTGAACCAATTATAGCAGCTGTCCCACGTGACAAATTTGGACATACAAGTATTCGTCGAATTACACGGATGAGTAAGAAACATGTGACGGCGGGATTTAGCGCACTTGGTCTAGTTGCGCGTCAATTATCGAAGTTAAGCTATATCGACCACGGTTAGTACTTTGTGGGCGACCACCTTGAAAGACCGAGTGTTGACTGCTTCTCTCTTAGTGCACTGCCTATTGGCAGGTCCATGGTACATAACGCCTCCACTCTTCTCTGTCTTCCACCTTCCTCTTCATTTCCACATATGAGTGGGTCTTTAAATCATCTAACATACCTAATCTCGGCCTGTCCCTGCCTCTTTTTCCTTCCATTCTACCTTCTGTGACCTCTTTTAATAGACCTTCCCCCCTTACAATGTGTCCTATCCATCTCTTCTTGCTATTTCTTAATACATTTATCAACTGTCTATCTGTGCCAACTCTCTCCATGATTTCCTCATTTGTAACCTTTTGAGTCCTGCTAATCCTCTCCAGTCTTCTCCAAATCCATATTTCCAATGCCTCCAGTTTCCTAATATCTTCCTTCCTTAAGGTCCTTGTTTCACATCCATACAATAGTGTGGTCCAAACCAAAGTTTTCACTATCTTTATCTTTGTGTCTTTCTTTAGACTTTTTGTTAATAGTTATTTTCTACTACCAAAGGCCGCTTTTGCTTGTGCAATCTTATTGCATATATCTGTCTCACATTTCCCATAATCGGTTATAGTATGACCCAAATATTTGAAACTCCTGACCTGTTCCAATTTCGTACCATTTATTGTGATATTAACTTCACCTTTGTTATTGGACACTCTCATAACCTTGGTCTTTTTTATATTAATCTTCATGCCATATCTTAGGGTCGTATCATTCAGCCTATCCATTATCTTCTGCAATCCAATCTCGCTGCCCGCTACCATTCCTTGGTCATCTGCAAATCGTACATCTTGTAACAAATTCCCTCCTACTTTTAGTCCTTCTTCCAAGTCTTCCATGGCTTCATCCATCATTGCCTCAGTGTAAATGTTAAACAGCAGCGGCAAAATGCTACAACCTTGTCTTACTCCACGTCCTATTTCACCTTCTTCTGAGTATTCTTGTTGGATTTTGATTACAGCTCTTTGATTCATGTACAAGTTCAAAATTAGTCTTCTATCTCTCCAGTCAATTCCTATTCTTTTTAAGATATTCATCATCGTTATCCAATCAATCCTGTCAAAGGCCTTCTCGAAGTCTACAAAGCATACAAAAACGTCATTACCATATTCTAAGCTTCTTTCGCAAAGAACCCGCATTACTCCTATTGCTTCTCTTGTGCCGCATCCTTTCCTAAAACCAAATTGTGTCTTGCTCATTATCATCTCTGCTTTCGACTGAATGCGATTATTTACTATCTTTAATAAGATCTTTGATGCATGAGGTATTAACCTGATTGTTCTGTAATCCGAACACTCCACAGCATTGCCTTTTTTGGGAATTGAAATCATAACTGACTTGTCTGGCCAAATACCTGTACTGTACACTTCCATACATACTTCCATTAACTTTTTGAGTGTTTCTCCTTCCAACATTTTCAAGAATTCTGCTGGGATTTCTTCTATTCCGGCTGCCTTTCCCTTCTTCATACTGTTATTTGCAGAATAAATTTCCTCCTTCATTAAATCGGGACATTAAATCCTTCATTAAGCCCCTTTTATCGTCTTCTATGATATTCTGTTCTTCTATTTTAAAATCCTCTTGAACTGGTTTCCTAGCCTTATCATACAATTCCTATACATATTCTCTCCATCTTCTTTTACTTCTTCCAGCTCTGTCTTCAATTCCCCATCTTTACCCATTATACTAATGTTCTTTGCCTCTCCTTTCTTTTTCTTATCGGTTCTTGTTAATATCCTGACTTCCTGGTATAATAGATCCGACCTCCCTCTTCTGTCATATTCTGCTAAATCATCACACTTTTCACTCCACCAATGATCTTTTGCTTTTTCTGTAATTTGTTGACTGCTTAGGAAGGTAAAAATCCCAAGGTGATGGAAGGTTATTCTTAAATCCGCGCCGGCTGCAATTGACGCGCCATCAAAAGGCAACGATTACTAATAACCATGGAGAGGAAGGAGAAAATGGGCCTTAAACAAGCATCTGTGCTTCCTGTCCCAGTGTGCCGTTATGTTTATGTTATGTCTCTGAAGTTCACATGGTAACAATAAAAGTTTCAAAATGTTTATAATTATTCTTAGACGACTTAGATTTTATTTGCCCAAACGAGCACTGTTGAACATGCATGTACTTATTGAAGTTTTATCTATTCTCACTTAACTTACTGCAACATTACATGGGGTTGTGTATCCATTCCTGCTCTAAAAGAATTATTTGTCCTACAAAAAAGCAATTAGAATTATAACATAACATAACGGTAAACTGGGACAGGAAGCACAGATGCTTGTTTAAGGCCCATTTCCTCCTTCCTCTCCATGGTTATTAGAAATCGTTGCCGTTTGGTGTCGCATCAGTTGCAGCCGGCTATTAAGAATAACCTTCCATCACCCTGGGATTTTACACTTCCTAAGCTGTCAACACTCGGTCTTGCAAGGTGGTCACCCACAAAGTACTAACCGAGTTCGATGTAGCTTAACTTCGATAATTGGAGCGCAACTAAACCAAGTGCGCCAAATCCCGCCGGTATTAATTATGGAAATTATTTCTCATACGTCTCCAATATTCAAGGACCTTGCTCTTTTGAATTTGTCTGATATATGTTACTATAACATAGCGTACGTAATTTATGTTAAAATGTAAACATAATTGCCTACCATTAATTTGCAACCAATTTGTAATATCTAGCACTTTAGTAGATAATAATAATTATTACCTGAGAAATGTTAATGGATTCATTGTTCCCTTATCACGTACAAATGTACGAACAAAATGCATATCTGTACTAGTCCAAAACTGTTGAATAACTTGCCATATATATAATAAAAAATGCTATGCCTATTTCTAAT
Organism: Enchytraeus crypticus; assembly: GCA_905160935.1. Classification (NCBI taxonomy): domain Eukaryota; kingdom Metazoa; phylum Annelida; class Clitellata; order Enchytraeida; family Enchytraeidae; genus Enchytraeus; species Enchytraeus crypticus. The sequence continues at coordinate 570,774 of CAJHZI010000547.1, read as the reverse complement.
TTTAAGAGAGAATTTTTAGTTTAATATTTAATCAATACAAATTAAGACTCTATGAATTTACACTAGTGATGATTTCTTTGAACGCTTGTGCTAGTTAATTAGACACTACATTTGTTTCAATGTATTTTCTTTTCTTGGTTCATTAGGCACTAATTTTCTTCGCACTCTAAAGTTTAGTTTAGTTAGATTTTTGCTATTTAGAGATATGAACTTAGTCAACTTATTTAATTGTTAATAATTTAGAGATGTTTAAAAAAATTCATTTTGAGTTTTCACTTTCCAGTGTCTGACCATTTCCTAATTTGAAAATATTCAATTGTATGGCTACCAAAGGTTTTACTGTAATTGGTAATGTAATAGAATTTTTTGTATTTAAGACTCACGTAGACTCTGCTATAGCTGTTAATTATAGTATTACAGAACAGAGCTATGGCTCTTTTATGGTAGCCTCCTTTGTATTGTTATTTGTTTATCTAACTACATGCACGTTCTCATTGTTTGTATAATCTGTGTTGTGATGAACAAATAAATAATACTAAACAACAAAATTGCAGTTATTATGTGATCGTGGAAGGTAATTTAGAAATATCTCGAAGTTTATCAAGGATAACACCAAGATTTCTCACAAAAGAAACAGGTGATATTGTAATAACCGAAGATAACGAAAGCTTTTCCCATTCAGCTTCAGAAGCTGTTGAGGCGTCCCAACCAACAAGAATTCAGTCTTAGATGGATTAATGATAAGTGCCAGAAATTAGCAGACATCCAAGAGGATATAGAGATTGAGAAGATTGCTGCAGGAGGGTTTCAGCTTCAGAATAGGCGTTAGGATGAAACAAGCGTACATTGAGTGTCATCAGTAGGCTATATTTTTCATGATCAAGAGAATGAGAAGAGATTAGAAAGCTTAAAGGTGTGGTATAGAGATTGAAAGGATAAGACCAAGAACGGAGCCTTGAGGCACACCATACTTTAAGTAGGAAGTCTAATTGCAAGACAAAACCACGCATAGGGGCTGTAATACTACATAGTTATGATCGTTAACAAAAATTTCAATTTTAAAAGGTTTTTTTACATGAGACTAAAGCTCTACAGATTGATGCCGTTCGTGAAATCCTATATCTTCAATCTTCCTGTCTTCCATATAGCGTTCAATTTAGAAATATCTCTACTAAAAAAGCTGTACATAATAGCTTCCGGCTGTCTTAAAGAAATGCACTTGACGGCACAGAACTTACTTTGACATCAGTCAAAGGTCAATTAATCAATCAATCAGTCAATCAATTAAATTAATCAATGTATCTCTCTATAATCCGTCTATCTACTTGCAACTCAAGAAATTCATGAATCACCAATTTATCAAACACTCAATAGTCTGTCAATCAGTTAAATAATCAGTCGATCAATCAATTAATCCATCTATTAATGAGTCAAATAAATCATATCATTTGCTTGTATAGCGAATAATTACATAAAGATAGCAGAAACAAAAGTATTCTAGCTTAACTATCTGCAAGCGTTTACGTTTTAAAATTGGGCTGAAAAGTTTATTAAAGTTCAGCTTTCAAAAATTTTATTCAAAGATAAATCTCAGATTTTGGAACTGAGTACTGTATTAAATACATGTTCTTATAAGCCTACTATCATCTTCTTAGCGTATATCGCACTCGTTCAAACATCATTTACCAGCTTCCACACCATAGTAGCAAGCATCATTTTAAGTGAGATTATGATTAGTTGGATTTTCGCGAGCAGATTAGCATGCGAGGGTTCATCTTCAACTTTCGTTTGCCACTGTTATCTTTTGAGAGATTTAGCTACCGTAAACTCGACCGGTTCAGCCATTGTAAAAGGTAACTTAGAGTTTTGTATAGTCAGAGAGCGTGCATATACTTTGAGCAATGCTGCAGACTATTTGACATACGAACAATGGTTTCTCTTTTTCATTCTCTCTTTCTCCCTCTCTCCCTTGTATCTCTCTCTCTCTCTCTCTCTCTGTCTTGTCTAGTGTTCCACCAGGTGGCAGATTCAAGGTCACTTTCATTCTGACTGACATTCTTATTCGGTCTGCTGCCATGCTAGGTAAAGAACACATAAACTATCCAAAAATTAAACCCTTCGCAAAGGCTATGCTACATCCACACTTTAATATAGCCTATAACTTTTGTAAAATTTAGCTGCTGTGGTGCTTCCCTAAACCTTCCACAGTTCTTTTCCAAGATCTTGCTTATTTGTCTCTTACGACACGTGCAGTTTGTGGTTCGCCTAATCGTCGATGGCCCAGACAAGACAACAGATGAATAATTGGTTAGAGCAGGAGCCTTCAAACGTTTCTTAACAGTTACATGTATATATACTGTACATGTAAATCTCATAGAAGAGAGAGAGAGAGAGAGATCTGTGTTTATTTCAGCATCAACAACAAATCACTGGCAAATACAAATAGAAACGCAAATACAAATAGAAGAACCGCAATGCTTGAGGCCCTGGAAAATTACAAAGATGAAAACTGCTCATAACTTAAAAATTATCGAAGATATGCCTAATGTGTGTCCTAGTTTAATAAATATAAAATAATGAGTAACAGTTATACCCATATCCATAAAATGAAATAACTTAGCAACAAAAATTAAATCACACAATCATATATAGCTAGCTAGACTTGCTAAATCTACAAGTAAAGCTAATTTTACGTTAGTTTCCTAACTCTAAAGCATGTGAATGACTGACCAGCGCTAGATTTGAACAAAGCATTCAAGGTCAGTATTGGGACAGGTTACAATGGCCCGGCGCGGTATTGGCTATTTTACAGGATAGTTTTCGTTACTGATACCATCAATGATACTTATTGGTATGGTTAAGGTGGCGAACCTTAGAAGCCATATTATCCCTAACCTATATGCTACATTAAGGTGTGGGTAAGGCATACCCTTTTGTGAATGTATTAATTCGTTGATCGGTGGAGTGCTCTTGGTGGAATATTAAAAGCAGCTTGTGAGTAGGAATATTTAGCTTGAACCTGCCATTTATTTGAGAGAGAAAGGGAGAAGGTGAGAGAGAGAGAGACAGAGAGAGATCGTTACTGAGTTGTTTCAGATTTCAAATGTACTAGATCCCAAAGATAAGCCATCTGGAAGAAGCTACGATTATAAAACAACTGAGATAGAGAGCGAAGGTTAGATGTAATCATCAAGTAACACTTACTGCACCGACCGTGAGACTACAGTGCATAATATATACTTGTACGGTATTGCGGCTTTTAGTGCGCAATAAACACCTGCACCAGTCAGGTGTGGAATAGATTAACCACCCGGTGCAGGTGTCGTAAGAGTCGACAAAACAAAACTGAAGAAGGAAATTCGAGGATCACCTCAGAAATCGTACGTTTGTCGCAAGTTGAAGGTTGTATTCGATGGTTGGTTAAAATGTTAAATCTTCGTCATTTGATCTACAGGATATGGTCGATCGAGTGCGTTTGAAGAGTGTATAGTTGAATGCAGACAATTATTAGAAATAATATGTAGTCTGCATAACACAAGAAAGATAGAGAGATGGAGAGAGAGAAAGAGAGAGAGAGAGTGAGTGAGCGAGAGAGACAGAAATAGAGAAAAACAGAATTAAAATTAGATTCTGAAGTTTTAAAAATCTTTTGATGGATAATAAACAGCCAAGAAATTTACAAGATACTAGAGAGAGAGAGAGAGAGAGAGAGAGAGAGAGAGAGAGAGAGAGAGAGATAGTTATGTAGTTATTGTTCATCAGTGAAGTAATATGAGGGCTGAGCTTATACATGTACTGTACATGTTACTAAGCTTTGAGAGAATTTCTCTAAACAGATTCGATTAGAAAAACAACTTATTATCACGTAATTCAAGCGAAAATCTAAAAGTTAAAGTAGACTTTATGAATTAATTTACATGGCAAATAATTTTAAAACTAAACTCTAATATAGATTAGAATATTGCGATGTCAGGAACTATTTATAACGACAAAATACTAGATAATATACAAACAAAATAGGCCTGCTGATGATAGGTAAAACTGTTGAATAAATGTTTTTGGTTTGAGGCTCGACAATATATAGGACGCAATGAAGAACTACTTTAGCAATCGAACAAAGCATTTACCGATTTGTATTTATAACGATTTAGAGGAACATTCTAGCTGATTAATCCAATAATTACAACTAGTAGTTCGTAAGTAAACACTTTAACTAATTGCTTTATTTAAGAGAACTAAGCTAACTTATTGAAAAAATTAACTGAATTTCTTTTCCGGAATTTGGTTCATTGCTATAGAATACGCATTCCTAAACGTTAAGCATAGGTTCAAATCGCACGTCAATCAGTAATCAAGAAGCCTTCCAAGTTATTTCATCATCATCATCATCTTCCCTTAAATCCCAGTTCAGCCAGGGTCGGGATACAAATAGACTTTTATCTATTCGTTTAAGTGTTGTGGCAATTACTGGAGCCTAGGCGCTTACCAACCGAATGCCCTTTCTGATGTTGGTATGGATCTTAGTGCTTTAGTCGCCTTCTACTACACGTGCAGTCACCGGTTGGTTAAATTCTTCAAACGACCCGGACACAACACGGGGATAAAAGTTATATAAAATGAATAAAAGACCTTCCAAGTTATATAAAATTAATAATATATTCGCGCAAGTTGTACCATGCGCTATCAAAAGGCAACGACTAGTATTAAAATCATAGAGAGAAAAAGAAAGAATAAAACTTCACTAATTGCAACTAATCAAAATAACCATGTAATGCTTATGAATGAAAATAAACAAACCTACGCATTAAAAGCAGTAAATTCATATGTCGCGTATCTACACCTTCATGCGTTGAGAGACTGGAACTCCAGTAATATATGCACGTACTTGACATACATGTAAGTTGAAAATCCTTGACTAGACACCAACTGTGTTTCTAAATTGGTCTATCAGGCGATAGGAAAGGTCATATATTTTGGGAAAAGGATACGACGTTTTGGTTAGGTTGCTCGCCTTGGAAGCTTGGAGCCTGGACTAAAAGCCCAGGTCTGTCAACAAATAAAGATATCTATAGGATATCATTTATAAGGTAAATCATGTATCGAAGCTTGCTGCGGTTTGGCGATTTCAATAGTATATTTATGATTAATCATGTAAAGGATTCATAGTATCATGTGCTTCTGTCAAGTGACTAACTAAATAATGAAAGAAAAAATGTAACTCATTGCTTGGTTTGTTTTCCATGACATATGCACAATCTTTGAAATCATGCAGTTGAACATATCGGTGACCTCCAACGAAATATTTGACGTTAACCGTCCCGAAGGCCACGTTCTCAGTACGTCTTAGTGTAACATTGACATTGACCTTGGAAGTAGATGGCTTACCGCTTAATTGCTTGCACTAGTGTTTATATATAAGTGTTATTTGGCTCTAATGAAACACTTTCAGCTACAGGTTGCTTTATTGTACAATTTTACGAATCATAACAGTATATTAAGTAAGAATTAAAATATTTATATATTTTAAAAATATATATTAATTACCCTTATTGGGTCAGGGCTACTGAAGAATAGAAAAACAGAAACTGCGCGTTTCGTAAAAGTCGCCACACACGATCAAATTTATATGAATAGATATCTGTTCAGATAAATTTGACGGAGCCCACACACGGTCAAATTTAGCTGACAGATATCTGAACAGATATCTGATCAGATATCTGTTCAGATAAATTTGATTCGTCCACACACGATCAAATTTATCTGTTCAGATCTCAGATAGTGGCTGTCCAAATGATGGAAGTATCATTTAGTGATTTAATAGGTTCGATTTTATTATTTTATTTTTTAATCACAATTTAAAATTATACACCTGCCTATTTTGTATTCACAAGTTCAACAATTATCATTAGTTTTATTTACTTTCACCATTCATGTAGATCACATTTAGTCTGTGTTTTTTCAGTGTATTTCGCGTTTGAATCCAGGCCAATTGCATGCGAGGCGAACACTCTAACCGTTACGCCATACCCACCCAATACTGCACTATCAATACAGCAGTATAATATAATACTAGTTATGGTCTGTACACCCACATGGTAATTATTCTGCATCGTTAAGCATTCTGCATCATCGTCACTATTTAGTTTATATTTCTGCATCCTCGTATAGGCAAAGTCTCTTACATGTAGGCTTATATATAGCATAATATAAAATAACGGCACACTGGGACAGGAAGCACATATGCTTGTTTAATGTCCATTTCCTCCTTCTTCTCCATGGTTATTAGTAATCGTTTCTTTTTTGTGGCGCATTAATTGAAGCCGGCACGGATTTAAGAATAACCTTCCATCACCCTGGGATTTTTTCCTTCCTAAGCTGTCAACACTCGGTCTTCCAAGGTGGTCACTCACAAAGTACTAACTGAGGTCGATGTAGGTTAACTTCGATAATTGATGCGCAACTAAACGAAGTGCTCTAAATCCCGCCAAACGGCCTGTTTATGAAGTGTCATTATCGCGGGAGATTATGAAACACTGTTTAAATTGCGCATGGCATTTTTATTGTTGAGAAATACAATAGAGATTGACTATAAACAAAATTATTATTCTTTATTTATAAAATTTTAATTTGTTTAGCGAAGATGTTCAATATTGAATTTTAAAAAAACCGTTTAGCATCCCGTATATCCCTACTCGGGGTCGAAACGAAAGGGTCTAGATAGGAAATGGAACATTAAGGAATTTAAGGTCGCGTATATATATATATATATGTATGTATATATATATATATATATATATATATATATATATATATACATGTATATATCGATTTGGAGTATATAACGTTTGCACGACTATGTTTTTATTTTTCACGTCGCAACGCAGTCCCGAACTCGCGACCTCTCGTTCTAGAGTCGAGCTCTTTATCACTGCACCACTAGTCATTTAATTTATTTTAAAATCAATATTGAAATTTAATAATGATATTTAATTCGGTAACGCTTATCTTGTATGTCAAAAGCATCTTTGTGATTTATTATACTTTTATTTTAATTACTCATTAAGAAATTAATTTCTATTTAGAATGCTCAAATTAAAATAAGTTTAGGCCGACAAGTGCGCCAAAAGTCTTTGTGGGCGGAACAAGTCTTCAGATCTGAAAACTGACGCGGCTATATACGATCAGATTTATCTGAATAGATATCTCTTCAGATGAGTTTGATGGTTTTCCCATCAGTTTTGAAAACTGACACTCGTCAGTTTTCCCAACAGATTTTGCTCACACTATCAAATTTATCTGTTCAGATATCTGAACAGATGAGTTTGATGGCAAAGCTGACCGTGTGTGGACACTGTAAGAAGCTACCAAAAACCGAGGATGCTAACGGAAAACCACCTGGGAAGCCATTTCCCAAACTATAGTGTAATGAAAGTGTGAATGTCAAAACGATTTATAATAACAGTATATGCTAATAGGGCCTATTGCTTTATGAAGGGATTAAATTGTGGAATGATGGAGTGCTCTCTACGGATCGCTATAGCTGACTGTGAATACAAATATCTACCCTGGACCTGCCAATTAGATAGCACTAAAGAGACAGTGAGAAAAATGCTAATAGGCCTATTAATAAAAATGAAATAAAGGTGACATAAAGATTGATATATAAAACTACATGCCATATCCTTTTTGTGTCAGGAAATCTCGAGAATAGATCAGCATTAAGCTGTAAGAGGTAACTGTGCAAGAACTAAAGCAAATATAATAATAATAATAATAATAAAGGTTTAACGTCCGTTTCCTCATCCAGGGATGATGTCAGGGACGTCAACCCATCGGAAGCCATATTTTTCGATATAAACCCATCGGAAGCCATATTTTTCTTAAGCTAATTAGAAAGACGATCTAGAGGTCTTAATTTGAAATAATATACATGTAAAACTTATTTATGAGAATTTAAATTTAATTTAAGTTTCAATAGTCATTTCGGCTTAATTTGAAGACAGCACATAAAGACGATTGAAGCTGAGATTGGTCGAATATTGAAGAGTTAGCTCAACTGTTGTAGTCTAAAGTATTATTTTTATTCAATTTGCGTATTTTACTTCTAGTAGAGACAAAAATAATGAATGCAGCCTTTCATGTCTTTTGTACCATATGATAATTAAGCATTTGTTGGAAAAACTACGTACGCCTACGACTATTTATTCACGAAGCATAGCAATTTATTTAACACTACACCAAGAATGTACTGTAATATTAATCGATTTTAAGAAACGTAATCTGCTTCACGCAATAGCTGTAAGAGTAATCAAATGAACATTTCCCATATAATAAACACACATAGCAAGTACTATGCTTGGCATCGTTGTAGTTTTCTACATACTGTCACTGATTCTGGCATCGTCTAGTAACTGTCTAATACTGTTCGCCCTTTATTTAACACGACACAAGGAATCAACATCTTTCGCCAGCTACATGGCATCTCTTGCCGTGTCCACCCTTGTAATAGGCCTGCTTCTCACAGAATCAACCATCGAGGAGCGATTCGAGCTGCCAGAAGAAGGAAATTCCTACCACTGCGTATTCGTACCGTATATCAGACTGTTGTCGATCAGTACAAATGCATTCTGTAAGTTAGCTGTTGTAATGGATGTATATAGGGCCGTTGGAAATCCACTGCGGTATCATTTGACTAGGAAGATATTTATACGGAGAAGTCTCTCGTTGGTTTGGATAGCCTCTTCTCTGTATGCCGCAAGAATCTTTGCCCAATTGTTTCTTGCAACCTACTCAGACGATTTCGACAACATACTGGCGTCACTTTCAGAAACTAATGACTCCAGCAGCTGCTTTTCTTCCACTGATTACAAACACAACACTACAGGCCCAATGAGCTCCATATTGATTCATAACAATAGGAACTACTCGCAGGAAGACAAAGCTAAAAACCTTAATTCTTCTGTGGATGAGTTGTTCTATCAAAATTTAAGCTACTGGGAAAACGACGAGGGCGTAGATAGAAATTTCGAGTTCTACTGCAACAGCACGGATTCTAACAAACAGAAGGTCAGTCGCCGAAGAAACTGCACGAATCCATATAAACTGAAAGACAGTATCTTTTGCATATCTAATCCTTCTAATAAAGTAAGTATAAATAATTCATTGGTGGAAGTTTCACTAAAGGCAAGAAGTCAGTTTAACATCTCGGATTTCTGTGAGCTCTTGGTGAATGAGGTTGAGGGAGACTTTTGGTGTCTGTTAGCAGATTTTATATTCTTGTTCTGCATTCCTGTTACTTGTCAAGTTATTCTTTACTGGAAGATTTACTGCGTATTAATAATGAATAACAATTTTAGTGTACCGCATCCAACTAATTATTCTGCTGAACCTCGACCAATTGCTTATTCTGGAAAAACTGGACCAACAAATAAAACTGCAGAACCTGGACCAATTGGTTACTCTGCAGAACCTATACCAAGTATGAATTCCAACGGATTTCACACAATAAGTAATCATCTGGTGCAGAAACATGTGCACGTGATTAGAACATTTGTGGCCCTGTTGGTTTTCTACTGCTGCTGTTGGTTGCCGTGGAATATCGCTAACTTGGTTACGTCGAATGAAAGAGCTCGAGCTTTCAGAGAGAATCCTCACGATTTCGATCCATACGTTTTCTCTGTGAGGAATGAGATCATGACGATGCTGTCACTAAGCTACTCGTGGCTCAATCCTCTCATTGTCGCTCTACTGAACAGAAAACTTCGAGAATGCATTGTGAGAATTATCACGTGTCGACTAAGAACATTGTTCAGAATTACTCCAGGACCATAAGTTCAGATCAGCGAGGTTCTAGTAACTATCGGTGACATGGAAAACTAATCTCTTTCAAAATCCCTTGTTTTTGATTAAATGTGATGTGATTAAATGCTATCATTATTGAACGTCAAGTCTAATCATAGTGAACATGAATCCTGATCATAGTGAACATGAATCCTGATCAAAGTGAACATGAATCCTGATCAAAGTGAACATGAATCCTGATCATAGTGAACATGAATCCTGATCAAAGTGAACATGAATCCTGATCGTAGTGAACATGAATCCTGATCATAGTGAACATGAATCCTGATCAAAGTGAACATGAATCCTGATCATAGTGAACATGAATCCTGATCGTAGTGAAATTGAATCCCGATCGTAGATAAGATGAATCATGGATGTGACTATTTTAACCTCTAGTCAATATTTACTACGTATTGAATGATTCTATTACAGAAATTATATGAATCATTTGGGTTATTGTTTTTGGTAAGTTCATCAAGAATATGTTGAGAACTTTGAATGGAATCTTAATCTATATATTGATTCTTCCAATTAACCAATATGTCTTTAGCATACCCTTTCCCTGAACAAACATAATACAGATTATATCTATATTTAGTTCTACTAAACACTAGTGTAAAAGCTGGTAAAGCTAATGTTAACGTCAGTTTTCTCACTCGAAAGAGATGTCAGTGACGGGCGAGCCCAGTATTTGAACCCCGCACATACTACTCCGGGGTCGAATCTCTTACCGACGTCGCCACTAGTTCCAGCCAGTGATAGTAATAGTAAATATGGCTGCATAATATAGCTTCGATTATTTATATAATACAAGAAAGCAAACTGTAGGTCCTATAAAGCTGGTAAAGCTAAAGTTAACGTCAGTTTCCTCACTCGAAAGCGATGTCAGTGACGGGAGAGCCCAGGATTTTAACACCACACATACTGATCCGCGGTCGAGTGGAGTGTCTTACCGACTTCGCCACTGGCTCCAGCCATATATATATATATATATATATATATACATATAGAGGCATAATTATTTAAGTAACAGGTAAACAAATGTACATGTATCATATATATATATATATATATATATATATATATATATATATACATGTATATGCATAATAATATATTAGGTTTCTATTTTTTCCATTCAAACGTTGGTTGTAGTTATAGGACGAACTAGCATATTATAAAAATAATTACAGTTTAAACTCCTTGCTGATAGAAATCCACCTTAATTTGCGAAATAATTAATAATAATTATACAATAGTATTAGTTGACCTTGACGTATGTCTCGCCGCGCACCAGAGTGTTATATCCAGCGTTAGCCTGTAGCGCCTCATGTGCATCTTCACTCAAGTGAATCTTAGAGGCTACAGTAAAAAGCATCACAGTAAAACATCAGTACTGAATACTGGAACAAATGAATCAATCAATAGGAATTTAACATCCGGTTCCTCGCCATAAGGCAATGTCAAAGACGTCAATATATAAGATATAAAATATTAAGAAGAGATGAATTAATTATCATTACACATATCTAATTTGAAGCAGTTAAATACATAGCATTTTCTCAGAAAATATTAAGAGGGATGGACAAAATCGCTTAAATTTTTACTGGTGAGCAAAAATATTCGAGATTTGCTTAAAAGGAGTACTATAGTACTTAAAATGACATTGCAATTTTCAAGCATTTGACTAATTTTTCCTTTTTTTCTTATTTTTTCATGTTGAAATAAAATTATTTATTAAAATATTATCGTGTACATAGATATGGTTCTTTAGTTAACTACTTAGTGAAGGGTGCATTAGTTGGGGCGAATGACGATGACTGGGGAGGAAAACCCTTCGACCGGTGAGTTTGCCTCCCTCCCCAGTTAAAATACTAAATGAGTCTACGATTGCAATATTAGTTAGAAATATAGGCTTATTATTTGAACAGCATTATTATTATTAACCACGAAAACTTATATAGCAGTGTCATGGCCGAAATCGGCCTTCGAGACTACTTTACACAAAGAGGTCAATAGTAACAAGCTAAATAAAATTTGCATTTAAATTATAATTTACATCTAATATCATGTACTTGATATATGATATCATGTACTTGATATATGATATCATGTACTTGATATATGATATCATGTACTTGATATATGATATCATGTACTTGATGTATGATATCATGTACTTGATATATGATATCATGTACTTGATGTATGATATCATGTACTTGATATATGATATCATGTACTTGATGTATGATATCATGTACTTGATATATGATATCATGTACTTGATGTATGATATCATGTACTTGATATATGATATCATGTACTTGATGTATGATATCATGTACTTGATATATGATATCATGTACTTGATGTATGATATCATGTACTTGATATATGATATCATGTACTTGACGTACATGTATGCTATCATACATGTACATGTATGATAGCATACATGTACATGTATAGGTAGAAAGGAAATCGAAAACTATCATAAAACGTTATATTTTCAAGTTAAGGACTGTATTAAGGTTTGATAAATGTCGTACGGATAGAATCGGTTTGTTTTTATATTCTCTAAATTGAACTTGAAAATAAATTGAGCGAAATATGTAAATTGGACGTGATATTTGACAGAATAGTATAAAGCGTGATATAAAGTGATGTCACTAATCGAAAATTTTAATTTAAAGAGTTTCAGTCGACTGTAGCGAACAGATTCTGAACTAGAAACAGAAACTATTGCGAGTAAAATATCAAAAGAAATGGTTTCTTTCTAGCTCGAAAACTATTCCGCCATTATTACAATTTCAATGATCATTGCAGATAAATATCTGCAATGATCAATGGAAATCAGGATGTCAATGGAATTCCAGTTTAAGTTAACTAAGTGTCTGCTATTCAAATAACGGAATAGGCAATTGGTTCAAAATTCTTTCGTAATTGTTTTATAATTGTTTAGTAAAACGCTTAACAGTTTTCTTTCAAATCACATAGATTTACTTAAGTGATATATCTATACGTGCAAGTCTAAATGTAAATCAATTGTAGATAGGGCACTATTTAGTAAAAGGTAAACAACACTTTCAGAATAATTTCAGTCTCATTTTTTAAATATTATTGATTTATAAGGTCGAACAATACTAGAAACAGAAAAAATCCCCAGCGTAGATCCTTACAACATGATACAAAGCCAAACTATACAATAGATTTTCGATCGATATCCTTGAAAGATAGACTACATATAGAAAAAGGCAGATCCTACAATAAATTATTGCTGGATTTCATTGAAGTACAGAGGCGTGCGTGATGTATGTTAAGGGTTGTATTTAGCTTAATCTAGGCTAGGTTAGAATTTTTGTACCAAATCCCCAAAAATGCAAAATTTTACTTATAGACAAGGTTAATGCCATATTCATGTCTCAGGAACTTATCATCAAGGGACGATTGTTATCGTTGAATCCTGCATTTGATGCTTTGCCGTGGAAACTTCAACGATTAGGCCAGTTGCTCAGCCAACCACGGAAATGCAGTTTCCATTAGCTAAATTTGCGACTAGGATGTAGATATAATTATAGTTAAACGTGTAAAACAAACATGTTTAAATAAAGATTTTTTGTTAAATATTAAATTAATAATTCATTCTCATTCTATATATGTAATGTACTAGCAGGCATTAATCATAAATTCATCTGGCACTTGTGATGAGTTACGAGAAATATAAATAAATATAGGCCTATAACATACAGTATATTCATTATGGAAGCTTTGTCGCATTTCTTATAAAATACATTTCAACCTTCTCCAGTAGATTCCATCCTAGAGGCAACGTTGACGGTGTCTCCAAATAAACAGTAGCGAGGCATCGTGTGTCCTACCACACCTGCAGCACAGGGTCCGGTGTGGATACCAATCCTGACTCTGAGAGCTGCTTCAGGTTTATGGCGAATCTTAAAGACGGACGCCTCAATGAGTAGATCCAGTGCCATGTTACATATCTCCATGATATGCCTACCTCCGTTTTGTACCGGTACTCCGCTTACCACCATGTAAGCGTCTCCTATCGTCTCTACCTGTAAAATTAATTTTTACCACCATGAAATATCTCGCTAAATTTTCGTCAAACATTCTCTCTCTCTCTCTCTCTCTCTCTCTCTGCTGTGTGCTTCTAAAAGCAGTTTCATGAGCTCTAACTTCTCCCATTTTTCTACTGCCGTTTTTCGTTTCATCTTCTCTCTCTCTCTCTCTCTCTCTCTCTCTTAGTACACTGCCTACTGGCAGGTCCATGGTATATAACACGTCCACTCTTCTGTGTCTTCCGTTTTCCTATTCATGTCCACATATGAGTGGATCTTTAAATCATATAACATACCTAATCTCGGCTTGCCTCTGTCTCAATTTCCTTCCATTCTACCTTCTATGACCTCTTTTAATAGACTTCCCCACGTAGAATGTGTCCTATCCATCTCTTCTTGCTATTTCTTAATACATTTGTCAACTATCCCTCTGTACCAACTCTCTCCAGAACTTTCTCATTTGTAACCTTTTCAGTCCAGCTAATCCTCTCCATTCTTCTCCATATCCACATTTCCAATGCCACTAGTTTTCTAATATCTTCCTTCCTTAAGATCCATGTTTCACATCCATATAATAACGTGGTCCAAACCAAGGTTTTCACTAGCTTCATGTTAGTATTTTTCTTTAGACTTTTTGTTAAAAGTTCTTTCCTATTACTATTTCCTGAAGGCCACTTTTGATTTTACAATCTCACTGCATATTTCAGTCTCACATTTCCCGTCATCGGTTATAGAATGACCCAACTATTTGAAACTCCTTACCTGTTCCAATTTCGTACCATTTATTGTGATATTAACTTCACCTTTATTATTGGACACTCTCATAATCTTGGTCTTTTCTGTATTAATCTTCATGCCATATCTCAATGCCGTATCATTCAGCTTATCCGTTATCTTCTGCAGTCTATTCTCGCTGCCCGCTACCATTCCTTGGTCATCTGTAAATCGTACATCTTGTAACAATTTCCCTCCTACTTTTATGCCTTATTTTCTTCTTTTCTTTTATTCTTTCTACTTTTATTCTACCATTATTCTACGTTTCATCTTAATAACTTAATATCTAGAAATTTTAAACCAAATCATTTAACATCCCATGCCTCGGTGTCCACAATAGCACAATAAAATATAGTCCTTGTAGTAATTGTTTGGTAGTATGGTTACATACATGACAACCGCATGTGTTTACACAGAATCCTTTCTTAGTTTCTATTTTTGTAGTTTTCGTTATTTCTTCCTGTCTATACAAGGCTATTAGTAATCACTATAGTGCACTGACGGTATAGCCGGCGCGGATTTAAGAATACTCTTCAGCATCATGGGAATTTTTCATTAAAAGCTTCCAAGGCTCGGTCTTCCAAGGTGGTCACCTACCCATGTACTAAATGGTCCCGACGTAGCTTAACTTCATTTATTGCAGAGCAGCTGAACAACATACGCTAATTTCCACCCCTAAATTACGTAGTACATGTAGTCTAGGAAACATTTGGCAATTTCTTTGGTTCTTACCTTATATACATCATGTCTAGAGATGGTATCGTCGAATGTTCCATAGAGATCGTTGAGTAGATCTACGACCTGCATAGGAGTCGACTCTGACGAGAGAGACGTGAAGCCTGCTATGTCTGAGAAGTAGATGGTTACACTTGTGAACATCTCGGGTGGCACTGATTTACCTAACTTCAACTGCTCTGCAACTAATCTGAAAGAATTAAAACAATTAATTAAAAAATAATAGAAAAGTGTAACCATTGCCTGAATCATGTAGCATTAGCAATAAATATATTTCTTATACACAAGTCCTATTTCTTAGGTCGCCTGTCCTTTCAGTTAATCAATGATGATGCATTTGAGCAAGGCAAAATGCTTCACCACGTATTCTCTGTTATATAAGTGGAATGAAAGTAAGGAATTATCCTATATAATTTTTCTCCTTCTACTTCAAACGTAAAATGTACAATTTTTTTATCAAATTCCTAAACTAAACAGACTAAAAATATTAATCTCAATATCCATTATCTAAATCAATGAATTCTGATTTCTGATTATCTCCGTATGATTACTGTAATATCTCCGCAGCGTACACCAATAAAACATAATCACCTTAGACGATTTCCACAAACACGCACGAAAGGCTATACTTTTTCCTTATCTTATGGAACCTATAACTTGAGAAAAGTACGGCTTCTGATATAGCGATCTAATAGCAATAATAAAATACTGAAAGAAATAGTAAATATAAAAGTAATAATAAATAATATAAATACAAAATTATTTAATGATATACGTGTAGAAGTGAAGTAGAAACGAAATAGAAATAAGATCTTAAATTACGATGGTTAGTTTATAAATGAACAGTCTGGAACAGTAAATCTTCTCTCTTATCTTAGACGAGATTATTAATATTCTTAATTTCTTTTAAAGGACGATAGGCTTTTAAACTGACTCTTGATAGTGATCAAGTTCTAAATGGAAGTTACTTTTCAAACTCCCGTTTATACACTCTAATGAAAAAGGGAGCATATTTATTGAGCACAGTGACTGATGTGAGTATCTTTGAGACAGAAAAAAGAAAATAATTATGAGAAACCTATAAGAAAATAGGAGATTTTGCAGATATAGGAAACACGTAAGCTATAGTTAGTATCGTAGATAAGTGACCCTAGGAGGAAAACTCGAGAAGAAAAGCAATAAGAGATGGAATTTGAACGGATTGAAAGCGAAAAAAGTCAGTTTTCAGGAATCATTGGAAAGATAAGTTAAGAAAATGAAGGACTGCGAAAGAAAATGAAAGATGGTGTAAGCTAAAGGAGGCTATTAAAATAGGTGCAAACGAAGTTCATGGCCTTCTTAAAGCAAAAACGGCTAAAAGCCATAGATCACAAGTGCTATCAAAAAAATGGATGAAAGGAGAAAATGGAAAAGTATTGTCACCAGTCATGGCCGAAGGAAATACAGAAGCTTAAACAATGAGCTTAGAAGAATTATAGACGAAGCAGCAAAACATCATTGGTGGAGTGAAAAGTGTGATGATTTAGCAGAATATGATAGAAGAGGGAGGTTAGATCTATTGTACCAGAAAGTCAATATATTAACAAGAACCGATATTGACAAGAACCGATAAGAAAAAGAAAGGAGATGCAAAAAACATCAGTATAAGGGGTAAAGATTTGGAATTGAAGATAGAGCTGGAAGAAGTAAAAGAAAGATAGAGAGAATATGTAGATGCATTGAATGATAAGTCTGAGAAGCAAGTTCAGGAGCTAATATAGTAGAAAACGATCAAAGGGGTCCCGATATAATGAAGGAGGAAATTTATGCTTTCAATTAACAGTATAAAGAAGGGGAAAGCAGCCGGAATAGATGATATCCCAGCATAATTCTTGAAAATGTAGAGGAAAATTGAAAATGAAGAGGATTAGCTGGACTCTAAAGGTTACAAATGAGAAAGTTCTGAAGAGAGTTGGTACAGATATACAGTTGATAAATATATTAAGAAATAGTAAGAAGAGTTGGATAGTATACATTCTACGGAGGAAAATCCACTAAAAGAGATCATACATAGAAGGCAAATAGGGAAATAGAGGCAGAGGCGGGCCTAGATTAGGAATATGTCTGCTCGATGATTTAAAGATCCACTCATTTTATGGCATGAAGAGGAAAGCGGAAGACAGAGAAGAGTGGAGGAGTTCTACACCATGAACCTGCAAGTAGTTAGTTAAATAAATAATTAGGTAAATAAATAGCACTTCATGCTATGTTATATATTTAATACTAAGTTATGTTATTAATCATCTAACATACCTAATTTCGGCCTATCCCTGTTCCCTTTCATTCGACCTTCTATAGGTCTATTAATAGAGATCATAGAAGGTAGAATGAAAGGGAAATAGAAGCCGGCCGAGATTATGTATGTTGGATGATTTAAATATCCACGCATATGTAGAAATGAAGAGGAAAGCGGAAGACAGAGAAGAGTAGAGGCGCTATATACCATGGACCTGCCAGTAGGCAGTGCACTAAGAGAGAGAGAGACAGAGAGAGAGAGAGAGAGAGAGACTAAGTTATGTACTTACGGAGGTAGCATTCTGTTAAGCAACATATCGGTTTTCTTCTTTTCTTCCATTAGTTCAGACGTTCTTTGTTCAACAATTAATTCCAGATTGGTGGCGTATTTCTCCAGTTTCTCAAGAACGATGTCTACAATATCTTTTCTCCTGCGATTGTTCAAAAATTGATATATCAATTCTTCAACTCTTTCATAGAAACACAAAACATGTTTTACGTAGTAATGAACATGTACGCAATACGAAAGTGGTTAACACACAGAGGAATCTAAGCTATATGAGGTAATAAGATGATAATTGCACTTAATGCTTATCCGAAACTCGGTTTCACTTTGAACATTTGTCAGATAGGCAGCGTTAGCTTTTTAGAAGACATTGAATTAAGTGGAATGAACAAAATTATAAAGTAATTTGCTATTAAGATTTATAGCTTGCTATATCAAAGAGTTAGAACTAAAAATTTCTATGATAGAAGTACAGTTAAACACAAAGTTCACGAGAGTTAAAGCTTGAAGAATGTTAAAAAGAATATTTATATATAAAGTAATAAGACGTGTTTCTAAATAGTAATTCTAAGAAAAATTGAATTAAAAAGTAATTCCAACTTGGAATTCAATGAAGTTCATTAAAATACTGTAGCGTTCAAATGCTTTTCTTCATATACTGTGATTAGATAATAATAATAATAATAATAATAATAATAATAATACAGGTTTAGCGTCCGTTTCCTCATACAAGGATGATGTCAGGGACGTCCCCCATCACATGTCACTACAAATCGATTCACCCCAAACGATGTGAAAAAACACGCGCTGAAGAGAAATAAAAGATCCTAAACAGTGCCGGTCCGGTGATAAAAAAACAGGCAAGATGAAATCAAATCTATGGTGGAAAGAGATGTGTTTTTAACTTACAACGGAAAGTGGAAGTAGTAGAACATGAGCGAAGATCAAAAGGCAGAGAGTTCCAAATAGTAGAAGCGGAGAAAGAAAATGAACGTCTACCTAACGAAGTGAGAATATCAGGAATTTTGAGCAGCTTAGTATCGGAAGAACGAAGCTTACGAGAAGGTTGACATTGGATTAGGAGATCAGAAAGGTAAGAAGGTTTACGAAAAAGAAGTGTTTTGAAAGTTAACAGTGCAATTTTATACTTAATGCTTTTAACTACATGAAGTCAATGAAGGTTATTAAGCAAGGAACTAGAGGTGGCCTGAAGCCTCGAGGATCGACAGAGAACACGTGCTAGAGTATTCTGAACGCGCTGCAAACGCATGGAGTAGGAGTGAGAGTAAGATTTTGAAAATAGATGAAGGAATTGGCAATTTTGGTTCTTTGCTGGGGAGTGCCGATTAAAAGATATTCGGTTTTAGACGGGTTGACAGAGAGACGATTACTGAAAAACCATGAATAAACTTAAGATACAGAAACAGATACTAGTATTAGCAAACTGGGAGTCTGTGATATGTGACACAAATTCATGGCGGCTATTTTTCGGAACGGCAGTTAACTTAATATAAGATATGATCTAGAAAGAAAAATACAGAACTTTCTTGTATTTTTAGTAATGCATGAAACATTTGATTCAATGGTCCAATTACTTGATAGCTTTTAAGTTATGGGTGTATATCCATATGAAGGATTTTTATTTTTTATTAGTTAATATTACTTAGTTTATTTATCTAGCGTATTCTTTTCCTATTAGTTAGTTAATTTATTACAACGCTGAATATTGTATATATATATATATATATACATATATATAGATATACATATATATATAATTATATATTATATATATATAAATTATATGAATCTGATTAAAACTTTTAAATTTGTCTCAGATTACTAACTTTCCTCTACTAAAGCGCTTGATCATTCTGCTGATTTCATCGAATGAGGGTCTCATAGTGGGCTCCTCACTCCAGCATTTTCTTATCATATCTTTCATCTCAAATCCTTCGGGCCCCCACGACAAGTCAGGCAGAGGTGGCCTGTAAGCGTTGCTGGATATGTTTTCAATGATATCTGTTTAGACAAAAAAAAATTAAATTATTATAAAGATCATGTCTAGTTTGACAGAAGTATTCAGTAGTGAAAGGATGCGTTAGCTAGGTTACCATCGATGGATTTGAACCGTTCACCTAATGAACCTCAATTTAACATCTAAGCGATATGCTATTGCCTCGGTTCCAGAAAAAACAATAAGACTATTTACTCTGAATAGAAATCACAAACAGTTACAATTGAAATCATCAAACGATATTGTTAAGATAAGTATCTCAAAGTATAACGATATCATTTGAATATCATATCACGAATAGATTTTATGCATATGCATTAACCCCTTAATTAATGGAGTGTTTTTACGGATAGCGAAAGCAGAATATGAGTAGGAATATGCGCTGTGGACTTAACCATTTGGCAGAACACTATCGAGAGAGAAATTGCTGACTTTGCTTGCTTAAATGATTAAAATCACTTTTGAAATGTCATTTATAATGTGATGTCTTTCGGGAAACGTGATATGATAAAAACATTAAATGGAGAAACGTGTCTTCACCTTTCTCGTTGTTGTCACCCACAAATAAAGGCGAATCTCTGTATGTGATTTCTTGCGCAATGACCGCAAAACTATAAACGTCTCCTTTCTGAGTCCCATAGGCAGGTTTATTGCTCATACGAAGCAGCTCTGGAGCGGTCCACAACAGATTCCGATACATCCCTAGCTCTTCATCCTCTTCGCTGTCTTTTTGTGAGTGGCCATGTTGCTCAAGTTCTGTCTTTGTCGCCTCTTCAACTCTAAATGCGACCAACACAGGACACGAGATCTTGACTGACCAGCGGCTGTCCACTCTGCACGTTAAGCTGCTCAGATCTCCGTGTGAATGGATGGGTGATTTGTGCAGATAACACATGCCCTGTTGATTCACATAAATTATTAAAATTTCGGAATGTACACCGGATGAAATTAAAGTTTTCTAGCTTATCACAAAAATGTCCCAGAAATAATTTTTTATGAAGTAGCGGACGTTACGATTTATTTACTATAATAATTAAAATATATGCTGAGGTATGTTGGTAGATCGTCAGGCTTTAAATCCTTACGTGACGGGTTTGACTCATGCTTGCTCATTTTTGGTAACAGATTTTTAAATGCTTTTCTACTTTTTAAATTGTTAAATATATGAGGTTTAGCGCTTAGCGTTACGGTGAGGGTTTAGGATTTAAATTCTTTTTAGATTTGTTTAGGGTTTTAGAGATATAACTTACATTTTATCAATGAAAACAAAAGCCGGTGCCTTGTGATATTCTTAAGTTTATTGGTAAGTGTTGTAAAGATCAGGTCTCAGGTTTAAAGACACATCAGTTCATTTAAATACTTAATGTTTAGAACTTCGGGTTACAAATCATTATACGAGCAGATTAGTTTTGATACGCACGTTGACAATGTCAGTAATAAAGGAAATCCTGAAGAACCAGTCCAGCTTTATGTCATCGTCTTCAAGTATGCTCTAAATAATATAAATAAAGTGAACGTGTAGTGTAATAACGTTATAATTTAACGACTCTGCCATCATCTTAAAGACCATAACATACTGTATAGGTGCATTTATATTATACATGTAAAGCACACAGATGGTTGTGCATGGTTCAAGTGTTAAAATTATAAAACTGATACTATTTGTTGTCGTATTTGACGCTGCCTACTCAAACAATATACAATATTCAGGATACAGTATGTTTTTATTCAGACACAATTGAATCTCTGCAGATATAGGCCTACAGGGAACCTATCTTTCATAAGCTTATTTTTCGTTCTATATGTACTACTGTATATCTAAGAAAGATCTAATTTTAGATTTGAAATTATTTTTCATTATTATTAGTAGTAGTGATAACAATTAATATCATGTACTAATAACTGTAATGATCTCCCCTTAGTTAACACATTAAAAAATCTAATTTTCGAATAATAAAAACTGTTGCAAATAAACCGCAGACCCTCAGATTTCCTCTCGCACATCTCTGCAGCACATAACAGATGAAGTCTGTTTCCACGCATGCGCCCAGTAACATCTGCAAGTTCTCGTGGTTCAGTTCCTTCAACTGAAAATGTAGAAACGACAACTATTTAAATATTACTATCAGAAAATCCAAACCTAATTTTAAGTCATATAGCTGAATGACTTCATATGACCTCGGGATTTTGTTTATGATCTCTTCATTATCAGAATCCCCCCAAGAATAAATAGTAGGCCTATATCATGTTAGATCATTTGAAGATTCACTCGTTTGTGGACATGAAGAGAAGAAAGAAAAAGAGAGAAGAGTGGAGGCGTAATATGCCATGGACCTGCCAGCAGGTAGTGCACTAAAAGAGAGAGAGAGATAGCTAGAGTAGCTTCACTTATAGTCGCCAAAGATTATATTAATTACGCTAGGCATATACATATACTGAATATTTATAGAATTTGAATTAATGTTTAAATAGACAATTTTGAAAAACTTAATATGTATGTCAAATATGATTGCTTATGAAGTTATATATTGTCGTAGATTCTGATTTAAGGTGTATCTCTCAAATGATTTGTCAAATAACATGTCATATCATTTACTTATAATTACTATTATACACTAATAAATGCTACTACAAACATTTCTATTCGCAATCTTCTTCCTGATTTCCCTTTAAGCTCTTCAGCTCGCAACAAGTTTTTCACATCCGAAAATGTACATGATTAATGCACCGTAGAGCTAGCCATGTAGCGCTTTGAACACAACAGTTAGAAACCGTCTTAAACACAGATTTAGTTCAAATCACACGACCCTAAGGCTTAAACCGGATGGTGGGCGAGTAGTCAACGTGTTTGCTCCATGAGCAAAGAGACCAAGAGATCGAAACCAACTTGGACAAGTCTTCAGTACGATACTTATTTTCATCATCATCATCATCATCATCATAATCATCATCATAATCATCATCATCATCATCATCATCATCATCATCCTAGTTTAACAAGGGTCGGGATACGAATAGACCTTTTCCATTTCTCTCTGTGGTGTGGAAAACTATTCTATTCGTTTTAGAAAATTTTGTAGCTATTTTTGTGCTTACGCACTTACCAACCAAAATTCTTTTCTGACGTAGGTTTGGATTTTAGTGCTTTTCGCCTTTCACGACACGGCGCTTTTACGGTTTTCTATTTTTAGGCACCATCAATACAGGCACTATATTACGATAATTGTTTAAAAAAACATAAATTTAGCTTGGTTTCATTTTTTGATTAGCTACTCAAGACGCTATGCGAGTAATATAATTTGTATTTTTTTATTATTTATTTACTTATCACACTAATTTCATATGAGTTACATGACAAAATGTTCAAGAATAGAAGAGAAAAGCACATGAACGGAAATAAATGCATTGCTGAAACTTTAATATTCCGAGAAGTTATGCTAGTAATTATCGTAATTATCGTACTAGGCTTAACTAATTCATAGTCTTCATCTCTCAATCCATAACAAGATCAACATTTAAGGGATACTGTGAGACCTTACATTGATAAGAAAGATGAGATCAGATCTTGAGAGATTGATTGATTGAGGCTTCATCTTAACGAGTAGAACAGTCACTCCCTTATACACAGCCAACAACTCTCCTCTCTCGTAGTCTATCAGCGACATCACGTGACTGTTTATCGTCATCTGACTTGCCTGATGCATTCGATAACTACTTCCATTTAGCTTCTGCAAAATACATATACAACTCTAGCCATGTCTACTTGAGATGAGAGTCCAGATTAAATATATTATCGATTCCCTTCTATAAACACGTAATCTGAATCTCCATAGCTCTGTTTAGAGCTGCAGGTACAGTCATGAAAATATAAGAGTGTGATCCTAACATAAATTAAATTCCGTGGTTTTGATACTCGGTTGAGCTGATTAGAGAGTATATCATGGACTTTCAACAAAATTGTAAATTGATATAGGAATGATCTTTTAAACTGCTTGAACACGTGATATGTGACGTGCTGGATAGCAGCAGATATCGTCAGATATGTTCACTTTGATAGACATTTAAGCTCCTAATTTTTTTAAGGGTTATAACTGCTGAAGGTTTTTGTGTTTAGGTGTGCAAAGACTTAAACATAATCCGATGAACTTATCATATTGACGCTGACAGTATGCAATATTTCTATTTCAGAAAACAACGCTTGATGAATAAGGAGATATACCACACTGAATTATTGTAAAGAGAAAGGTGTCAATACTTATGGCGCAATAAGGTATTGCCTCTATACTAGTATATACGCCTAATCGTCTTCCCTCTTTCTTCAGTGCACTGCCAAGTGTCAGATTCAAGGTACATATTCATATTCAAAGTCTGCTTTCTCACTCCATAAGAGCACTCCTTAGATCAACAAGTTAATTCCTTCACAAAGTCTATGCCTTATACATGCCTTATGTAGCCTATAGCTTGGGAAAAATATAGCTTCTGAGGTGGTTTGTCGTTGCCTTCCTCAGTTAGGTGGATTAATTACCATTTAATCCTGGGGGAAAATATTTCATGTTGACGTGGGTCCTCTCTTGCCATCCTCAGCTCCTGGCTTTAGTCGCCTCTTACGTACACGCGGCAGATTGTTTGCGGTTGCCCTATTCTGCAGTGGTCCAACCACACCCAATCACAACACGGGACATAATCGTCATATGTTTAGGAAAAGACGTGTATATCTCCCAAATCATTATTATTATTATTTTCATCCTAATTCATCTCTATTACTTATTGAAAGAAACAGCTCATCTTGAATATGATGCGTTTGATTCATTAAATTTTTTTCACTGACCAAAATTCTGAATATCAAGTGTTTCAACCTCGGTCGGTATTTCTTTTAAGCAACATTAGATTGCTATTTAAACACAGAGTATGGAATAATTATTCAAATATTAGAAACACACCAGACTAAAAACCGGGAGATATCTTTGATAAAGATCTAATGGCAGTGCAATATAATCTAATTTATGTTCATTATCTAATCAGTTGCATTGTAAATACTAGACTGCGGTTAACAATATGTATACATGTGTATATGTAAATATACATTTACATGCATAGATACATGTATATATATACATGTATATACGCAGTATATATACTGTATATTAATTCTTAGATCTATTAATAGAGGTCATAGAAGGAAAAAAGGCAGAGGCAGGCCAGGATTAGGTATGTTAGATGATTTAAAGAGTCACTCATATGTTTAAATGAAAAAGATAGCGGAAGACAGAGAGGAGTGGAGACGTTATTACCATGGATCTGCCAGTGGGCCGTGCACTAAGAGAGAGAGAGAGATACTGTACATATACTGTATATATACACTATATATATATATACATATATATATATATATATATATATAAAATGCTAGACTGCAAGTTTTACTTATAACCAAATCGTTGATAGCAATATACATATTTGTATACGAGGTTTTTAGCAATTACTTCTACAATTATAGAGTACAAAACTCTCATTTCGTTCAATTATATTGTAAGAGAACTCTGACTAATCACAAGATAATTAGCGATTTATGGTGTGAATACTTCAGTCAGTTTAGATATATAGTAGAAATTAGCGCATTGTTACTGTAAGAATTCTGATGAGGTTACTAGTGCAGATGCTATTTAGCATCAGCAGAACTAACAGTGCGTCATTTAATGCAGATGCTTTTGTGCAATTTATATGGTTTGGTTGACAGTTAGATTACATGAAAAGAATTTTAGGTGCCAAGATTTTGGACTTTTATCTTAGACTACTTAGTAAATAATTGTAATCATAGTTAGTCTTAAATAGAGCAGGCGTTTGCTGTGCATATCGTTCAGGTCTGGTTTAGCATGTGCCAGACTCTTGTTTCAGTATGAGCGGGGTTCAAATCCTGAATTCGCCCGTCACTGATCATCCTTCTAATCATTTAAATAGTACATTACCGATATACCGTTAATATAGGCTTAGCCTTAATCGTACAAGAGGCGACCCAATTGTTAACTATAAAGTTCTTGGTAACCGCCTCAAAACTATATTTATCCTAAATTTTAAGGCCACAATTGGTAAATACGGAGCCCAGATGTTTGAGTTATTATATTGGTTGTAAACTTGTTAGCCAGAAAGCTTACAGTAAATAGAAATATTTCCCTTGAACATGCTATTTCACAGAGCATTAGAGAGTGAGAGTCCGCTTGGTATTATTTTCTTGTTTAAGCTATTTAACTATATTACTTTTATCTTAATAAGTAATAGCGTGCATTGACTTAACGCATTACCGATAAACTGTTAGCTCCTTTCATTATGATGTCTAGTTCTTTCTTATCAATTTTCCAGATCATTTGTTGAATTTTTCCTTCCATCAGTCTAGACCTTTGAAAATAAATTAAAATGCAGTGTTTATAGTGATATTTCATTTCGTTATATACATCTTTATTTCACCAAAATTATGGTAGCATAAGTACAATAAGTACACTAAAGTGTACTTATAATAAGTACAATAAAGCACAAAGTGACTTCATGTTCAGCGAAATAGAACAAAGAGATAAAATATTCGAAGCGAAAAGAACATGTAATATCACACACATGTACTCGAAAAGCGTGCAATAAACAAATTTATTAATTAAATTAGAGTAAATAATAGTCTTTTACTTTTTCAGTTAAGGTTCATTAATTTTATGTTTTTAGTTTATTATTTTCAAAATATACACGCAAATAATACTTCCAGTTTACTTTAGTAAACTGGAAGTATTATTTATTATTTTCTGGAAGTTTACTTAAGTAAACTGGAAGAATTGAAGAATTGAAAAAATAGCGTTTACTTTAGCGTAAACTGGAAGTATTAGTTTTATTTTAGTTTAGTTTACTGTATCTGTAACATTACATCGAATAAAGCAATTGTATTCAGACATTAGTTTGTATAATTCTTCATGTCAATAATCAATAATTTCGCAGTAATGGTTACCCGTTGAACTTAACTTTGATAAGAACTTCAATCTTCTTATTGCAATTTTTAGTTCAGCAAGCAATTGACTCATGCAATATTGACTTTGAGCTGTAGTATTCTTATCGAGTGTATGGAAAAGCTTAGAGTAGATTTGTGTATATGCATTTTCAATGCTGCGGATTTGTGGCCTAGACAGTTCAACACTATGTATGCCATATATTAACATACATGTAGGTACGCATTCAGTCAAATAAATTGTCACCTCCGGTGAAGAGGTGCCAATTCTTGAAAAAATAGCGTTGAGTGCTCGAAAGAATTTTTGTTTCCTATTTTGCAAGTTCATCTTGAAATGCTTAGCAGAAATCACAGACATGACTTCGCTTACCCATTGTGTAGGTGTATATTAAGATGTGTGAAGCTTTAATGGAATGCCTAAGGCCAATACGAATACAAAATGTCTTATTGGAATTAATTGATAAACCAATAGAACTAAGTTCTTCGGTGCATATGTCGGTAAGTTTCTGTAAGTCGTGAATTGAAATAGACAGTACGACCAAGTCGTCTGCATTAAGTTATGGCATTATATTACAATGTTTTTAAAAGTGAGAAAGTCAAAATTAAAACTTTGAAAATCTTCACAAAAATTATATTTTATAGATTATATTACTGATCTCCACATAAGTTTTAAACATACATATTGAACAATTTGATCACAATTTTCTAAACGTTGCAATTAATACCAACCTTATGATGTATGTGGAGGAAAAAGCTACCGCAAGCAGCAAGAAAAATACAGCAACAATCGGTATTATAATCTCGAGATTATTATCTGAGAGCAAACAATCAAATATAAGAAACTAAACATCACTCAATGAATGAAGTATTTCATAGATTATGTAATCAAGTACTTATGACCTGCTGATCGATAGTTTTAGCACTCTGTTTTAGTTTTGAGTTTTAAATTAATACCTAAGTCTTTTTAATAAAAATTTCTGCGATTGACACCCAAGAGCGATATATTATTAAACAGAGAAAAATATAGAAGAAAAAAGTTTTTAATCATGATGCTATCAAATTTTAATCAACAGTTGAAATTATTTTGAGTCGAAAAAATCAAGGTTGAAACATTTTAATTTATGATAACAACTAACTTACAAATAACAAACCGCTGACTTTACAACATTTATGCTAAAAAGCAGTATTTGGTAACTTATTTAAGAAATCTGTAAAGACTGAATAATCGTGTAAGTAATTTTTTATAAAGGAAATACGAGAAATAGATAGCATAGGAAATACGAGAAATAGATAGCATAAGACACACTATTTAAAATCAATCAATAACACAACAAGCCTGTAGGATGTTTAAAATTTGATATCATGCTTCAATGATTTACGTATATCGGAAAAATATATATGAATCATTCAGTGTAATTCTAAGAACTTGTATAAAATGAAGAAGTCAACACCCGAAACTACAGTAGGCTACTACGCAGAAACATAATTACAAACTCTTAAATACGGTATAAGCAAACCTAATGTCATAGCCAAGTGGTTAGTATGTGCCCCTCAAGGTATCATGTAAAATATATATTCAGCTCAAAATATAAGTGTACACATTGTATCAAGTGTGTAGTGTACCCCAACCGTCTCAAATTGCCCCTAATTTTATAGTACCTCCTCCAAGACTAAATCCTGGTTATGCCACTGAGCAAACCGATAAAATGCTATTTTTATCTTTGCTGATCCTTAAACAAACTCTTACTAGAATAATTATCACAACCAAAAATTTTGCCTTATATTCCTATTAGCATCTCCATCATCATCATCATCATCGTCATCGTCGTCGTCGTCGTCGTCGTCATCATCATCATCACCATTATCATCATTATCATCATCATCATCGTCATTCTTCTTCTTCTTCATCGTTTCTTTTAATCTCAGTTTAATTAGGGCAGGGAGACGGATGGATCTTCTCCACTCCTCTCAGTTCCATACCATATCAAAATCTCTTTCATTCCTTTTATAAAGTTTTGTAGTAATTTCTGGAGCGTAGGCGCTCATCAACCGACTCTGACGTTGGGTTGATCTTAGTGCTTTAGTCGCCTTCTACGATCACAGGTTGGTCTATTCTTCAAACATCCCGGACGCAAAACGGGGAAAAACTTCTAATAAAAATTTTAATACTGAGAAGGTTTTCTAAAAGGCGCATAATTATGCACTAATCGGGTGACCAGTCGAGAAATGAGAGAGAGAGAGAGAAATGTGTATTATTTTCACAAAATTTTACAGAGTAATCACATCAATGAACGCGTGAAAAAAACATTAAATAGGCATTATCAGAATCTATGTAATAAGTGCAATACGTCCTGTAAGTGCAAAAATACGTCCTGTAAGTGCACAAATAAAACAAAACAAAAAAATGTATATAATAAATTGAATAAAAACTAGGCCATCAAAGAGGACGCATGGCATCCTATCCGGTTGAACACCCAGTTTTCACTCCAGTATCGTTTTCCGCCAAAAGACTCTGAGAGAGTCCAATATACAATCAATTATATGGCAAATTTAAATTTAAATTAATTTACATTAAGTTTGCTAAATGAGAAATGCTGTTACTTTCTGAAGACGGACAGAGTTCATAGAAGAAGCCGCAGAGAGGTGTATCTACGGGTGGTGTAGTGGATTGTCCCCATATGACGTCTGACCTTAGTGTGATGACCTTCAGATAAAATACAGCAGACAACAGTATAATACACAATGCTGAATTAAATTTAATTTAACGTAGGGTTGATAACTGTCAGTGGTCGGATAGTAGGACCAGAACGTCACAGTACGGGCTCTGTCTGCATTACCATATTTCTATTTGTATTTGTCAGTGATTTGGTGTTGATGCTGAAATAAAACACATATCTCTCTCTCTCATTTAGATGAATCAACACACACAAAATAACAGCAGTACTGGTTAAAACTAGAGAGTAAAACTATAGGGATAATAAAGAAGGAAAAATAGTGAAATATCATCGGAATACCAGGTTGATAATGCTATAAAAGATGATTGATAGCATTTTTATAATTGCTGGCTTTTAGATGGCTGTGTTGATAACATATTTGTCTGATAAGTCGAAAAACGCGAGCCAATAGTACTACAGTCACCTACATTTTAAATGTTGCAGTATTATAATCGTAGAAATTGTCGACAAAATGATTTTCCTATTGATGCATAATTGAAATAAATCAATATTACACATGTTATATTAATTTAAAATTGCGTGCACTAACAGTTTGATATTGTGCACAAAATCCTAAGCCATGGTCCGTGAAAACTTAGATTTCTAACCTAAGCCATTTAGGTCAGTTTTTAGTTCTTTCAAAGTCTTAAACAACAATAGAATGATGTAATTTAAGTCGCCAACTGCTAACGAATGTAGCTTAAGCCGTTATTTGCACTGTGATGTAGCTTCAGCTTTAATTAATACCAATTTCAATAAGAATTTAACGTTTAGCACCATAAAGTCACGATTGAGTATTTAAAGACCGAGGTGAAAGTGAGATCCAAATATTAAAAATCTAAGATCCATGGCAAGAGGGTCAAAATATTGATCTATGGCGGAAAGATAGAGGCCTTTTAACTTACCCGGAAAAGTAGGATTACTAATTCAATGGCCACAAGATCGAAGATATTATAGAGAATTCGAGAATGATACTCATTAGACACTTATTAGAGAATTCGCTAATGTATAAGAAGAAGACGAAGTTTGTTCAATTGGCTTTAAATTGCATTATACTGCTACATTTCAATCTTTAGGAGATTCATTTAATTTCTAAAGCGCAACTTTATAGTCTGTCAAACCATTTACAACCGCTTAACCGTTGTAATTCCATATGCCATTTAGTGCTCACCTGTTAGGAACACAGTTTTATTGCAAATCATTCCTTTTTATTGAACAGTTTGATCCTTGTACAAAGTACATTTGTAACAATCTTGAAGCATGTCAAATATAGCATGTAAAACATAAAAGAAGAAGATGAAGTTTGTTCCACTTGTTTTAAATTGCATTATACTGTATATGACATTTAAATCTTAAGATGATTCCTTTAAGTTTTGTGATTTAATAAAGTAAGCTTTCATTCTGTAAAAATTTTTACAACCGATAAGTACATGGTTGAAATTTTGTCTTCCTTCTTGCATTTTTGGTGTCTTTACAAATGTACAAATGACAGACGGGTGGAATAAATGTTTTTATAAAGGCTACAATTAGCTCCTCATTCTTGTTGGTTAGTTTTTCCACATTACATGTAGATAAGATAAGCTCTTTTTTAAACAAACTACAGGTATAACTACCCATATGGCTTTCATTTGCATTCGATACTTCCTACTTTGTTTTCTACCAAAGGCACGTAGTTTTGTATGAACTAATCCGAATATAGTGAGTGCTGTGGGATCTCCCTGACATCATCCCTGGATGAGGAAATGGACGTTGAACCTCTATTAATAATAATATCAATTTTTCCACCACCATCTTAAGTTAAAAGCATTATTTTCAGCGTTACTGTTACGCTTGTTACTTAACAAAGACGAAATTACTTCATTTGTGAATAAATCGATATTTAGGTAGGGTTGATAACTGTCAGTGATCGGATAGTAGGACCAGAACGTCAGAGTTCGGGCTCTGTCTGCATTCCCATTAATCTTCACGGTCCCGCTTTTACCTGAAAATAGTAATAATGCAGATTATTACATTATGTTATTTAAAATAGATCTCTTTATATATTATTAAGTAAAAATTTAAGAATATCAGAGTAATTAATGGAATGTGTTAGCACTATTCGCACTAGTCCGGATTTAGCATTTAAAAGATTTGTAAATTGTTAATTTGTAACTAAACGATAAGTAATCAATGGTATTGAGTTTTTCACTAATCAATAGTGTTACTAGGTTCACAATAACTAGTTTACAATCGTTTGCAGCACGTCCAAAATTCTCTTGACGTGTTGTTTGCAAGTCCTTTCGACATCAATTTCGCCCTCTTTCTCTACTTAGCGGTCTTCACTGGTTCTCTGTTAATCAACGCATAGAATATAAAATAGCTCACTTAACTTTCAAAACTCTGCGATTTGGCAAGCCTTCTTATTTTCTGCAATTCCTCTTCCCTATCGTCCCTCACGTGCACTTCGTTCCATCGATGCCAATCTTCTCTCTCTTACAA
This sequence comes from Enchytraeus crypticus, assembly GCA_905160935.1. Taxonomy (NCBI): domain Eukaryota; kingdom Metazoa; phylum Annelida; class Clitellata; order Enchytraeida; family Enchytraeidae; genus Enchytraeus; species Enchytraeus crypticus. The sequence goes on along the minus strand of CAJHZI010000547.1, from coordinate 538,592 downwards.
ATATTCTCACATCATTGGGTAGACGTTCTTTTTCTTACGCATCACCCATAATCTGCAACTCTTTACCTGCTAAGATTCGCTCTTGGTTTTCTCTTTCAACATTCTCTAGCAAGCTTACGACTTACCTTTTCCCACCATAGACATAATCAATCTACCCCGACCATTTTTTGATCACCGGACTAGCTTTCGTGTAGGACCTTACTTCTCCTCAGCACATTTCTCTTGCAAATTTATCTGGGTGAATTGATCTGTAGTTGTGTATGTTGTTGGGGACGTCCCTGGCATCATCCCTGGATGAGGAAACGGACGTTAAACCTTTATTATTATTATTATTATTATTATTACTATTAAATATCTAATACAATATTTTACAATTATCATATTTGCTATAAACAGGATAAACCGGAAAACACGATTGTTTTCTCAGGGTATGACGCCCCTGCCCAGTAAATGTTAGTCGAAGCTGAGAAAGGCATAGGGGGTCCACCTCGTCATAAGCAGAATTCCCCAAGAAAATGGTGTATAACAGCAAGAATGAGTAATGGTAGAATATTTAGAGTTCCACTCATATGTAGATATGAACAGGAAAACGGAAGACAGAGAAGAATGGAAGTGGTATATACCATGGACCTGCCAGTAGGCAGTACAATGAAAGAGAGATTAGCTATCAACACATTATTCGTTCATCTATACCGTTTCTACGCAAATTTCGAAAACAGAATCTATGTAAGAGTGATAAGCAGTTGTTATTTGAATGGCATTTGCTAAAATCAAGAAGGTTCTATTGTTGTAAATTCATGCATACAGCGTGTTATCACAACCAATAATGGGATATCGCGCAACTGTTATAGTGTTCAGTCAGAAAATGATGGTATTGTCTTGGGCCCTTGGAAGGTTAATCATGTATCGGAGCTTGCTGCCAGTTGACGACATCAATTGCAAAGATATGATTAAGCATGAACAGGATTGACAATAACCTGCCAGACCCTGCAAATCAGTTCTCTTTACAGGTTCTCGCAAGTTATTGAGGTCTAAAAACAAATATTTAAGTGTTTTATATTCCAGTACTCTTAATATTCTCAAGCATTTAGAAATATTTATCGCAGCCCTCCACTTCCTCTGTCTTTACTTTTCTCAAGAAATTTATTTCTAAATAGTAATTGTCGTCATCTAATAACTTCCACATACTTCTTGAATGCGAGTAATCGGCCATCTTTCTTTAATAAAATAATCACCTTGAAATATAACGCCTACGGATAGGTTGAAGTAGAGTTGACCATCTCTGACATCCAGACCTCTGTTCAACATTTTACTGATGACCATAGCGTAGAGGTAGGATAAGTCGTAGGTATAAAGGGCTGAATCAACGTCATTCACGGGCTAAAATGTGCATAATGTAATAGAGATGAATGGAGAAAACAATCAACTGCTCAATTGGCATCCCCTAACAGTTTGCACAAGTGTACACTAAGCACAACAAGAAAAATATAAGTCACTTTTAATCCTCAATAAAAATCTATTAATAATCAATAACATTTCTTAAACTATTAGCCGTCAGAGAAAATTTATTTTGAATTTCGTATCTGACATCCGCCATCGTTGTACGAGATTTATTAATCAAGAACAGAAATCTAAGAACTTGTAATTATAGTTCCTCATGTGTCATGTTTTATAGTGCTGAAAACTAAATAAATTTAAACATTCCGCGTACGGTACCACAGCGTTTGATGGCAGTATTTTATCCCAGGGCGGCTGATGGTTTCTGGCAAGAATCATCTCCAGTAGTTCAGAAGTTGTGTTTGGCTTGGTCTCAGATAGATACGTCATCTAGAAAGCACATCGGCAACTAATTCACTTTTATTATAGGCCTAAGTGATACAATTATTTTAATTTAGTTTTTAAGCTTCTGTTAATATATAAGAAAGATTTACAACAAGCACTCGTTTCTAATATGCTCACTGAATATGATTCTAATATGCTCACTGAATATGATTCTAATATGCTTACTGAATATGATTCTAATATGCTAAATTAATATAATACTAATATTCTAACTGAATGTAATTCTAATGTTCGAATTTTCAAACTGGATATTATTCAAATATTCTAGCTGGATATGATTCTAATAGACTGACGGAATATGATTCTAATATGCTCTTATTATACTGTGCTGACTTTAATAATATGATACCAATACACTCAATGAATGTGATTCTAATGTACTTAACTTGAATTCAAAGATATTCACCAGTAAGATTTAAGCCGAAAATTAACTTTAAACCGGCTGTGGAGAGGTTTTGGACTTGTCAATTCTACTTAACTTTTTTCGGACTTCATGATGTTAGATTTTGGTACGAAAGACACAATTATAAAACTCTAGTTGTGCGTTGATATTGTGGAGAAATGCTCAATATTAATATTTCTCAATGTAAGAAATGCATACGTTTATTTTAATTGTAGTTAAGTTTACCGAATTTCAAAATGAAGAAAACTATTAAGAATTTTCATTGATTTTATCTCCGAAGGACATAAATACTTACTTAATTGAACCTACAAATATGCATATTACAAAATTAAAGAACCTGCTTGAGAGCGCGAAATGCTTGCCTGTGTTTCACATCATTCTCCGTCAGATTTAGACTCAGAATAACGTCATTGATGCCGGCTGCACTGGGAAATATCCTGAAGAACGCGTAGTCTCCGCCCACCATGTCCAAGTCTTGAGCCACGAGCATAAACTGAGCTACAACGAGGGTCACTGAGTGACAAATCACGACAACTGCGCAAGAAAATGAATTAAATTACAATTAATTAAAACCAACAAATTTATTGAAAGTTTATTTCACGGATCCAGACAGGTTTAACCGAAAATAGTGTTAGAATACCCGATCCATGAATTGACTTCATTAACTAACAAAACTTATTCTAATTTGCATTATGAATTATATCAAATGGTCATGCGTTCGCTTTACCAAGTCCATCGTGTCTCATTCTTCACAATATCCTATTATTAAAGATTTACTCGCTATTACTAAACAAATTAGAAGCAAGTACTATTATGAATTTAAATACCTTTCCTAATTTCTTTCAAAAGCGTCTTAACATTTAGTAGCTTCGTAAAGTTTCAATTTGTACAGCTTTAATTTTATTTTGTCCCTATCTCTGCAAACTGGATCAACAAATTACTGTGCGCATTGTAAGAAGTGACAAAGCAACAACTTAGGCAAAGAAAACATACTAAGATGCCATATTTGTTCAAAGTAACAAGCTATATTATGTGAAGTAAAAGAATGTTCCTTATTTTCTCAAATTGCGAGTTTAGAGAGGGCTCTTATAGGCCGTGAACGCAGAGTGCTGTGAATATTTACCCTGGACATTCCTTTTTGGCAGAACAGCAAGTAACATAATTTGTCAGAGACACTAGCTTGACAAAATATCGGTTCTTTAAAGCTGAAGCCAAATCCCAGTTTAACGTCAGTTTCCTGAACGCATGCCAACGACGGAGCGAGTATTGAATTTGTGCTCGGAACCCATTGATCCACATTCAGACAGCCACCAATCATACTACTCTCGAATCCCATTGCGTTAAACATCGATAAATTCCTAATTTAAAAATAATCATTTGTATGGCTGCCAACGGTCTTACTGAAATTGGTAATGTAATGAAATTGTTTTGTATTTCAGACTCAAGTAGACTCTGCTATAGCTACTAATTATGGTATTACCGAACAGAGCTATGGCTCTTTTATGGTAGCCTCTTTTGTATTGTTATTTGTTTATCTAACTACATGCACGTTCCTATTGTTTGTATAATCTGTGCTGTGATGAACAAATAAACGATAACGGTAAACCCTCACTTCTTGCTCGCTGCTTGACTAGGTTGGCGTAGCTCACGAGATCATCTCTCTTTGGTGACGTCAGCATATCGATAGTTTCCGTCCCTTCCACACCGTTCTCTATCAGCAGCCGTCCAATGGCTGCTTGGGTGTCTGCGCACACTTCAAAAGACGTCTGCGCCAAAATGATCGTGCGCTTCCAGGAATGATGACGGAAAAGAGCCACCAAGCCGAGTCCAAAGTCGTTCAGAGATCCGCTGATTCGAACGGTTGAGCGGAAGTGTGTTTTGTTGTCTATAAGGGAGTCCCGACAGAGGACAGGCAGGAAGGGGACAGAGTAGTATGTGGATACCAGGGCGGCAGGCAGACAGGCTATAAACAGAAAAGACGATGGAAACACCTCAGAGAGAAAAGATAGAATTTCAGAATAAAAAGATAATAGTTTAAAATGTTAAGTTTTTTAAATTTTTACTGGACACACTTAGTATTATATGAGTACATATATCTTCACCCTATACTGAACAAATCGATTTTAAAGTAATAATTTTAAACCAAAAATCTTTATTTACATTGTCATTATTACATTATTTTTTAGTGTACTCTAAAATTAAAACTAAATCAACATAGATGTAATCATCAACTTTAAGTGCTAATTACGTTAGAATGGAAAGTTAAATTTGTTGAATTTAAAATAACAGAGACATTATAACTAACATTCAGGACAAGCCGGTCCAAATATGACGTCAGCAGAGTCCTTGCTGAGAGCGTCTAGAGTGGGCTCAGTGGAATAGAGCATTCCGCATAGATCTACCCTTGTGCTGTAGCTTTAAATCAATCAAATAAATAACCACTAAATTTTGATAGTCACATGCAGTCAACTATTGTAAATCTTAAAAATCAATAAATTATTCACTTAATGAGAAAAAATTTCTTTTATATTTTTAAATATATTTTCCCAAGCTTAAAACTATGTTAAGGTTTCAGACTTTACTACAGTTTGGTATAGGCTAAGCCTTTGTGATGGGATCAATATGTTGGTCGACGGAGAGCTCATATTGAGCTGTGTGGGATGTGGGATCCAACTTTAAGTTGGAATATATACCTTGGACTTACCATTAGTCTGAACAGAAGAGAGAGATATTTAATTTAAACTCTACAAAAATCAAAATGCTAATAATCAATGAAATCAGTTGCTAGTGTGCAAAGTCTATTAGTCAATTAAATCTATTTCATAGCCTTATTTCTTGAACTTACTTTTAGGCTATATAGTACACGAACAAGTAAATTATAAGCCGATAATTTTGTGAAAATTTGATGTCGTTAGAGTTTAATGTTAAATATGGAGAAAGTATAACTGAGCATTATTAATTCGAAAAAATCAGTTAAGATAATAAACAAGCAACTACCATAGTAAATACCATAGACATGTTTGAAAAATTAGATAAAAATTCATCACTAAATAAAACGCTCTCAAGCACTTTTCCAAAAGATATCGACAACTGGTAACAAGAAATCGTTAACAACGTAGACCATTATCTATTTATCCCTTATCGTTTTCGAGTGAGGAAACTGACGTTAACCTTAGCTTTATTTACCAGTTCTATGAATGTCCAAGATTTCTCTGATCAGTCCGACAGAAAATCGAACCCGTGACAGTTCAGTTCAGTTCTGTACTTGTCAATTACATCGTCATTAAGTAATCGAAAATATTTAATTAAGCTGAGCTATTTTAACATCCATTTCAATGTACGTAATTGAAATCACTGACCTAATGCGAGTTAATATTGCGAATTAATATTTAACAGAAGCAGAGAGACTTCGAATAGTTAATGTATGAAAGAAACTGTTATACTCTAATTTCATCATCGTCATTCCATGAATCCCAATTTAGCTAGGGTCGATAATCTTCTCTAATTTATTGTACCCTAATTTACTGTACTCTAATTTTTGGTATTTAATTTATGTGCCGATTTTAGGTTCTTATCGCATAGGCTAATTACCATAGACTAGTCGCTAGCCAGAATGTGATTGAAAAATAGCACTAATCTATCCGTTTATGTCTATATGAATATAAACTGCTATTGGACACGCTGATGATTTATTTTATTACTTACCTGATATTGGCTGGTATATGATGCCCATCTCTTTGGGCTTGTTCTATGGCCAGTGTAAGAGCACCGTGGTTGTAGTCGTTACTGATGTAGCTGATCCGTATTTCCTCAGCTGATGTTAACGTCCCATTGGGCTGTGTGACTAAATTCATTATATCCATGAGAAGCTTATGAAGAACTATATAAGAATTTATGTTTATTTTCATATTGTAAAACGTCTCCAATAGTGAACAAGTAAATCTTAATTAGAAAAATTATTGTAATTAGCTACCATTGTTTCGACCTACTCAATACATCGGTGTCCTGCATTTTATTACAATTTTGCTGTCAAATATCTTTACACATATTTTGTGACTACAGGATGCAACTAACCGCTTTACATGTCTCAGGACTACATTTTACATTATTTGAACTACTGTCTCTCCTGATCACACAGTATCGATGGCTTGTGATTTAACATCTGCCTGTACAATGTATTTGTATTATAGCTCTATACCGAATCACGCAAGATCATGCAAGAAATAACCCTATTGAAGCACTAATTATCTTTAAACTATACAACCCGACGTACTATAAGCGCTTATATAAATCATACAATTTTGCTATGTGTAAACGCTTAATTTTGCTAAACACCATTAATTATTACATAATGCACACGATTAATACAGAAACATTGAAATTATTAAGAAGTTTTTGTGAAATAATTAACTTATACCTAATAAGTTTTGAAATTTGAAGTATTAATTATGCATCTACAAAGAATTTTTAACTCAGATTTAACTAAAGATAACGCAGTATTTATAGTTTTAAGCAAACTATTTATGTAAATAGAAAATTATAAGAGCCAGTTAGCTTTTGAATGCATCCGTAAATACATAGTTCAAGATTAAACTTAATTTAGCTTATCTGTAAAGTTCTCTCTCTCACTCTATATCTCTCTTACTCTATTGGTGCTCTTCTAAATGTCAGGTAAAAGGTTTATATTCTTATTCACACACTGCTTTCAGGCTCCTTAAAGCCTTAAAGAACATTTCATCGATTAACGACTTAGGGCATTCACAAATGTCCGCGCTTTATCCACACATTAATGTAGTTGCCTACAGCTCGGTAATACTACGATTTCTGAGGTGGTTTCCCGTTGCCTTCATCAGTTCTTGAGCAGTCATCCCTTTCGACACTCTCATTTTATGGTTGTTCTGTTCTTCATTGTCCCTGATAAAATATGGGAATATTTGCAAGTTACGCAATCAAAAGGCACCGATTACTAAGATGCATGTCAATACTAGAAAATAGAAAGTGCAAAAACATCAGCTTAAGCAATGAACGTAGCATATATATATATATATATATATATATATATATATATATATATATATATATATAATGTATATACGCTTATGTACATGCATGAGGTATGATATAGATAGTTATATAATCCTAACTAAACGAATTAAGTGACGTGTGACTGCAATGATCTTGATGTAAACAACATGTAATACATCAAACAGGGCTTCTCGTAATTTATCTCTAAGCCGTAGCCATCAGCGAACCAGACTGAGTGCATTAACCGAATTAATAATTAATGAATTTATTGAATCAGTCCTACTTCTGCCATGGAAGAGAATTTGGAGAGCAATGCATAATGAAAAAAAGCCATCCACAGATTGGAACAGAATATATCTGCAAATACGAAAGAAAGCTAGAGAGAGAGAGAGAGAGAGAGAGAGAGAGAGAGAGAGAGAGAGAGAGAGAGCTGCAGATATAAAAGAGAGAGAGAGAGAAAGAAAGAGAGAAAGCGAGCGATCGAGAGAGAGAGAGAGAGAGCGAGCGAGAGAGAGAGAGAGAGGGAGCAATATGACAACGGCCTGAATTAGATGATAATTTCAAAGAATTTTGTTTACCATATCTAATGATTATGACTATTATTATTACTATTGATTACTATTGTATAATTATACTACTGCTGAACTTGTACCCTAATTTAGTCAATATAATTACGGTTGAATATACATAAACCCAGAGATTGAAGGACTTTTACTACTTCAATATCGGCTGTATAACAATTGCATTCCTGCTTTTTAGGATGCTAAAATTTCTATGATAAAACAACGCAATTATTAAGATTTATCTCGGTGGCATTGTTAATATGAGTTTCCAACTCAATGTTCTGTTCATTGCATTCATTTAGATTTTTTAACATTTTAGATTAGAAGACCGGTGGTGGTATTTGATATAAACACACAAAATATTGGTATACACTGAAGTGTGTAGCTGTTGTATGTTATTAGGGATGATTTTGTCTGTTAATTTTATTTTGAGGGGTAAGTTGGGCTATTCCATTATCTTAAAACCTTTAGATCACCATATCCAAAAATTGGAAAAGTGCACTTAAGAGTGGTTTTTGACATTTGTGTACGAATTTCGAATACTAACTGCTGATGGTAATTGCGAAAACTATTATATATTTCATACTACATGTATATTCTTCATAAGAGCTGACCAAGCATAAACAGAGTTTTTGTTTCTTCCGCAGGGAGAATTTAAGCTCAATTCAATACACTTAATTGGTGTCAAACCGAACGATAACGTTAAGGTTATAGTTTTACTATATGGAGCCCTCAGTGTCGACTGCTCAAAAATGGGACAAACGAGACATTATAGCACGTTAAGAGGAAAATCATAATGCCATATCAGATATTTTTCTACTCCCGCTTTTACTTGTATATTTCTGTCAATCAGCAACGTATACGTTAATGATTTGCTTTTGTCAGATCTGGTATTAGATGAAAAAATTATTCTTTATTAATTATTTAAGATAATTCAACAATGAAGGAATTTTGTGCCGTAGAGGACGACATAAAAACTAGATCCAAACCAACGTCAGAAAGGGTATTCGGTTGGTGAACGCCCAGGCTCCAGAAATTGCTACACAAATTAAACGAATGGAAAAAATTCAAAAGAAGGTCTATTCGTTTCCCGACCCTACTTAAACTGGGATTTAAGGGAAGAAGATGATGCTGATGATTCACCAATGAAGGAGCTTTAAATATCATAGCGGAGTTGAAACCGACTATTTGGAAGCTGCCAAAATCCACGAAATTCTTTACCAATAATATGAAAGATTACATTCATATAGTTTTAATAGACACTTTATTAATCTATTGCTAAACTAAATTCTATTAAAAGTATAACAATAAAAACAGTAAGAATTTAATTTGCTCTGGGTTGTTACCATGTGCTAGAGGTAGCAGTCATAGTGTTGATGTTGATATTTAACTGGTTGGTAATAAAAATAACATCAAAACTGATACTCTTTATTAACTTGATTGACTGAAATTCCTGTGATATTATAATAATAGGCATGACATGTTTTGGTGAATACTCGTGGCGTTTCGAAAAAACAACAACATCAGATCGGTATCAAATCAGTCTCAATTCAGTATCAAATCAGTATCAGAACAGTATCAGATCAGTATCAGAACAGTATCAGATCAGTATCAGAACAGTATCAGATCAGTATCAGAACAGTATCAGATCAGTATCAGATCAGTATCAGATCAGTATCAGAACAGTGTCAGATCAGTATCAAATCAGTATCAGAACAGTATCAGATCAGTATCAGATCAGTATCAGAACAGTATCAGATCAGTATCAGATCAGTATCAGATCAGCATCATATCAGTCTCAGATCAATATCAGACCAGCATCAGGCCAGCATCAGATTAACATCAGAGCAATATCAGATAAGTATCAGATAATTATCAAACCAGCATCAGATCAGTATCAGATCAATCATCATCGAATGCAGTATCTTTGCGACTATAACCTACGTGTCACGTGCATAGATACGTGCTGTGTGTCGCTGCAATACGTGTATTCCGCATTTTGTGTGGTTTTATTATTAAAACCACGGTTGGCTTTCGAGGACAAGAAGTCGATATATGAAACATAAGTCAAACTAGCTAAGCTTTAATAGTTAGGTTAGCTTTTATCTTTCGATTCAAATCACATTTCTATGTAGGTAAAATTCTAATCCCGAAATATAAAGCCCACCATTACAGTCTAAGAAAGGATACCGAATAAGATGATGCCGAATGATCACGCTTTACTTCAAATCAACAAGTTAGCTTCCCTGTTTATCGTTTGATTTAAACCCCAAAGATTACATCAGGGACTTGTTAGCGATTGAATTGGGAGGGAGTATTTTGCATTGAGATTGAATTTGAGTTTCAATGTATATAAAATGTTGGATGAGGATTCCTCAGCTCACTCATAGCATTTCACATAGTTTAATCCATATATTTAGGCGCAAATCTAGCGCAGTTTATGATGCAAGTGAAATGTTTTGTTTTTATGGTTGAAAATAAGACAACCGCATGTGCTTATAAAGTTTCCTTTCGTAGTTGCTGATTTTGTAGTTTTCGTTATTTCCTCCTTCCTCTCCAAGGTTATTGGTTATCGTTGTCTTTTGATGGCGTATCGATTGCAGCCGGAGCATTTAACTAGAACATAGAACGTTCGGTCTATGTTAGGTGTTAGATTAAATCACGATGCGAATAGAGAACTAGATCAACACTTCTGTATGGGCTACAACAACCATGAGACAGAAACGAAACTTTCAAAACTTTTGTCTCATCAGACTTAAATGCATGCAATCATATGTTCATATATAATGTGCCTGTTGGATGGCGTGTTGATGGCGGGTTCGTGTTAATAAGAGGATGTAGGCTCTAAATTCAGCCCAGAGTCACTTACAGTATTCCTTGGGATACGAAAACTGATGTTGAAGTATCTGCAGCTTTTAAAATGTATTCACATTTGTTGATGAATTGATGACAGAAAGTCTGTTCATCAACTGATTTTAAATTCGATTGTATGATATATAAAAATATTTCTACAGTACACAATAGTTTCTTTATATTCAAACGACTAATTCTTCCATTTTGCGTCTGTTTCGCTGGTTATCTCTGATATCGAGCACGTTCAGAAATGTATCTGGGGATAAATCCACAGGAAGAAACGATCATAAAAGTTGATTGGAAACTTAGTTTACAGGCATCTGATTTGTTCGTCCAAGCAGCCAATATGTACTCAGCATTCCCTTACCCTGAATATACAGAATAATATCATATCATTGTTAATACCATTATCAAATTTAGAAAATGGAAGTAAGTAAACTAAAATATAATGAGCGCTATAGAGATCCAGGCAATAAATTCTTATAGCGAAAGTTAACTAAAAACAAATTCATAATTTTATTAAGTTATGATAATAATTAAGCCGTTATATTCATTATACATAATTGTAGTCTACGTCTAAATAATGATACTGAATTTCCACACCAGGTCTGTATATAACTTTAAGCATAAAATAAACACTACAGAGAAATGTTGGTGTTTGATTAAATTTATGTTTTACAAGGTGTTACATGTTTAAGTAGTTTTGACCAGTTTAGTAAATTTTTTCTTTATATTTTTCGATCATGTGAAAATCGGAAATGTTAATCTCCGGTTAGCAAACTGGGGAATCTATTAAACAGTCTTACGAAAAGTCATTTAAGACTAGTACCTGACTCACTATTTAATACGCACTATTTCGGACATTGAATGCAAAATACTATATTAACTGCAGTATTGCTAATTGCTAAATGACCATGAAACTTTTCGTCTGATGTAAGTTCAAGAATTCAGTTAGAATACTTGACTTATCCGCCCCACTGACTAGCGACCGTTGTATTGTACTCTATTTTACATTCTTTAAACTACCAATGATACGCCTGCTCTTCTCTACGCAAGAGTATCACAAGTTTAGATCTATTTAATATATGACAATATAAAATTAAAGTAATAGGTCATAAGGAAAATTGAACTCCCGTGGTATAGTTTCTTGAACAAGCAGTTTTAAAGTTTTAAAGCTTTAAAACCTTAATCAGATAATTGCCTAAACTGCCTGACGATTTAAGCATGTTGGTATAAAAATAATGGATGCCATCGCGAGTGATCATTTCTCTGTAATGCGAGTTTAAATTTATTTATTTAAACATTATTCAGAAACTGTAAAATAAAATGAACATTTTAAATCCAGATCCTTGTCATTAAGCGATGTCTGTAGTCGCACTCGGATGATACAGTTAGTCAGTCACAAGCGCTCTTCTCCATCATAACATACTTGTCCATGCATAGATCAAAGAAACCTGAGAGTCGAAGCGGGTCAATCCGTAAATTAGTTATGACAGCTGAGTAGTATGTGCAAAGAAGGATATCAGGAGGAATTTAAATAATCGAGTGCCTACGAACCTTGACAAACGTTTCACCGCGAGGCTCCATCTGATAGTCTAGGTGTGTCTGTAGGGCATCGTGAGCTTCAGCACTTAGGTGAATCTTAGAGGCTGTGACAATTCGTGCATCAATACATATGTGCATCAGGTGAATCTTACAGGCTGTGACAATACGTGCATCAATACATATGTGCATCAGGTGAATCTTAGAGGCAGTGACAATACATGAATCAATACATACGTGCATCAGGTGGATCTTAGAGGCTGTGACAACACATGCATCAATACAAAGCTGCACCAGAATAACGAAAAGGTTCTTACAAGTCCGTTTTATTACAGGCCAATATTGAATAAAAGCACAAAATACTGCCAACAACGTAAGAAGCAACTTAGTGGGAGGTGAGAATGCAATGGGGACCATCTCAGAAGTTATAGATCTTCAAAGCTGAAGGCTAGCTAGAGTTGAGCAAAGTGAATAATCTCTGTGTTGGAATTACCACACATCAGCCATTTTGCAAAACACTTGGGAATGTTCTGTCAAACTGTAAACCGGCTAAAGGCCTGACACTGCTTTTGAACTGGTCGTTTAAAAAATATATTATAGAAAAGTACACTAATGCAGAAAATACATGGATGCAATAAGAACGGTTATATAAATTGCAATAATTAATTTTTAGAGCAGATATGGGTCATGAAAATCGATGGGTTCATTTTTAACCAAAACAATCAGAAACTTATCATACAATTAAAGCTAATTTAGTTGGTCGTTGCGGACAGATTTAGAACTAGAGCAGGAAACTATTACGAATGCTTAAAGATTAATACGTAAAGATTCCTTCTAATTCTAAATCTCATCCGCTAAATTGTTCTCCTATCAGAAAGTAGCTCGCAATCAAAGGTTCAATTTGAATATTTGAATATATTAATTAAATCATTAGTTCCAAATATATTTATGAAATATCTACATAAAGTTGGAAAAAGAGCTATAGGTGTCAAAACTTTAATATAAAAATCTAGATTTGAAATTAAATGTGCACAAGTATTAGTAATATGTCATAGCACTTTGAACAACCTTCTCCAGTAGATTCCATCCTGGAGGCAACGTTGACGGTGTCTCCAAACAAACAGTAGCGAGGCATCGTGTGTCCTACCACACCTGCAGCACAGGGTCCGGTGTGGATACCAATCCTGACTCTGAGCGCTGCTTCAGGTTTATGACGGATCTTAAAGACGGACGCCTCACTGAGTAGATCCAGTGCCATGTTACATATCTCCATGATATGTCTACCACCGTTCTGTACCGGTACTCCGCTTACCACCATGTAAGCATCTCCTATAGTCTCTACCTAAGATAGAGGCAGCAGAATCAGAAGTGTTGACAAATTATTAATTATAGCCGATCGTCATTTTCTACATCATTTATTTGACAGAACATCAGTTTGGAGCCTACTAGTAATAAAAGAATCATTGTACTGAAACTATTTAGATACAACCTATGACTATATGCGTAGTTTTATTAATTTATAAAGAAAAATAGCCATCAATGCATTCACAAGATCAAAGATGACCCGTGAATCGACAAACTTGAATAATTTTATCGGCTGCTGAAAGAGAGCCTTTTATTATACACAGAGGCGTAAAATTAGCTTGAGTCTTACAGAGAACAAAGTCTGGTCTACCAAACGGATGCCTTTCTAATGTGTTATGCCTACAGTCCACTTGAGGTACTTCAAGGAAATACCGTTGAATATATGTAAATTTTGTTTATTGAGAAATAACTTGAGCAAACTTAAAAAGTCATAAGTTAGTTGAAGTCGCTATCAATTATTTTGGCAATATTAGCATTTTTAACATTACCGAAACTGATCAAGAAATGGTAGAAGGAAGAGAGAAATTACTGCAGAAGATAAGAGGCAGTCTAAACGATACGGCATTGAAGTATGGAATAAAGAGCAAAATTAAAAGACAAAAGTGATGTGTGAAGCCAAAGAAAGTGGAGAAGTCAATCTCACAATAAATGTTACGAGGTTGGAACAGGTAAGAAATTTAAAACATTTAGGTTGTCCCTATAATAGATAATTGAAAATTTGGAACAGAAATATTTAGGAATGCACAAGAAAAACTTGGATATTACGAAATAAAGTTTAACAAAAATGTTAAAGAAAGCACTGACAAAGATGGTAAAAAGTTTGGTTTGGATCATGCTTATAAAGTGATTTGAAACAGGAACTAAGGATGAAGTTTGGAGAATATCAGGAAACTAGAGGCGTTGGAAATGTGGATATGGGGAAGAACGGATGAGATTAGCTGATGATAACAATATATAAAAGATCATTTTTCTCAACTCATTTAACTAAATGATTACCATGCGTTAATAAAAACACCATACGTATATAAAACAATTAATTTTAGTAATATAGTTTCATTTAAAATAGTGTTCACATTAATAAATGTGAAACATTTTAGGACACAATTAATGACATATACTTATCAATAGTAAACGAAAAGTTTAAATGATGCTTTTGACACACCTTATAAACATCATGTCTAGAGATGGTATCGTCGAAGGTTCCATAGAGATCATTGAGTAGATCTACGACCTGCATAGGAGTCGACTCTGACGAGAGGTTTGTAAAGCCTGCAATATCTGAGAAGTAGATGGTAACACTGGCAAACATCTCGGGTGGCACAGTGCGGCCTAGCTTCAGTTGGTCTGCTACTAATCTAAAATGAAATTGAAGACTATTTATAAAATCAGTAAAAATGACTTTTAAAAATACGAAAAAGATATTTCTTTTGCTAAATTTACTGTGTCAAATATAATGCCTTTAATATGTCTTACAGTACTGATATTTTGACTGAAGAGTATCATGATAGTACTTGATATACAATGTATAAAAATAGCCTGAGATTTAGATACAACTCAAATTCAATTGATGGCGCGTAGCCTGCCAATCAGTTGTAGGTGTAGAGGAAGATTAGCACGAATTTAACTGATTATTATTTTACTACCTATTGCAATAAATTTATATACTTCACGAGACTTTAAATATCTTTCTGCAATATTACTTTAGTACTAAAGAAAAAATTAAAATTGTTAATACTAGTGTATCTTCTAAACTCTATAAATACTTATTAGATGGCGCAAGTTTTAATTAACATTTGTTGTTGCTGCAAAAATATAATCCCTACCCTAGTTATACTGAGATTCAAGAGAAGATTATGGTGATAATTTTTTTTAAATTGCAGTGTCATGCAGAATGGAACGAATGTGCACATTTATTGTGCTTGTTGCAGGAGAGTCAACTCTGAGCAACTGCACCATTTATAGTAAAAACCACTTGAAAAACATATTTGTTTAAGAATATGAACTATAAAAACATTTGCTATATTAATAGCCGTTTCAATGAATTAAATTCTTAATGAATCTCCGTTTTTCTATTCATAGCGAATCTCAATGCTCTGTGCTTAACTCTAGAGTAGTTTCGAATTAGAATACTTGTATATATTTAGGACTTGTCAATGAAATAATACTGTATAGTGGTGCTAAATAAGAAAGCATATCAATCAACTAAATAAGAAAGCATATCAATCAACTAAATAAGAAAGCATATCATTTCCTTGTAAGACATATTCTCTAAAATAACACAGCTATTATATGCATGTCATAACTTAATATAGTAAGTTTAAATTGACTGCTTAAATTTAAACCTGGAATGAGCCGATAGCATACTGGTAAGTTGATCGAATGTGGATCAGTAGATGTAGGGTTCACATCCAGTTCTTTCCTCATCACCGGTTTAATTTCGAAACAGCAACCTGATGTTTTATTCGCTTTGGACTTTAAACATCTGATTATTTTGTTCTTATATGAAATAGTATCGAAATTTGATGTAATTCTAATATATTTTGTGTTACATTCTAAATCATAATAAGTAATAATAATGGATTTTATTGAGCTCAAAAGTCATAATCGATAGTTTGACCAAGTTGAGAGTATTTGAAAGTATACATGTGTATTTAGAAAATAATGATAAGTCAGTCACTTCAAGATATATAGCAAAATTATACAATGGACAAGAATTTTTCAATTTTAATTGTATAGGCCTACAAATAGAGAAGAACCGTTGAGTAAAGTTCTAATTAGTAATTTTTATAATTCCTTTGTACTTCCTTAAATATATTTAAATATCATAGGAAAAATTAAAATAGCCCAAACAAAAGTAATTACAACAAAGGCCCTTTTAACAACTGTACAAATTATCTACGCCAGTGTCCACAATGTTGAAGCCAACGTCATGTGAAATAAAATATAAAGCGCTAATGATATCATTAATGTCTTCAAAGAAGTTAGACTCGGATTATTTAAACTAAAATGAAAAAGCACAATAGAAATATGGAGATGACAAAAAATCAAGGTGAACAAAATTCTACACTCAATTCATTCTGTCAATTTCTTAGAATTGACACATTTTTAATCAGAAATACTAAATAAAAATTAGAATTACAACTTACGGAGGAAGCATTCGATTAAGTAGCATGTCTGTTTTTTTCTTTTCCTCCAAGAGCTCAGACGTTCTTTGTTCGACGATTACTTCCAGGTTGTTGGCGTATTTCTCCAGTTTTTCGAGAACTATATCCACAATATCTTTTTTCCTGAATACGAAAAATTCAATTTAACATTAATTATTTTAATAGCCTTAATTCGCAAATTTTTCGCTAAATTAAATTCGTTAATTGACAGCTAAGCCCGTTTATCAATTTAGTCCAATGAGTTAATATAAATCAGTTATATATCTCTAAAGCAGTCATTGTAGTCAACCATTGAAAGAATTGAAAAATGCTAGATATTAAAATCAAAAATAAGCCTCGTAAGTCATAAAATTTGAGTGGTTCAGATTAATAATTTCCTTAAAGTTGTTTTGAATATAAGTTTTAATTTCATTTTCATTGAAATCTATTTTCATTTACATTGTAACATTTCTTTTGTAAATTTTGTTCCGTTTTCTGCAATATACATCCTCATCATAATCATCATCATCTTCCATTGAATCCCAGTTTAACTAATGTCGAGATACGAATAGATATTCCTTTCTACTCATATTAAATTTTTTTTTAGCAAATTCTGGAGCCCAGGCGCTCATCAACCGAACGTCCATTCTGTTGTTGGTTCGGATCTTAGTGCTAGTATGATCTCAGTACTAGTCTTAGCCTCAGTACTAGTCTTAGCCTCAGTACTAGTCTTAGTGCTCTTAGTATTTTTTTATATACAAATGTACAATTATACAAGTAATAGAAGCAAAATGAAAGAAGAAGGATGGCCGAATCAGAAATTTAAAAAAAAATTGCTCTAGCTGGAGGAATCAGAAATTAAAAGAAGAAGAAAAAAATCATGAGAAGGCACCATTTTAACCTCGAGATAAACTAAGGTTTCTTAACTCCTGTGTAATACCAGTAGTAATTTACGGATGTGAATCATGGGAATTAACGAAGGCAATGGAAACGAAATTGAATTCTACAGAAAACAATTGGTTAAGGAAAATACTAAGAATCAGTTAAAATGAGCACCTAACGAATAAGAAACTTAGGACAAGGACAAATCAGCAAATAATAAATGAAATCATCAAGAAAAGAATAAAGAAATGGGCTAGACGAGTGCGGCGCACGGAAGAAAACAGAAATCCTCGAAAGATATTTACATGTAACTACATAACAGTTGGCAAAAAACAGCGGGAAGACCTAAAAGAAGATAGAAAAATTGCCTTGAAGAAGATTTGAAGGCTGCTGGAATTAGCATTTATGGGAGAACAGAAGGAAGAAAAAAAGAACATCAAGTAAATGGAGAAGAATAGAATTTTACGGCGGAACATCATAGAAAATCTTTGGCTGGAACCAGCCCTAGGATGATCACATAGCCCGACATGACAATTATACATATTATATAATTATACATATTACTATACTAGGTTCACTAATTATAGAACGCTGCAGAGCTAAATTGCGCATTTAGTACCATATTAACGAAATCAAAATCCCAGTATATCCCAACAGATTATACATGTAAGTATTAAGTAAGTACCTACAATTTCCTACATGTACTAGTATTTCAGTAAGTAGGTTTACTCTGCATTCCATTATTAGGTCTAACTAAGAGAGTAATGTAAACTGTAATTCTCGTAAGAGGTTACTAAACAAAAACTAAAGAGGCAATGAGAAACGACGCCAGGAATATCTTATTTTCCAAATACCAAGAGGTGAATGGTTTGCTGAGCGATGTAATCGAAGCAAGCAAGAAAAATAGCTAGAGGAACATCATGACATTGGCATTGGATGTTGAATAATTTTCTAACAAATTCATAGAGTTGAAAAGAAATGCTGAGGATGGAAATGGTTGGAAGAATTAGTTGCCATGAACCTGCTTTTAATCAGGGCACTAGAAGAAGACGATATCGTTAGGGGTGAACACGGCTTAGCCTTATGTTGTACATGTTGACCGATGGTGTGCTATTAAATAAAATGACTGCAACTCGGAATATGTACTTTGGACCTTCCATGTGACAGAATAATAGAGAGAGCTAACGTATATGCATGTATATAACCTTCCTCTAGACAGACGCTTAAGTAGTTTGCTGATTTCATCAAATGAGGGTCTATCAGCGGGACTCTCCCCCCAGCATTCGCTGATCAGGCCCCTTAGCTCAGCCCCCTCGGGTCCCCCCGTCAGTTCCGGCAGATATGGGACATAGCTGCCCCCTTGTCGCACGGCAGTGATCTTCTGTGATATTTCTATTAAAGGAAATAATTTGACTTTTGATTTATTTACAATTTGTACATATAATATCTTTAGAATTAAAATTATGTAAGTAAAATAAGCTAAATTAGCAGTACATCGTGTTAACTGAATGCATATGAATTCAAGAATATATATAATTATTTCTTTAACGACCACTTTTAAAATTTAACGAAGGTAGCAAAAATTAGCATGCCAGGAGAGCACTGGATCTGAACCATACACGTACTGATCTGTAATCGAACAACTTACTAACAAACCACCGCCTCAGCCCAAAATAACAAATAAATCATATGCCAAATTTCTTTAATCTATTTATGACTTACTTTCTATAAAATATATGATTTCCTATAATAAGTAGTAAAATGAGACTCCGCTTCTTAAAGATTTAACACTACCTTTCGAGTTTCTTCCATCCACGAAGAACGGCAATGCTCTATACGCGATTTCTTGCGCAGTGACCGCAAAACTATAAACGTCTCCTTTCTGGGTCCCGTAGGCAGGTTTGCTGCTCATACGAAGCAGCTCTGGAGCGGTCCACAACAGATTCCGATACAACCCTAGCTCTTCATCCTCTTCGCTGTCTCTCTGTCCGTGATCATATTGTTCAAGTTCTGTCTTGGTCGCCTCTTCAACTCTAAATGAGACCAGCACAGGACACGAGATCTTGACTGACCAGCGGCTGTCCACTCTACACGTTAAGCTGCTCAGATCTCCGTGTGAATGGATGGGTGATTTGTGCAGATATACCATGCCCTGTGGATTTCAATGAAATTATTACATTTTTA
Source organism: Enchytraeus crypticus (assembly GCA_905160935.1). Lineage (NCBI taxonomy): Eukaryota > Metazoa > Annelida > Clitellata > Enchytraeida > Enchytraeidae > Enchytraeus > Enchytraeus crypticus. Next base: position 518,790 of record CAJHZI010000547.1, on the reverse strand, counting down.
TGGCTTGAGTTCCAGTAGATTCAAATTAAATAATGTGGCAAGTTTGGAATGCAAAAATGTATTGAAGATGTCTTCTTTCTCTTTCTAGTTTTCTGCTAATCTACAGGTCCATGGTACATATTCATACTCTCGATTCTGCTTTCACACATCGTACATAGCACTCCAAAGATCAACAAATTAATCGTTTTATAAAAGTCTACGCCTTATCCACACCTTTCTATAGCCTGTGGCCTTGGAAAAAATTATGGCTGCTGAGATGATTTCCCGTTGCCCTCCTCAGTTAATTCTTTATCTCCTCTTACGACACGTGCAGTTAGCGGATGCTCTATTCATCAATTCCCCTACACAACATGGGTTGTAAATGTTAAGCAGTAGTTATTTCAAGTAAGTAGTTATTTAAAATACCTACTTTATATAGGAGTGCATATTGCGCATGTTGTATATACGTATATTGTTAATGATCGTAAGATTTCTACTAGTATTTTTCCATATTTGCTCTGAATGGCTTTAAATTGCCAATAGTAGTTTCATTTACATGTTGGTGGTCTCTTGCCATATTCACAGTTTTATTCATTCTGCATGTAACCAGATACATCATGAGATAATAACAGAATCCTTCATAATAGAATGAAGTGAGTATTATCAATACGTACATTAACTATGTCAGTTATGAGAGATACTCGAAAGAACCAATCCAACTTTATGTCCTCATCTTCGAGAATACTCTATAAATAATGATTGAAGTAAAAAATAATATCAGAATGTGTAGCTAAGGAGAAATTGAGTTGAAAGGAATATTCCGCTGAAAATTAGTTAGAAACGTGAAAAGGGCTTTTAATGACAATCTATACATAATGTAGCCAATGATTATAAAACATAGCTCTCCCAGACTATGATAAATTATTTTAGAAAACAAGTTAGTTATGTATTTATCATAAACACACTAGTTATTATCTTGAAATATTAGATAAGATCGAAGTTATTACATATTTAAGAAAATGAACTAACAATTTCCAAAGAGACAAATTTTGCTTGAAATCGCTTGCTCTACCAGTTGGCCGTTCGTTGCTGAAAATGTCGTAGTAAAGCTAAGTATGTTCATGAAATGTGAATCTTAAACCATGAGAACTAACAATGCATTTCCTTCAACATTGTTGTTAGAGAATCCGGGGTCGAACTTCAGTTCCAGTCAGATTTTATCTAATTCTTTCCGTCTACGGAAAAATGAGGCTATAGAATTACAATGGACAAGTTACCCGACCTTCAGATTCTTAATGAATCAAAATCAGCATCAGCAGACTAGTTTACAGAAGTTTATGACTAGTAGCATTTTTCGCTGAGCCTTGATGAAATATTGTAATCTAGAATACTGGATATTGTATTCGAGATGTCAGCTGAAGCATATGCATATATTAACAAACAAACGTCACATTAAGACGACAATGATAAAAATATTATTATTGTTAGAGGCATCTGATCGGGGGGAGAAATGCTTTTACTATTTAAACCTCGCATGACAAAAGTAAATAAATGAAATTATCAAAATATGTTCACTAGTACTACATTCAAGTACATTGTACTTGCTAGTGCCAATAATAGTGTAAAGAGATTGCAAAAGTCTTACTTTAAAATCTCATCCACTATATTTCAGTTTAATACATAATCATCATCTTCTTCTTCCTTAAATCCCTGTTTAACCAGGGTTGGGATATTAATCTCGACTGAGCTAACCTATCCCTTATCCCTTCAACATTCAAATTCATAATAATAATAATAATAATAATAATAAAGGTTTAACGTCCGTTTCCTCATACAGGGATGATTGTCAGGGACGTTCCCACAGCACACATCACTACAGATCAATTCACCCAGACCAATCTGCAAAAGAAATATGCTGCGGAGAAGTATGGCCCTAAACGAAAGCCAGTCCGGTGATCAAAAATGGTCAGGGTAGATTGATTATTTAATTTCAACTCCGAATCAGTAAACAATCGACGCCATGAAAAGTCAAAGATGTTTAGTAATCAAGAAGTGAGGAGTAAAAATCTACAAAAGCAGCGAATGAGCAAAGTAACCCCATAACACGTGCGGTATATCATGTGTAGACAATCAAATTCGGTATATCACGTCTAGTCAGTAGTAGAGATCGGAATTTTATGAATTTACAGAGTTCGGGTTCGGTTCGGTTCGTTGAAAATGAAAGTTCGGTTCGGGTTCGCTTAGCAGTTGACAATTTGAGAGTTCGGTTCGGTTCGGTTTGTTGAAAATGAAAGTTCGGTTCGGGTTCGGTTAGAACAAGGGTTCGGGTTCGGCTTGCTTTCCACCTCACAAGAGTTCGATTCGAGTTCAAAATGGTTTGGTTTGGATAATGTTGCAAATGTTGACCTTACCAATAATAATCAAGGTTATGATAAACATATTTAAAATAATAACTGACAAATTATATTTAATTATAATTAATTATAATCATAATAATTGCCACATTTTCACCTGAGTAAAAATACGACAATGAAAAAATGAGACAAGTGGTATTTATTCCTGTACATTTCTTAAAATATTGTAAGTTAACCAACAAATGTTCATAAAACAGATATTTAGCTTTATAACTGTATCTGAAATATTCTCTTTGATTATAGCCAACAAACAGAACTCTTCATTTAAAAATAAATTTTGTCACTAGGCCTATATATTAGATACGTTTAAGTGGAAATGTCTAGGCTAAAATTTTATCAAATATTTCAGAGACAAAGTGCAATTTGTTAACATAAAAATGTGAAATAAGGACGATTTGGTGAGCTCGTGTACTTCCACAGAAAAATGATCATAATATATACCGTTCGCTATCAACTGAACCTATAATAAACTTCAGAATTTACCTTACGGTTTCAAATTTGAAACTCTCAGGTCAATTGTGAAGTTACGAAAATAGTTATGAAAATTAATGCATTGCTATGGTGCACAATTATTTACTCCAGATAACCTTAACACATATGTAATGTCGTATATAAATATTTGTAAATCTGGCTACAAAAATATTAAGATGGCGCACTAAAGTTACACAAATTTCATAACTAGAATTTTATAAGAACAGATCCACCTAGATTGAGTCAAGCATTTTCAAATTTTTTTGGGATACTCTCATCACTTGTGTCTCTTTGATGTTAATCTTCATGCCATATTTCAATGCCGTATCGTTCAGACTATCCATTATCTTCAGTAGACCAGTCTCGCTTCCCACTACCATTCCTCTGTAATGCTACTGTTGCTTTGTATCGCTATCTGTTATTGCAAAATTTGTGTCGGAACCAGCCTTACCTGAATATGTGCTGTTAGATACTGTAAGACAAGTAAATGCAAAAACTAACATATAGTTGTATTGTTCTTACTATCTTTATATTGTCAAACATTATCCATAATATCGTAATGCAGAATTTGCAAAATAGCTGAAAAGAAAAATGTTCTTTTCTCTTGAGGCTGGCGAAGGAGAAAGGAATTTCAAGAGTTCGGTTGGGTTCGGTTTGGACAAAGTCAGGGTTCGGGTTCGGTTCGGGTTCGGCCAGAGCCTGGGTTCGGGTTCGGTTCGGTTCGGCCGGAGTCTGGGTTCGGGTTCGGTTCGGTTCGGCCGGAGTCTGGGTTCGGGTTCGGTTCGGTCAAAATTCTAGATTTTAGGGTTCGGTTCTGGTTCGGTTCGATTCCCATCTCTAGTCAGTAGTTAAAGTGGGAGGGGAAAGCAATCGAACTGCCTTCCCTAACTCTCAGTTTTTCTGAGGTGCGTTCCTCTGCTACGGGGCCCTATTAGAGACTATGAGATATGTAAATACATTACAGGGGAATCCGACAATTCTGACCGTTCCCATAGCTCTATTCCCACTTTAATCACTGCGTATAGACAATAAAAAATAGCTAAATATAAATTCTATAGACTAAAATGACTTGTAATGATATTTATTGAGTACTAAAATTAATGAGTATTCGGAGACATTAATGCCTAAATTAATGCTCAACCTTGTAAGCTTACCATTAAGCTTCCTCTCGTACATCTCTGCAGCACATAACAGATGAAGTCTGTCTCAACGCATGCGCCCAGGAACACCTGCAAGTTCTCGTGGTTCAGTTCCTTCAACTGAAAATAATATTCTCAAAATACATATTCTCAAGATTTAAACAATTCAATCTGTATCGAAATTAATACTTGCAGTGGCCATTGTGTGTACATGTTTATTATACATCAATGAAATAACGAAATTTCTCTCAGTTTTGTTTCCTTCAAACAAAGTGAATTGCAGAATATACTGATTAAGCTGCGATCAATTTTAAAGTTCATTTCATCGACTGGGAATGATATCATGGACTAAGGGGCGAATATAGCAAACAGCTTAAACTGTACGCTTTTAAATTCGTTTAAAAATCAGAAAAAACTACAGTAACATATTATGTAGTTAGCACAGCAGTAATTCCTGAGTAATTAAGTAAGTTTGTCATTTTTAGTAGTACAGTATTCTTCAAGCTATTCATACTGAACTAGATTCTGTTAGATACTGAACTTGCAACTTACTCGATCAAGGGATTTCACGAATCCATCCACCGAAGGGCAAAGGAAAATATACCAGTAGTTATCCACATTCTAAGCTTAACTAATTCATAGCTTTGATCTCTCAATCCACTGATTTATAACAGGATCAGAATTGAGTGGAATAATATTAGACCTTACATTGATAAGAAAGATGAGATCAGATCTTGAGAGATTGATTGATTGAGGCTTCATCTTAACGAGTAGAACAGTCACTCCCTTATACACAGCCAACAACTCTCCTCTCTCGTAGTCTATCAGCGACATCACGTGACTGTTTATCGTCATTCGACTCGTCGTTCGGTAATTACTTCCCTCGGCCATCTGCTTAAAATATATCAGCAGCATTATAAAATACGGGTATAATCTATTTAAAAATATTACTATAATTTTTTAAACCCGGTTATAATCTATTTTAATATGCGGTCTATTTAAAATACTGATATAATATTAATTAAAATAAAAGTATAATCTATTATAGAATACGGGTATAATCTATTTAAAATACGAGTAAAATGTATTTAATTTTTAAACATATATAACGCCACGATCGTACGAGTATAAACTATTTAAATATTAAATGCACATTATGGTCATCATTAAAGCTCAATACTGATACTGATACCTTTTCCCACCATAGACATAATCAATCTACCTTGCCATTTTTTGATCACCGGACTGGCTTTCGTTTAGGACCTTACTTCTCCTCAGCACATTTCTTTCGCAGATTGGTTGGGGTGAATTGATCTGTAGTGATGTGTGCTGTTGGGGACGTCCCTGACATCATCCCTGGATGAGGAAACGGACGTTAAACCTTTATTATTGTTATTATTAATACCCGTGCTGTGTTCGAGACACTGAAGAATAGACCAACTGTTTACTGCTCGTGTCGTATGAGACGACAAAGCAAATACTGAGACAACAAAAAACGACATCAGCATCCATAATTTTTTGTCCAAGCTATAGGTTATATAAGGTATGAGTACAGCCTATTATGTTTATGAAATGGTTAACCTGCTCTATGTGAAGCGTGAAAGCGGACTCTAAGTATGAATATGTATCTTGGACGTGCCGCTTTTAAGAGCAGTAGAGAGAGAGAGAGAGAAAGTTTATTAAATTATTAGCTACAGTGTATCTCGTCTTGAAGATAAGGCTTGTTGTTCTGAACGTGGACGTTAAACAACTTCAGCCTGATTAATCTTTAATACAAATTTAATCTCTTTACTGCTTGAAAGCAAAATTAATAATCAATTTCATAATGTAAATTTGCATAATCACGTAGTTTACAGTTTCCAGATAACTAAGCATAAGTATAGTTCAGCTTCGCAACGGGATGAATGGGAAATTAATGTTAAATGTGTCATCTGAGATTCTAATTGAAAATCTACGAACCAAAAGGGAGCTAAATCAAGTATATAGTGGTTCTTTCTTCTATGCGTTAAACTAATATTTCGCTGTAGAAAATAACAAAATATCGTATCGTCGATTAAAAATATTGTTAAGTCTTGGCAGTCCATAAGAATGACCTCTCAATGAATGCTTCTCAAATATGTTCCTGATTTACATGGCATGCATGAGTTACAAGTTACTATAAAAATTACCGGTAATATCATCAAGTTATTTATTGACTTATATCAATCGCTGAAGATATCCAGCCTTTGCTTTACACAATGCCACCGGTGCATCTCTACAATTAATGCAGGAATAAAATTCATTTCCTTCATGTACAGATACTTCGTTAATAGCGAATTGGTTTATATTCTTCAAATAATTGTCTAGTTATTAAGTACAAAACTCTTAAATAAATAAGCCCACATTTATACAATTGTTCTAATTAATAATGCAATTATCAACTACGTGGTGAATAAATGTAGTTTGACCAGGATTAGTGCAGTAATTGATCGATGCAGCAATAAGTTATTTATTAAAATACAATAATTATACGGACGAATTATTTTATAAATCAAGTATCAGATCTTCAGAGTAGTTTATTTAATACTGATATACTGTATTTCATTTTATTTCATCGCACGGTACTGACTTCTATCGTATTTCGGTATTATAGTGTCGAATCGAACCGCAATGTATTGCATTGCATTGCCTGCGCATTGAAATGTGTTACAGTGTTTTGCAGCGAGGTGTATGAAAAAGAATGATGATCACGAATCCAAATTTCATAACCAACCCAAACCAATATAACGCTCACTCTTTCCCTTCCAACCCATTCATCTAACAGAAAATGTAACACAAACCAGAGGCCCACATAACAAATTACGATATTATCTGTGAGTAATAACTGTCTGAAATTCAGTTAAGCAATGCTAACAGTAATTCTTCCAAGCGAATGGCTCAACAAAAATATTCCTGCATATAATATTCACCAAAAATATTTCTTCCATCAATTAGTTAATTCAAGCAAAAGCACAATATCTCTTCCTAATTTTGCTTTAATGTTTACCTACGGAATCTATTAACATTTTCAGCCCCAATTCAACCCAACGTAAAACACACGAAAGCAATACCATCGAACTTAAAAATAAACAAGAAAACTTAAGTACAATAAAATTTCCGTCAAAGGTCTATTTCTCTAAAATACTTATAATTAGAGGAATAGCACATATTTCATCAGTATGTAGTTCTTTTTTTCATATCCGACAATTACGTTAAATTGGTAGGTCCCTAAGGTTTACATCAATTCTGCCTTTGTGCTATCCAATGCGTTTGTTCATTCTAAACTTGATTATTGTAACTTCCTGTTGAACGAGCCCCGAATACCTCTCTAATTCGTCTCCTAACTCGTGCAAAATGCTCTTTCTCGTGTCGTCTGTTATGTAAAAATAGACAAATTCCACACTTAAACACTACAATGAACACTGTACTGGCTTTTAGTCTCTGAACGAATAAAATTCAAGATAGCTTCTTTGGCTTTCAAAGGACTAAATCATGGTAAACCATCCATCCTATCTGACCTTTTATCAATCTATCAACCCTCTCGTAGTCTTCGTTCCTCGAGCAAAAATCCTTCTCACTGTACTAAACATTAAATCTGCCATGAGTAGACGCTCCTTCTTGTTTTCTGCTCCGACAATATGGAACTCTCTGCCACAAGATTTCGATCTTGTAATTGTATTAATACTTTTCTGGGCAAGCTAAAACTAATCTCTTTCTGCCATAGGTCTAAATTTTGACCCTAGATCCTTAGATCTTGGACATACTCTGCTTTGATTTCGCTTTTTATAGTGATCTTTATATACTCTGCATTTTTGTGTGGTGTTTAAGCGGCTGTTTGTACGGATTCTGCAAGATGACGTCCCCGACATTGCCTTATGGCCTAGAACCGGACGGTAAATTCTTGATTGATTGACTGGATTTAGCATTTAATTGTCTTCGGCAGAGAATATGTTATAGATGTCATTAATTAAGTTTACAATATACAAGTAAGCATAGCTAAGTGCCCCGTCTCGCTCAATTCTATATTAGTATTCAACATAGTATAAACAGTGTAATTTTATTCTGTCTCTCTCTCTCTCGCTCTCTCTCTCTCTTTCTCTTTTTTCTCTCTCACTCTCACACTCGCTCGCTCTCTCTCTCTCTCTCTCTCTCTCTCTCTCTCTCTCTCTCTCTAGTGCTCTGTCAATCGGAAAGTCAATGGTACATATTCATACTCTCTAATCTACTCGGACGTTCCTTATGGAGCACTCAATAGAGTAACAAGTTAAGCCCTTCCCAAAAGACTATGTATTTGCCCATACCTTTCTGTAGCCTATAACTTGGGAGAAAATATGGCTTCTGAGATGGTCTCCCGTTGTCTTCTTCAGGTTATGCTTAGTCGCCTCTTTAAGGCCCTTGCAGTTAACTGTTGGTCTATATTTCATTGTCCCGAACACTACACGGGAAATATCAATTCTATATTTAGTATTCATCATATACACATCCCAACCCAACCGATGAGTCAACCCATTTCGAGGCCAGTTGTGTATTGTATGACATTTATGGAGTTGTGTTTTACTGCACTTTGCTATATTGTACTGCATTTCTCCATATTGTCTTGAATTGGGTAAACAGGACTGTTTTCTCAGGGAGTGACACCCCTGCCCAGTAAGTATTAGTCGAAGCTGTGGAAGGCATAGGAGGCCCACCTCATCAAAAGCAGAATCCCCCAAGAATAATGGTATAACAAAAGGAAAGTTGTAGATTATTTAAAGATCTACTCGTATGTGGACGTGAAGAGCAAAACAGAAGAGAGAGAATAGTGGAGGCGTTATATACAATAGACCTGCCAGTAGGCAGTGCATTAGGAGAGAGAGAGAGAGAGAGAGAGAGAGAGTTTGAACTGAATTACATTATATTAAAATAAAAATTATATTGCAATGCATTGCAGGCTTTGCTTGTATTGCAATGCATAGCATTGTTTTGCGTTGTATTATATTGCAGTGCATTCCACAGTGGAATGCACGTTACATTTACATCCAAAATATAGCAAAAATATTAACTGCCAACAAAATGATTTCAATCAATACAATCACATTGCACATTTAACAATGTAAATGATAAATGTTTCTTGTTTCGTAACCTACTACTTTAGTTCACGTATGACGTACGCACATGGTTACATTCATGAAGAAGTTGAAAGCTACATGTATCTAAATTTTAGCAATATGTAGTTCACAGCTATACTTAACTACGAGTAGCCTGTCAGTCATTTGTCTAAATTGTTGCTCTAGATAATCTCTTCAGTGACAGTTTTTTATCAGTAATCATATGTTCTTAGCAACTTTCTGAGGTTATTTCATTTTACCTGCTGTATCGTTTGACTCTATATTTATTTATGCAACTATCTCCCTCTCTCGCTCATTCTCTCTCTCTTTCTTTCTATCTCTTCCTCTCTCTAGCTCTCTCTCTCTCTTTCTTTCTCTCTCTCTCTCTCTTAGTGGATCGCCACTGGAAGATTCTTTGTGTTCGTTGTGCCAACACTTCTCTCTGTCGACGCTTTCTTCTTCATGTTCACACATGAGTGGATCTTTATTCTTGGAAATTAGCTATACGTAGAGGCTTTAGAAGCAGATGGTAGAAGTTGGAAGCAAATCCTGGTAAAGCTACCAGTAAATACACGTAAATTAAACTAGGTAAAATAAACAAACTAGCCTCTTCTAATTTCTAAGAGGGTCTATAGTTTACGAACGTTATAATAATTTCCTGTTTACGACGACTGAACGCTTAGACGATCCAGAAATCGACTTATTTTTGTTGTTGATTTTATTTAAGTTTACTTTATTTACTGATAGTTTTGCCGGTTTCTTAAAACTGATTTTACAAACTGAAGGACTTGTCTTGGACTCACACCTCGGGCGCTCAACAATTACAATAGCAACAAACCAAAGAGACAGGAAAGAGGGATAAAGCAGTTTCCACACCAAAATAGAAGGCTATAGTTCTTTACCGACATGCTGTGATATCCTTGCTTTATGATGTCTAGTTCATCCAGATTAATCTTCCATATCATTTGTTGTATCTTTCCTTCAAGCATTCTTGATCTAGAAAATAACAGTTTTATTTTTAAATGTTTTTATAACACTTACACTCTCATATAGACAAATTGTGAACCAATGCAGACCAATCATTGGAAAAAATTTTGTTTGATTATATTAATATTTTATTTTGTATTGCCTATATAATAAAAGATTAAAGGAGTAGACGATCTGGTGAACGACAATAATTAATTAACTTAGAATAAATATAAAATGAAAAAATAATAATACTTTGTAGATAAGGAATTAACTTACAAACCTTACAATGTATGTTGATGAGAGAACGACAAACAGCAGAAAGCTCAAAACAATAACTACTGGTACTACAATAGTGGTGGTGTCTGTAACAAGCATTTAGTATAGCATTAATCAATTCAGTACAAATTAATTGCTTAAAATTCTTATGATCTTTTCATCAAAATGCTGTCTTCTTAAAATACTCAAAACCAAAAAATGCCAATTATCTTAGCTTATATTTTACACAATCATGCCATAACTGGTAAGGGCCTGCAACGGATACTTTTGTAGAAAGACTTTTGACTTCTGTGTAAGCAAAGAATACGCTTAGATAAAAATCTGCATGTATATACTGTAAAAGGCCTATGTGATAAAATTGTCCCATTCAGACCTACTTGTTTCATAGCAGATAATTTACATTGCTATGACATGTTATTTATTGATATTATAATTTTGCTACATATTGATACATCATATAATATTGTGTGATATCATGTAATATGATATATTATCATGTAATATCATGTTATATCATGTAATATCATGTAATATCATATGTTATATTAGTTAATGTCATGTAATATCAAATGTTATATCAGGTAATATCATGTAATAGCATATGTTATACCAGGTAATATCATGTAATATCATATGTTATACCAGGTAATATCATGTAATAGCATATGTTATATCAGGTAATATAATGTAATATCATAATTATGTTATATCAGGTAATACCATGTTATATCAGGTAATATAAAGTAATATCTTATGATATATCAGGTAATATCATGTAATATCATATGTTATATCAGGTAATATCATGTAAAAACATATGTTATATCAGGTAATATCATGTAATATCATATGTTATATCAGGTAATATCATGTAAAAACATATGTTATATCAGGTAATATCATGTAATATCATATGTTATATCAGGTAATATCATGTAAAAACATATGTTATATCAGGTAATATCATGTAATATCATATGTTATATCAGGTAATATCATGTAATATCACATGTTATATCAGGTAATATCATGTAATAGCATATGTTATATCAGGTAATATCGTGTAATATCATATGTTATATCAGGTAATATCATGTAATAGCATATGTTATATCAAGAAATATCGTGTAATATTATATGTTATATCAGGTAATATCATGTAATATCATGTGTTATATCAGATAATATCATATATTATCATGTTATATCAGGTAATATCATGTAATATCACATGTTATATCAGGTAATATCATGTAATATCATTTGTTATATCAGGTAATATCATGTAATATCATATGTTATATCAGGTAATATCATGTAATATCACACTATTGCGGTTATCTGGTGGGCAGAACTCGTTGAAGAAGCCGCAGGGGGGCGTGTCCACTGGAGGCGTGGCCGTAAGACCCCACACAACGTCTGATGTTTGTGGGATTACTTTCTGAAATACAACAATATAACTTGTGGTCTCTGTGTACTCATTTCTTCTTGGGGGCGGGATTAGCGCAGTCGGTTAAGCTGCGCGTCAGTTGAACGAAGTTAAGCTCCATCGCGCCGGTTAGTACTTTGTGGGCGACCACCTTGGAAGGCCGAGTGTTGACAGCTTTGAAAGAAAAAAATTCCGAGGGTGTTGGAAGGCTATTCTTAAATCCGCGCCGGCTGCAATTGATGCGCCAACAAAAGGCAACGATTACTAATAGCCATGGAAAGGAATGAAAGAAATACTGAAAAAACAGAAACCAAGAAAGGAAACCATGTAGCACATGCGGTATGTCATGTGTGTAACTAAAGGAACAAAAAAATAAAAATTAAAAAAAATAAAAATTCTTTATCGTGTCGTGCTTTGGCGCCTGTTTGTGTAGAGTCCGTAAGAGACGTCCCTGACATTGCCTTATGTCGAGGAACCGGACGTTAAATACTTATATATTGATGATTGATTAATAAAATGAATAGTTATGGTATAAAGTTACAATTTTAGACACAAATTAAATTTTGAACATTTCAAATGAGTTCAAAATCATTACAAAAAAGAAAAAGGCTGTGACTGCCTAAATTTAACTGTTAACGTTCGATTCAACTCATGAAGATGCGCCAATACAGACAACATAATATATTGACGTCTTCATCTTACTACATGTAGAATCACTCTCAGAACAGACACTTTGTTCACTTCAGTGCTGTAGACATTCGACATACGAAATGCACAGGTTATACGCTAGTATGCTGATATAATCACGTGAATCTAACAAAAATAAAGAATTCGACTTCATTTTTATTTGGAAGGGATATCTCCGGGGATTCCACAAAAGTTAAACGGCAATTGGACATCAGTTGAGATATGAAAGCAGACGTTTCATATTTGACAGCACGAAGCGTCGTCAGGGATGAAGAGGATATTCAAGTTTTAAACGTCATATTCAGATGCACAACATCTGTTCCAACGCCACAAATACAGTATACTCTCAATTATTTGTCCGTTATTCACCCTACAGTGATTGTCATCACTGGATTTCGATCCAGTGGCCTCTTTATCTCGAGACAAACAAGTGTGCCACCAATTGCTAACCCTTCCACTAAATATACTTCACAGTCTCTTGAGAGGAAGGGCCTGCAGTCAATTTATTGTTATAATTTCTTGTCATTATTTAGTCATCTCAAGTATACAGACTTGTATATCCTTTTCTTCTAATTTCCTACATTTTAACCGATTTTCATTAAATTCCGATCTACCATGATCTGGACCTGTGCTGAACAGCAGAAGTTGTTCAGCATTAGTGTAGAGAAGAATTGCGTGAGAGTGTAGTGGAATAGAGCACTTCTACTAACCCCGGCGTTGATAAGATCTAAGTAGAGATAAGATCGATAGCGTTACTAACCCCGGCGTTGATAAGATCTAGGTACAGATAAGACTCATAGCTGGAGGAGTTCGGATCATACGTCCAGAGAATCATTGGACGTATTCTATCCCCTTGCTCGTTAATCTTTACAGAGCCAGTCTTACCTGTGTCATATATCAGTTTAATCCAGAGATAAATAGACTTGGACGCGAACTCGAAGTGAAGTCTACTTTCTCTAACAATTGTAAACTAAGATTGAAACTCGGAAGCTGATATTCGAAAGAATTAGAAGCTTAACAATCAAATAGATGTAAAAAAGACGGTTTCCGATGAGGTATTTTCAAAGCTTTTCGAGATAGGCTTGAAATATTCCATATTACCCGATATATATATATATATATATATATATAATATAAAATTTAAATATAATATATATATATTTAATATATATATATATATATATATATATATATATATATATATATATATATATATATGTTTACATATATATAACCTGTTTGATTTATCTGTTAAATAGAGTACATTACATAAACGTTAGCAACATGTTATGTGTATTATATCACAAATAGGCCTGTAATACACATAACATGTGTATTGTACATGCAATACATGTAATACGTGTGAATTTAACGTTCGGTTCCTCGCCATAAGGCAATGTCACGGATGTCTCTTACAGAATCAACACAAACAGGCGCCAAAGCCCTGTTTGTATTGATTCTGCCAGAGACGTCCCTGACATGGCCTTATGGCGAGGAACCAGACGTTAAATTCATAATGATTGATTGATTGATTGATTGATTGATATAGCATATTCTATCCTAAAGACCATATACCTTCGAATGTGGTTCCAATGGACATGTCGAAGAACTGCCTGCCATCTCTGACATCGAGACTGTTGTTGAGCATTTTACTGATGACCACGGCGTAGAGGTAGGAGAGGTCGTACGTGTAGAGAGCCGAGTCATAGTCACTGTTCAGTGGCTTAAACAATGTATTTATATAATAGAAATCGATATAGCATATAAATATCATAAGATACAATATTTGTTGGCTTGGAAAATTTATACAATACCTGTTCAGTGGCCTAGACAATGTACTAATATATTATAAAACAATATTTCATTTTATATTATACAGTAAAGTACGATTTAACACAATATAAATTAAAGAAATACATTAAAGTTTTATTTTGAATGGTACTGATCTTTCTGATGCTGTGGTTGTGGTTATTTTAGGGTTTAACGTGCTTGTCTGAGGGATGGGCTTATGGTTTTATGTGTTTGATAGCGTGTTAGGTTTAGAGTGTAACGTGTTTGTTTGAAGGTTAGATTTACGTTTCGATGTGCTTGTCATTGTTAGTTTTAGGGCTATTAGTTTTGGTTGTGGTTGTGGTTTTGGTTAAGTAGCATAAATACATGCATAGGCTAATAAAATTTATTCAATTTCAAGCTGTTTATTTTTTATGGATATAAATACAAATTGCAAAAAATATTATTCTAGCATATGTCAGATTGTTAATTAAGCGTATATTATCCCTTTCTACAAAATTTATGCATTTTTAACTGACAGCTGCATAAGTTTCCGACTTCCTTAATTTACTAATTTAATTCGCTTCATATCGCGAATCGATTGTAGTGAAAGACGAGCTAAATATTTGAATCCAGCATATTCTGCTCTAGAGTCGAAATTCTAACCAATAGGAAATTCAATCCAATGAAGAAGTAAAGTATCAATTAATTACAAAGGTAATGTATCAAATTACTCGAGTAGGCTAATAAATGAATCAATTACAAGAGTAAAGTATGTACATGTACCAATGCACCAATCAATTAAACCAGTAATGTGTCAAATGTCAATCAATTAAACAACTAACGTAGCATTCAATTACACGTGTACTGTATCAGTCGCTTACACGAGCAATGCATGAATCAGTTACACCGTTAAAGTGTCAACGAACTGAACCAACCATAGCACCAAGTGGCAGTAAATGATCCCAAGGAGGTTGTTTGCTTCTCTCCATTATCTCAGACATCAGCTCAGCCGTTACATTCTCTGTTGAGTCAAAGCCGTAAGTCAACTGTTAAACATACAAATACGATCTACAGCTTAATTTAACGTCCATTCTTCAGTCACAAGAGACGCAGCCAAAGTAGTGAACATTAAAGCGAAAGCCAAGAGCTTCTAATAGAACGTGATTTGTTTCTTTGGTTACATGTTTTACACATGCTACAGTTTTCCTTACTTAGCTGCGTTTTTGTAGTTATCTTTCATATATCCACCTCAATAATCTTTGCGTTTTGATATCATCTAGTGCCGCCACCGCAGGTTTAAAAATAATCTTTAAACACCCTGGAACTTTTGTTCTATTCTATCTGCACTCGGTCTTTCTAGGTAGTTGTTCATTCAAGAAATAACCGAGCTAGATATGGCTTATTTTCGTGTAATAGGCGATCGTCCTACCAATGCGATAAACCCGCTCCAGTTTTCTAGTTCAGTGTAAAGAAACTACACTAAACAAATCTATAATTCAATTTGTAATTCTAATTCTAATTATAATTAAACTTTTGATTTTAATTCTAATTCGAAACTGCAATGGGGCCGTATAGTGAGATGACTCTGTCGGGATTTTAACTGTTTTAAAAGTATTGTGTAACTAATTTGTGTAACACCACGATTGTTCCATGATTGTAGCATAATATACTACAATCTCAGCCCAGTTACACAATTCAATGCCGACTGTTGATCGGTAGGTGCAACCTTCATATCAACTGCTCAATAACCAGCTATCAAGCAAGAAAACTAATTTTGACATTCTCCTTAGAAATGACGTATCTATGAAATGGGAACTCAAATTCGATTAGAGGCGTTCCCGCAATCTATATAAAGTTATACAATGTCAAGTTAGCACTGCTTCTTCATAGCGTATGTCGCACGCGTTCAACCATCGTTCAACCACAACATAGCGGTGAATTGAGTTACGCGTTACTGTTGAAACTGCGTTACTATTGAAACTGCGTTACTGTTGAAACGAGTATGGCTGAGATTCTTTAAAGTGGTAGCTGTGAAATTTGACTATCAGGTAGGTTCTATTCCGACGACAATTCTTTTTGTGAAAAGAAATATTTCGGCTGAGCACGTCCTGAGTTTTGTACGTTGAACCTATGATCACGTAAAGTGGCTTACGCTCTGATTGATCTGAGTTTTGAACTCAAGTTACTTGCTTCCGATGCGAAAACTGTAATCGTTACGCCATATCACCTCCACAAGTATGCATTGGTATGTGATTGACAATAGTACATGTAATTATGCGATCGCCTTTATGATCGAACTGGTTGATTGATAAACTGAAAGGTCAAGTATGGATAAAAATATTCGTTTATTGATGTTTTGTTATTGATGTATTGAAATGTTAGCTTATTTAGCAACAGCAGGTATATTCAGAACGCTTAGATCACAGTCGTTATTATTATTTTCTTTTGATTAAGCACTTGACAGCTGCGCGTACTATAGTTTTGTTTTACTTATTTTGCAAATTTTTGTAGTTTTTTTGTTATTTCATTCAATCCACGATTATTACTATTAATCGTTGCCAATATAAACTGAACAATGCCGTGTAATACGTTTTAGTCAACGTGGATTAGAAAAAGCCTTTCGATACCGCTTGATTTTTTCAAATCTATAAGAACTCAGTCTTCAAAAGTAGCCTCCCATCCACGTAGTAACCAGGTCCGAAGTTGCTTAACTTCGTTTATTGCCGCGCATTATATGCAAATGGCTTAAATCCCGCCACAAAGCCAAGCAAGTAATGGATATCGAAGCAGTACCAATTATTGGTTTATCGTATCTCTTGTTCGTTTACTCACAATACGAGTGTGTTCTGTACAATTTTGACTGAATGTCGTCGATTTCAACAGATACTGTTCCGTTTTGCCTCGGATGTTGTTCATAAATAAGAAATTGGAGTTTAAATTATATTTGTTAATAAAATCAGGTAGTATTTATTAATAAAATCCACTATTGGGACCACGTCAAAAATGAAACAGTACCCGAAAGGAGTGGACAAAGAAAATGAGATGAAATAGTTTCTGAGAGAAGGTTGAGGTTTTTACGTCATTTACTGAGAATGTCTGAGGATAGATACTCAAAGACTGCAGTTAACTGGAAGCCAGCTCAAGGAAAAAGAATACGAGGAAAACCTAGAAGTACTTGGCTAAATACGATCAATAAGGATTTGAGAGCATTAAACATTTCATGGGAAGACGCTGTGAAGATTGCTGATGATAGAAATGAATGGAGGAATGTTGCCGCCCTATATTCTGTACAGAACTCAAGGAACTGATGACGATGAATAAAATCAGCATGTGCATAGATTAGAGAAAATATTCATGATAAATTATTTTACAAAGAAATATTTGTGACTATATGGTATAAAAACCTGTTTTAAAGCGCGGAAGGCGTTCAGTCTGTATTTTCTCTCATCTCTCGTTAGATTCAGTCCAATGAACACATCGTTGACGCTATTAGGGCGGGGAAATATCCTGATGAAAGCGTAGTCCCCGCCCACCATGTTCAAATCCTGAGCCACGAGCATAAACTGAGCGATCACATTCGTTATAGGATGGCACATCACTACGACTGCGAGATAATAATAAAATAAACACTTAACGTGCTAGACACTGCACGTACTAGAGTTTCGTTTTACTTAATTGCAGATTTTTGTAGTTTTTCGTTATTTCCGTCATTCCACGATTATTACTATTAATCGTTGCCTATATAAACTGAACAATGCAGTGTAGTACGTTTTAGTCAGCGTGGAATAAAAAAACGTAATTTTTAATTTTAAAAAATTGCAGTTTTCTTATCGACATGCGATAGCAGGAGCGTCAAACTACCTAGAATAAAATAGCCTAATTACATAGTCAGCAGATTACATAAGATATAATCAACAAATGACATAGGTTATAGACAACAAATTAAATATAGGCCTATACTAGTTATAATCAACAAATTATATATTGCCTATGACTGCAATCAACAAATTAAGCAAGATATATAATATATTACACATCTCTTCTTCAGTGCACTGCCAAGTGGCAGGTTCAAGGTACATATTCATATTCAATGTCTGTTTTCTCGCTCCATAAGAGCACTCCTTAGATCAACAAATTAATCCCTTCACAAAGTCTATGCCTTATCCATACCTTATGTAGCCTACTGCTTGGGAAAAATATGACTTTTGAGGTGGCTTCCCGTTACCTTCCTCAGTTAGGTGGATTAATTACCATTTAATCCTGGGGGAAAATATTTCATGGTGAGGTGGGCCCCCTCTTGCCATACTCAGCTCCTGCCTTTAGTCGCCTCTTACGTACGCGCGGCAGATTGTTTGAGGTTGCCCAATTCTGCAGTGGTCAAACCACACCCGAGCACAACACTGGGATTATATTATATATAATTAAATATTATAATTAATATATTACACAAGATGTAATAAAAATACAAGTAATAGTAATTATAGTAGATATAATAAGCAAAATACACAAAAGATTATCAATTGCTTTATCGCGAAGTGTCGATGGCCTTTAGTTTATCGCTGCAGTAAATCAATTGCCTTTTCTGAGTTACTTTCTTATTTAGTTAGGCCTACTATCGACGTCTTTACTGAGTAGAACTAGCGTTTTATTTCAGCTGGACGATGAATGTTCAAACAACATACGGCTATAGATTCATTACCTTTGTTATATTTTGTAGGTACGCCGTCAGGAAGCAAACAATATCTGCAAATTATTTGATCATATTCAAAGTATTAAAATATAAATTTTAACATCTCCATCACGTGTGTTGATTACTTCACTCTAGAATTACTCCAATTACTGCGGCTCGCAAAAATCTCGAGTAATTATGGCGACAAAAGTGAAAAATATAAAAATTATATAATAAATTAACTATAGACATAACAGCGCAAAGGTTTCAACGTCTTACTTCTGCCACGTTGCTTGATGAGGTTGGCGTAATTGACCAGATCTTCTCTCCGAGGTAAACTAGACATATCAATGACCTCGGTCCCTTCCACCCCGGCCTGGATCAGCCTCTGAGCCACGGCCACCTGGGTGTCTCGACATACGTCGAACGTCGTCTGCGACAGCAGCAGCGCTCGTCGCCAGGAAAAATAGCGAAACATGGCAACCACGCCGAGTCCGAAGTCGTTCAGAGAACCTCCGATACGAACCGTTGAGAAGAAATGAGTTTTGTTGTCTATGGTGGCATCCCGACAGACGATCGGCAGGAACGGGACGGAGTAGTACGTGGCGATCATGGCAGCCGGTCGACAAGCTGAAGCAAAGCAATAATGTTAGAAGCACAAGCTGAAGCAAAGCAATAATGTTATAAGCTCAAGCGGAAGCAAGCATTAATTTGAAAAGCCCAAGCTGAAGCTAAGCAACAATGTTATTGGTTCACAAGCTGAAGATAAGCAATAATGTTATGGGTTCACAGTAGGCTAAACACACCCTCTCTCTCTCTCTCTCTCTCTCTCTCTCTCTCTATATATATATATATATATATATATATATATATATATATACATATATATATATACATGTATACATATATATATATATAAATATATCTCTCTCTATTTCTCTCATTATTTTTTTCTCTCTCTCTTAGTGCACTGCCTCTTATTGGTAGGCCCATGTTATATAACCCTTCTATATATTTCCATCCTCGGCTTTCTCTTCGTATAAACATAAAAGTGCAGCTTTAAAGTATACAATACGTTGACAAATCATCCCGCATCTCAAATCTATGTCTTCATCTAGCCTTCTTTATTTCTATTCTTCCTTCATTTAACTTTTTAGTAAACCATTCCCTCTAGGAACATGACCCATCCAGCTCTTATTTCTTTTCTAGATGAGTTCGCTATTTGTAAGGAAACACATAGCAAACCTTTTACAACGTAATTGTTAACTTGCAATTTGCAACTTCTAAACGTTAAAGACAAAACGATTGCAGATAATGACAATGTCCAGATTTTGAAAAACTAGAAATTCGTCTTTTGAAAAAAAAGAATTTAAACTTCTACTTCTAATATCTATTGAGAATTACATGTAGCTTACAATCTGCACATTGAGGTCCAAAGATAGCGTCAGCAGCGTCCTTGCTGAGAGCGTCTAGAGTGGGCTCAGTGGAGTAGAGCATTCCGCAGAGATCAACCCTCGTGCTGTAGCTTTAAATCAATCAATTAAATAACCACTAAATCTCAATTAAATTATCAATTAATGAAATTTAAAGAAATTGAAATTAATGATTTTGCTAAGCTGCCAAGTGAACGGATAACAGCGCATAATTTATTTTATTTGCAATCCTCTTTTTTGCAGTTCCTCTGCATGAATACGTTTGCAATAAACTGATGACACAAGATGACATTTGCTGCCCGGCATCGCCTAATACTATTGATCAAAAAAGCTGCACTAATAAATGCACTTCTAAGAAAATGTCTGTAGCATTTTCGTTTAATGTTCCTACATAAACTCAAATTCTCTCTTCCTCTCTCTAAATTGTGTATAGAGCACGACTTAGTGGTTTTATATACATCTTTATTTCATCAAAACATATGGTAGCATAAGTACAATCAGTACACAATATAAATTACACAATATACAATGGCATCATGTTCAACGAAATAGGTAAAGAGAAATAGCATTTGAAACGAAAACAACTTGAAACATCACACGTTTTGCAGATCGATCTTTAAATCCACTGAAAGTATTGGAAAATGACAGGCTATGGATTTCGCAATCGCTGCATAAATTTAACGTTTTTGTAATTTCCTTATAATTTCTTGCAAGATATATAGCCTATATTTTGTTGCAAATTGTGAAAGTGCCACTACAGTATAACAATTGAAAAATAGACATATGATCTATCCAGTCAGAGGAAAATCTCAGTTGCTGTGAGATCTAATCACACCTTCCTTCATTCCTCAGTGAATATCTGAAATGTCAAAGAGCCTATCTTAACCAGAGCCTATCTTAAAAGAGCCTTTCTTAACAAGGGCTATCTGGCTGGAGCCATTGGCGAAGTCGGTAAGATACTTGACCGCGGATCAGTTGATGCGGGTTCAAATCCTGGGCTCGCCCGTCACTGACATAGCTTTCGAGTGAGGAAACTGACGTTAACCTTAGCTTTTTTAACAATTCAGTACGTATGCATAATATTGCTTTATTGGATATATGTTGAGATTGGATGTTAAGGATATATCAAAAGTAAACTGGAAGTATTATTTTCGTCTATACTTTGAAATTAATAAACTAAATAAAACTTAAAATTAACTGAAAAAGTAAAAGATTATAATTAATCAAATATCAAATATCAAATATTAGATTATTAATTTTCTCTAATTTATTTAATTTATTTGTTTATTGCAGCTTTTCAAGTACATGTGTGTCATGTTTCATGTTCTTTTCGTTTTCGAACACTTTATCTCTTTGCACTGTTTCGCTGAACATTATTTCACTTTGTATAGTGTACCTCTTATTGTGTACTTATTGTACTTATGCTACCATATTTTAGGTTAAATAAAGATGCATATATATAATATAAATTTGTTAGAATTAGCAGTTAGTGACTTCTACAGACAATTGTTAATCTAGTATGTTGTGAGGTTGTTCAGCAGGCCATCTTGTACGAACAGACCCAACGTCACAGTCGTATTTGTTACTTTCACCTGAGTGCTATACTGCTTGTTCTGAGATAGGTGTGTATCCTGAGTATACATGCATGTTCTTGGTGCATATCAAATGATTATATTTTAATTAACGATTTCATGAATTAGTATTTCTTCCTCTTCTAGGTATGCGAATATTATAATAATATTGTCATGAAGGATCGCCTTGCTTTGTTTAATTAAAATTCATTATACACTGGCTTAAAATGGAATAGTTTCTTCCATCGAAAATTTGCTCAGATTTCAGAAATTGCAGCGAAAATGCATTATCACAGTTAGAATCACAGCCTCATAATCAGTTTTAAAATATTATTTTCTTCCGAAATTGCCACAATGCAGCATCCTATTTTATCATATTTAGTTGACAAGCTTGACTAAATCCCCGGCTTTCTACTTTGATAATATGATGTATATAGCCTATTGTTAACTGCTAAGAAATTCCTAATAATCGTTTAGGTGTATATTATATCGATATTACACTGCAAATAGGGACAAATTATGACCAAAATAGTACTAACACGAGCATATATCTCGTGACTAATCGTCTAAATAATCTTGCTTATTGTAAGTTGCGAACAAAAATCTTGAGATTATAAAATGAAAGTACAGATATGTCGATAAAATTCATTTTCGAATCAATTTGAACTCTGGATTATTACTACGTAAGAATTTAGGGTTAGGAGTGAAATTAAGTGCTATAACTATATGATATATAGTTCTACACTCAGACAAAGGAGATCATTATAATGTGCCTAGTCCGTTCTACATGTATTTAATATTAGCCATCGGTACCAGTAACACGGGCAATGCTAACGATCTTTATCTCTCTTAATATATCTACGCAAATTGAGTAATGAAAGAGCTGTAGTGCAGTTGTGTAAAATGTTAAATCTAAACAAACGTGGTTATTGGAAAAAACATTTAATGGTCAAGAAAACTGAAATGAAACATTGTAAATAATTATGAATTAAAGAAAAATACGAAAAAGAAGGTAATACAACGTTCCTGGTGGAAACGTTGATTGAAGGCAGACGTGGTGAGCCCTCTTTTGAGTGATGACGCCAGTTTAAACACAAGCAAAGAGATAAAGAGAGAGAGAGAGAGAGAAAGATAGAATGACAGAAAAGAAATAGAAAAATGCGCAGATGGGCTGTTATATATTAGAATCAACAGTTTTGTATCATTCAACATAACCATTAAATATATGATAGCCTATACCTATTGCGACTAATAATGAACAGAGCTATCAATATGAGTATCTTAAAATTACAAAGTGTTCATTCATATACAACTTGCTCTAAAATCGATCCCAAAAGAGAAGTAAATGTAGAATAATTTATAATAAATATTAAAATGTAAATTTACCGTTTTGTAGGCCTACTAAACTAGAAAACCCAAGTTCCTAAAAATCTCCATTTTGCAGGATAATAAGTGGATTAAAATATATATTTTAATAATATTAAATTGACTCTTTTAGTTGGTTACAAAAAATGGGTGCATTTTCCTTAATTAGTTCAAAATATTCAGTGTTCGATAATTTTTTAGATAATATACAATAGCGTATATACGGTACAAGATAATTACTTTCGGGTCTTTTCTCCAATTTTATTACTATTAGGAATGTACTTGATTGAATGATTGACTGTCATGAAATAAGAATTAGTTTTTTCTAGTTACAAAAAGTATTAGTTTCGTTAATATCTTTCCTGTAATTATTGCTCATTATTTGAGAAATAGTGAAATGTAAATTGTCAGAATGCTGACATATTGTGATATTGAAGGACTGCAGTGTCACATTAGTCATATTCAACAAATGATCGACATTACTCGAAATAAAAGTCAGTAAATAAAATTAGGAGGAAATTATGTCTATATACATGTATATATACTGTATATATATATATATATATATATATATATACA
The DNA here is from genome assembly GCA_905160935.1 of Enchytraeus crypticus. NCBI lineage: Eukaryota > Metazoa > Annelida > Clitellata > Enchytraeida > Enchytraeidae > Enchytraeus > Enchytraeus crypticus. The sequence continues at coordinate 494,931 of CAJHZI010000547.1, read as the reverse complement.
GTATATATATATATATTTACAGTATTTATATGCAGTATATATATAGGCCTATATATATATATATACATATATATTTACAGTATTTATATACAGTATATATATATACTGTATATATATATTTATATATATATATATAGACCTATATATATATCTCTATATATATATATAATAAAATAAATTTATTAAAATACATGTTCATCTGAGGAAGGCTTAGACGGCCCACCTCGTTATAAGCAGAATCCCCAAGAATAATGGTGTATAAACATTTTATTTATCATTTAAAGATCCCCTCGTAGGTGGACATGAAGAGGAACACGAAAGATAGAGAAGAGTGGAGGCGTTACATAGCACATACACTGTTCATGCATATAACTCTTCCATACAATTCTATCCTCAGCCTTCCATTTTATCTCTATATATGAATCTGTTATCAAATCATCCAACATCCCATGTCTTGTTCTTCCTCTAACTCTTTTCTCTTGCATTCTCCCTTATATTACATCCATTAGCAAACCAGCACCCCTAATAATATGTCCTATTCAACTTTTCTTTCTACTTCTTATCACATTTATTTACTATCTATCTGTACCGACTCTTTCAAGAACTGCTTCATTTATAACTTTGTCAGTCCAACTAATCTCTTCCATCCTTCTCCATAACCACATTTCCAATGCTTCTAGTTTCCTGATATCTTCTTTCTTTAATATCTACGTTTCACATTCGTACAGAAGTGTCGATCACATGAATTTCCAAATCTTAATATAAGTGTTTTTCTCAATGCCTTTTGTTAGTAGTTATTTTCTCTTTCCGAAAGCCTCTTTCGTCTGTGAAAGTTTATATTTTACTTCCGTTTCCCACTTCTCATCATCCGTGATGGCGTGACCCAAATACATGATGTTTTTACCTGTTCTAGTCGCGTAATATTCAATGTAATATTTACATCCCTTGCTCTTTATGGAGCGTGAAAGCAGAATTTGAGTAGGAATATTAGTCTGGATCTGCCAATTAGAAGAACTCCAGTGCGAAATGGATACTTGTGGAATCATTGATGATTATAGATATGATAATTTTACTGTAGATCAACCTCATATAGATAGAATTCATTTGCTTCGTTACTTATCAAATGTGTACACTTAGAGAAACTAATGCAACAACTTTATTGCACAATTTTTCACTTATGTTTATTGGTTGATTGATTAAGTGATGCTCGATATCATCTCCTTTAAAATATATTTTATATTGATCAGCGGAAATTTGCTATACTTGATTGTATGTGTGTGTGTGTGTGAGAGAGAGAGAGAGAGAGAGAGAGAGAGAGAGAGAACTATGTTTAATTTCTAATTTCAAACGATCAATAACAGTCATACAATCATCTACAAATAAATACAAAATTAATATAAGCATTGAAAGTAAATCATACGATAGGTGCATAAAAATGAACAATGGATGAGATGAGCAATGAAAGTAAATCAAATCTTATACAATTCAATCGGTCCTTAGTAGAGAGCATTGCTCTATCTGGCTAGTCGCCGAGAAGGAACGGGAAAATGCTTCTATCAATATATTTAAACAATTCTTGAATAAATATGATTTAAATCAAATTATAAAATCATATAATATATCTATATCCGTTTCTATTGAATCGAGTATACTATTCCATATTTGAAAACTAGAAAATAAAATCGACTTATTATTAGTTGTCATTGACCGACCGAATTATTAATTGATTGATTTATATAATCTTTATTTTACTAAATTCATGGCAGTAAACAAAAACGAAAACAGAAAAACAAACAAGTAACGACAGCAGAATTATCCAGTTTTGTATCCAAATTATCAGCTTATTAAGTACACAACGTAGGTCACCCTCCTCGAGCCTTGATGAAGGTAGGTTGTCCACATTAGCAGCTACAAAACTAGGTAGCTTCTCCAGCCGTTAAGTTTTCATCTAAGAAAGCGAAGACATTAAATATGTCGTTTATCTCCGTTTTAGACCTATTCTCGCTGTTCTTGCGCTTAGCAGGTTTAGGCAATTTCTCAAGACCCAAGTTGTCAACAGCATCGACTAGACGCTCTTTTGCTACAGTAATATCATCCGCCGAATAAAAGTCACCAACAATACTCATTAGCTTTACGCTAGAAAATTTACCTAATTTGCATTTCAGATAGCATAAAAGTTCGCATATGATAACACTACAGTTGTTAGATGTATCGACTATAACATTGCTGCACTCAGCCATGTCTATAATTAAGACGTCCGTACAGGCCGACGGTCGGCGACCGAAAAAAATTATTGAATGATTGATTGGCTGATTGAGTGATTGTTGATTTGCCTAGTTTTAAACGGTACCGGATGTCCTTTATCTTTTACTATTTTAAACCAATAGTTAGAGCGAAAATGCGAGAAAGGTCTAGTGATGAATTGAATGCATGATTTACCTGATATTGGCTGGTATGTGATGCCCATCTTTTTGGGCTTGTTCTATGCCCAGTGTAACGGCTGCGTGGTTGTAGTCATCACTGATGTAGCTGATCCTTATTTCTTCAACGGATGTTAACATTAACACATTTTGCAATACCGCCAATTCGAATATTAGCTCAGGAAGCTTATTACGCATATTTTCTTGAGTCAATAATATGTGGTATACAGTATATGACCTCTAAATAATCAGCAATTATGAAAAATCGACATGTCGTGTATGACGTAAAATAATTGCAAATTTATTTATTCGAACACGATATAAGTACTGCACAATGTTCCTGTATTAGAGGAATGAAAGAGTGGTGGTCACCTAAAAATTGTGCGACCTGTGTCTCAAGTTAGTCGTCAATGAAAGAGCTCATGGCATAAATATTAATTTTATATCTTCAAATCTTAGCTTGTAACAGTGTATAATAGGAAAACAAAAAGATTAATAATGTAATGGAATAATAATTATCGAATATGGAATAATTAATTATTATTGTCATTATACCGAGACATGAAAAGAAGCTGTCATAGATATATTACAGGCTACAACATTATATGCTATGAACCTTACGATTTTAGGCAGTACATTGACAGATTTAATGCAGACTAGATATATTATATATCTTATACAGTACATCACCACAATTTTAATGTAATCTAATGTAGGCATTTAACGATACGGCAAAATTGATAATAATGGCCAATCTACTATACTTTGAAATTGTATTATTTCTAGCAATACTGTTACAAACATGTAGCCTAAGTATAATGTAAATGAATGAAGCCACTGCTGTTCTCAATACATTGGCATATTCTAATATAGCAAGTTGGTCACCGCGTTGTAGCCTACTTTTCTCTCCACACCAAATCTCAAGACAAAGTGAATACATCGTAGTTGCTATTAGATCGGACTATCGCATGCGTCGACTTTCATAAATAAAAACCAAGTTCCGTTTATAGATGCAGGTATCATAATCTCACCTGGCCATGCAAATGAGCTGTCTGAGGATGCAACACTGAACAAATGACTCTCTATCTCTATCTCTCTCACTCTCTCTCTCTCTCTCTCTCTCTCTCTCTCTCTCTCTCTCTCTCTCTCTCTCTCTCTCTCTCTCTCTCTCTCTCTCTCTCTCTCTCTCTCTCTCTGCTACTTTTTCTCGTCATGAGTCATCAATCCAGAGATTTGAATGTCACTTTCATTATCTGAAAAATTTCAGCGTTGCTCCAGATATTGATGGTTTCTTAAGATAAAACAGGTACAAACTAAAAGACTAACGAAAAATTCCTGAAATGAAAAAGTATCCAAAACAATGCAAGATCAAACATTATTCCATGGAAACATCGATATTTTGCATTATAGCAATGAAACGGTAGAGCTCAGGAATTCATACAAGTTCAATGTCATTCAGCACAATTCTCTTGTGTATCTTTCACGGTAATTCTGACATTGCAAAAAGTGCCAAAAACTCCAATCCAAATTGGGACTGTAGAAGACTCAATATTTCTTGAAAGGTTTTTGCTAAATCTAGACTAGACACCCCCCCCCCCCCCAACGGCCGTCGGCTAACCGAATTAGCCGGAAATTGCTCCTAGCCGAATATCCGCCGAGAATTTTTACAGCTAGCCGATCGAATTAGCCGTAAATAACCGTTAGCCGAAAACCCGCTAGAAAAGTTGAGGCTAGTCAAATTATTAAATTTTTTCGAATAAAATTCTTGTAATTAAATTATAAGAATATGCTATCAATTGAATAGTAACGTTACAATACCAGTTTGTTAATTGAGAGCCAACAAAATCTGATTATTAATGGAAGTTCTTCATTGCTTTCATTTGTGTGGCAGCCGAGTCATTGTTTGATCATGGTCTAGGTTTGCCATTGTGTAGTATAAGTTTTGCAGTTGTAGGCCTACGTGTACAAGTTGTTTGACATCATATCATACATTTATGTGTAAGAGTCAAGGACATCATCTTTCAGTACGTGAAAAATTGCTAATATCAGCAATATCATCATGAGCCGAGTTCCCTTATAGTTGCAACAAAGATATGAAGATATAGAGATAAACAAGACATAGGCACAGCCGCCACAAAGTTCCGTGCCTTTAGCCAAACGAGATCTGGTAATAATTTATTTGTTTAATTTCTTAGTTTTAAATTAAAATTGGTTTAAATTAATTGAATTATATTTTCACACCTTTCACATAATATACTGCAATACTAACTAGGCCTAATTCTCGTCATAAACAAAATTCAATCCTGATATGTTCTAAATTGACAAAGTTATTGAACTTTTAATGCATACATAAGGTCATTAGGCTTTAGTGTGCTAGACGAGAGCACAGCAGCCGTGAGACGATGAGAGCGCAGCTACTGCAGTTATGGTCTCTAGGGCCACAGTTAAAATGACATATTCGTTAATTCTCTTCATGCAATGCACGCATTAAAAGTTTAATAACTTTGTCAATTAAGAATGTATTAGCACGTATTTTACGTCGTTTTGCAAAGAAGTGATTGCTCTTCAAAATAGCATTAGCAGAAATTTTATGTTACGTGTTAGCAAGTATTTTTATAAAGATAATTTAACGCTGCATGTAACAGATTAAATGGTCATTAATCCACCTACCTAAGGAAGGCAACGGAAAACCACATCAGAAGCCATATTTTTCCAAAGCTATAAGCTACATAAGGTATGGATAAGGAGATAGACTTTGTGAAGGGATTAACTTGTTGATCTAAGGAGTGCTCTTATGGAGCGAGAAAACAGACTTTGAGTATGAATATGTACCTTGAACCTGCCACTTGGCTGTTCACTGAAGAAGAAGATATGAGAACATGGCAACTTTTACGTATATAATATTTGAATGAAATTATATTTTAGCAAATGTAAAAAATAAAGAGTTAAACATGACAGTGAAGAAAGTTATTAACCTAATTTAAAGTTAGCTAGACGAAAATGTCTCTCACAGCGTAAATGCGGCTAATTCGGATATCAGCCGAAAATTTATTTTAGCCAGCCGAATAACCTTAGAAAATCCGGCTGTGGGGTCTCTTCTATTAGCTGTCGCATGATAAAATAAGCAGACTCATCATTAAACGCCTCCATTAGACTTAATTTGATCTTACCTCTTTATTATTTCGTCTGTGAAAGTAGTTATTCTGCGAAAAAATACATATTGGCCTCTTAGATTATGTAGAAATAGCATGACGTGTGGCATTGAACAATGTAAAATTTTGGTAATTCAATATAAACAAACGTATTAATTAATAAGATGAAGCTTGTGTGACCCACTCATGATTTATACACGACTTACAAATTTTGTTCTACATGAATGTTAATAAGCGGTGTTGGGCTGAATAGGTTGTTAAATATTTGACATACATGTACAAGCACGTCAATGTAACTTAATAACGGACTTCCTTAGAAGCTGCTTGCTATTCGAGGTACAATCTGGCCCCTTTAAATGAGGAACGGGATGTTTTCGTTCTTTCGTAAATAAAGCACCACTCAGAAAGCGTCGAATCCGACCCAGACTCTATCGAGAGAGTGAGGGAACGATCCTCGATGACGCCGAGAAGGCCCTAAGGCTCTCTCAACGTCTGCCTCACGCTCAGGAGACGACGCTACGAGTCATCATCGTGGGGTCTCATCCCGGAGTCAGTTTTACCCGACGTCCTGGCGATACATACTATAGAAATGATCCCTAAAAGTATGATCTTAAAAATGTTAGGTATACTGTGATTCTTGTCGCCTATGCATTTGTTAAATATAAGGTGTTTATCAATGTTTGAATAAAGATGCAATCTTTAATACGTTATAAAAATAATTAGGAAAATGTCATATGCGACTAGCTCTTTATAAATATATATCTAAATATTTACTACTGAAAATATTGACTTCCATTTTTGTATAATTTGATTTATATAATTTGATTAAATAAATAATAAAATGTACATAACATTTAAATAGAAATGGTTCATCTTTACTGCTGCCATCTAACTAATATTCGCTATGCAAAAGCGGTAATTTCGCAGCTAGCATTATCCATTATGCAATACCTTAATTACATCTGTAATATGAAATTTTGTTATCGAATTGGAATTCTGAGCTGAAACGTTAGGACAGGAAATTACATGTATAAGCATTGAAAATTTGGTTATGAAGAAAATCCGATTTTTTACTGGAAAAATCATCTGGATTTTATTCTCTTCCTTAAGGGTTCCTGAAGGAGTTAAGGAGTATTTCATATCTCAGGAGCAGCATGCTTGAAAGAACGATTGGCACCATGCAGCATGAAGATATATGCCTATACTATATTATTTCTCGCCCCAAAATTAGATGTATAATTTTGGTTCTTTAAATTTTATGTTCTGTCTCGGTTGGTCGCTGATGGCCAGATACTCGATAAGGTACGTTATAGATTCATAAATCTGAGTACGGAATTCTGATTAGAAACATATTTATCTCAAGCAAGTTGGACTACTACAATTAATTTCATGTTTTAAATCTTCCTGTTTGTGAGATTGGTCGATCGGTTGCAATGTGTTCAGAATTCTCTTGTGCCTACTACTTTTGTAGTTTCATGAATATTCACATACATTATCCTATTTTAAAGTTTCTGGCTGTGCACGGTGGCTATAATGTACACTGTAAAGTTTAAAGGACATAATTATAGTAATTAACAATATGGCTTCGTTAAGCAACTTAATTATTATATAATTCCATCAGTACCCCTGGACGAAGTTGTATTTATTTCAATCGAATACAGTTTCAATTGATTAAATTTAGGCCGCTTAATTCTCTTTCTAGGCCTTATAAATTTATTGATTGATTACTCTAGTAAGGCCCAGCTTAATTGCTTTCACGCTCTAAAATAAACAGTCTAATCGATTGTTCTTAAATTTTCTAGCATGCGCTGTACCACTGATCAGGAATCCTTTTCCCTCCACTCTTTGGAAGTCTTCGTTTAAAAAGTTACGACGTAAACTACCCTTTCTTTAATTCACTTTATCTTTGTTGGTTTCTTGGATGTTGAAACTTGAACCGTTTTGGACCTTTCTTGCTCATCGACTTACATTTGTCTTAATACTGCTTGATGTTGAGCTGGACGACAGCTGACTTCTAATTGTTATTATTATTCAAACTTTATGAAGGAATGAAAACGTGTAAAAAAGTAATTAACTATTGACACTTTTCAAACTAATAATTTCTTGACTAATTTCTCTACTTTCAACTGCATCTATTAATTAAATATATTTAAAGATATGCATATGCCTTAGGGTATCTACGAATGGAATTTTTATTAGAATATGGTATGGTTTGAGAAGATAATGAGAAAATTAGAAAAACGACGAAATATAATCATAAAGCAGTCAGCTGGTGTAAACAAAAAATTTCACAGAAAGTAAAATTAGAACTCCAAATTTCTATAGAAATAATAATAGTAATAATAATAATAATAATAATAATAATAATAATAATAATAATAATAATAACAACAACGATTAGAGTGCTACAGCCATCAATGACAACAACGAGCACTATTGAGACAAAATCAAGCCGGCGAGCAAAAAGAAGATCCAAAACGGTGCAAATTCCAAAATCCAGATAATCAGTCCATAGTGAAGGGAATTAAAGAAAAGGAGGTTTAGGCGCAGGTCGCTGCTCATGGACACTGGATGGAAAAGAGAGATGGAAGAGATAGGTCTTCAACTGCCTATGGAACTGATCATCGCAAAGGCCGATGTGCTTCAAATGAAGATTTCCGAAGATTGGATGGAATAGAATTCCAGATCTGCGGTGCAGCATGCTGGAAAGAACGATTAGATAGCTTAGAGCGCGAAGGTAAGCTAGGTCTCACAAGAGTAATTAATTTAGAAGACCGAGTAGCAGCAGGCTGCATCACTTTAATCAAGTGAGACATACAAGTTTGTCCGGGGATGGTGATGGACTTATAGGTCAACGAAGCTGTTTTGTAAATGGTACGCTCTTTAATCTTTAGCTAGTGCAAAGACTTTAAAATGGGCGTAAGATGTGAGTACTTGGAACTACAAAAAATTGCTTGCGCAAGAGAATTCAGAATAAGCTGCAATTGATTTATCTCACAGCCAGGGAGATTTAAAAACAGGGAATTGCAGTAGTCCAATTGCGATTGCACAAGAGCAGCACCAATTGTAGCAGCTGTTTCACATGACAAATATGAACATATTCGACGAAGATCTCAGATATGAAAGAAACATGCTTGTGAAGTTTTAGTTATGTGTTCGTGGAAGGTTAGGTGTTTATCAAGGATAACACCGAGATTTCTCACAGAAGAAACAGGTGATATTGTAATACCCGAAGATAACGAAAGAGTTTTCTCATTCAGCTTCAAAAGCTGTTGAGGTGTCCCAACCAATAAGTATTCAGTCTTAGATGGATTAAGTGCCAAAAAATGAACAGACATCCAAGAGGATATAGACTGAAAACTTTGTTGCAGGAGGGTTTCAGCATCAGAGTAGGAGTTAGTGGTGAAACAAGTGTACATTTGAGTGTCATCAGCATATAGTTCATGATCGATAGAATGAGAAGAGATCAGTGAGCTTAAGGGTGTTGTATAGAGGTTGAAAAGGATAGGACCAAGAACGGAGCCTTGAGGCACACCATACTTTAAGTGGGAAGGTGAAGAGATGTACTCCATCACTTTCACACTAAAAGAACGATCCGTCAGATAGGTGGAAAACCAATCAAGAACAGTTCCACGAATACCGAACCAGGAAAAAAGACGTTCCAGAAGAATATTGTGATCAATGGTATCAAAAGCGGCCGGAAGATCAAGCATACATAATCCAGTTAAGCGTTGTGTGCACATGGCATTAACAATAGAATTGCAAACAGATAGAAGCACCGTTTCAGTTGAACGATGCTTAGTATAAGCATCTTGATGCTTATTAAATAGATCATTGTAAGAGAGATGAGTAGAAAGCCTCTGGAGAACAATTCTTTCAGTGAGTTTAGATATGTATGACAGATTAGATATAGGCCTGTAATTCGACAATGATTCCTTATCCAGTGTGGGCTTTTTAAGCAATGGAGTAATAACTGCATGCTTAAAAGCGCAAGGAAATATGCCAGTAGAGAGAGAGAGAGATTAACAATCAATGTTAATACAGGAGCAAGTATGTGAATACATTTCTTTAAAAGAGAGGTTGGGATAGGGTCCAAGTCACTATGTTTGACTGGAGAGTCTAAAACTAATTTAGTAATCTCTTCAATTGTAACTGGAGTGAAATTAGAAAGCTCATCCGTGGAATGAGTCTCTACTGGAGTATGAGGAGTAGAGTTAGGAGCTGGAGAGATAGATACTCTAAGATTGCTTATCTTATCACTAAAGTAACTGGAAAATTGTTCAGGAAGTGACTCAACAGGAGTAGAAGGAAGAGAAGGAGAAATAGATCTATGTAAAACATCATTAACAATTTTCCATAATCTCTTAAAATTATATGTTTTGAGAATTTGGTGCAAAATGCATGATAATTAAAAAGTCCTGTTGATTGAATATGCTTATAAGAATATCAACTTCTATTAGTTTGCTATTTGGCGTCACAGATAAAGATTGATATTCTTTTGTATTTGTGGTAATAAGTCATCGGAGAAGTAGCATGCTACTAGTCTTAATCTCGTATATAATGTATATAATAATAATAACACAATAATAATAATAATAATAACACAGATTATAGTGAAATGATCAACTATGTCGATATCTATCACTTTTAATACCACATGTTAAATCCCTTAGGCAATTTTGTCCATTTTCCTTATAACCAGTCCAGTGAATGTCCGAGATTTTATTCTCAGACCAACGCGGCTGGGATTTGAACCCACGAGGGTTAGAGTCACCTCAGGGTCTGTCATGTAAAGCTTCATGACGTTATCTACACCTCTAACCATTGCGCTATTGATGAGACATTCGTTTATATATATAAACTACATATATCTATATATATATAGTATATATTAGATATCTATATATATAATATATATATTATCTGATATATATATAAGTATAATATATATATATACATATATATATATATATATATAGCATTAAACAGTTTTTCGTCAATCAATCAATAAGAATTTGACGTCCGGTTCCTCGCCATAATGCAATGTCAGGGACATCTCTGACTCCATGCAAACAGATGCCAAAACACCACACGATGACGACTGAGTAAACAGAGACCAGAAGAGAAAGCGAGAACATTGCAAGTCCAATTTCGAAGGCAAGAGGATCAAAGTTTAGATCTATTGCGGAAAGAAACGGACTTTTAGCTTGCCCATGAAAGTACTAATACAGTTAGAAGATAGAAGATCGTGTGGAAGTGAGTTGCATATTGTCGGAGCAGAATACATGAAGGAGCGTCTGCCAATAGCAGATCTAATGTCCAGTATACTGGTACAATATGAAGGTTTTTACTGGAGGAGCGATGACTACATGAGACTACAAATATATGAATAATAGTGACCATTTTGTTAATCTAAATACATTCACTTGGTTCAGGCGATAAACGTGTTACAAAAATTTTGCATTTTGGTTTTCAGAACAATCAAGATGCAGAATTAATAATATTAATATTAATTCTCAATTAATATTTCAGTGTGCATTAGTAATTAGGAAAATAAAAATATTAGATAATGGTGATAGTGTTTTAATAGGTATGATAGCTTTTAATAGTATTGACTGTACTATATATATTGCAGTACTTATGAGTAGCAAAAACCTGTATTGGTATTAAAATTTTGCATTTTCTATGTAGTGTGAAAAATATATTTTTACATTATCTTATGCATTGTCAAATTATTTTAGACTGAAAATGAGTGTCAAAGAAATAAAAGAAAAATTAAAGTCCGCAAGGGATCTTATTAAAGCGAAGCAGTTTGACGAAACTTTGAAATTGTGTCAGGTAACTTTATTAATTTATACTTTAGCCTTTTTGCAGATTTTGTACATTCAAAGTTTCTATCTTTTTTTAGTTTTGCTACTCTCAAGAGAATAGTATAAAGTGCAAAATTAAGTGAAACTAGTAATTATATTAACAATCATATTTTGTTTGCAATTGCATTTAATTTTAAATTTGTTTAAATTTTAGATTTAAATTTCTTAAATGTATTTTTATACATTAGTACTATTTATTATTATTTTTTATTAATCAGGGATTCACGAGTAACGGGGTTAGTGACATGAGGAAACTGACATTGAGTGATATTTTGTCTCTTTATTAATTCTTATAAGTACACGTTTCCTGTTGCAGGAAGTGCTGGAGTCATCGACTGATAACTATGTAGCTTTGGTTTACTGTGGAGCGGCTTTGGAAGGCCTGCAGAAAGCCAATGAGGCTTTTGAATCTTATAAGAGAGCTTCTAAAGTGGATGCCAAACAGAGTTTAGCATGGCAGGTAGGCAGTTGTTTCCTTATTGAAATGTCAATCAATCATATCAGTAATAAGAATTTAATGTCCAGATTGTTATCTGAATATGATGTTAGAGATGTGCTGAGCAAACTTTGGTCTACATCCATCATCACCTTTTCTGAAGACATGTCTCTCTTAGTGCACTGCCTACTGGCAGGTCCATGGTACATTACGCCTCCACTCTTCTCTGTCTTCCGCCTTCCTCTTCATTTCCACATATAAGTGGGTCTTTAAATCATCTAACTTACCTAATCTCGGCCTGCCCCTGCCTCTTTTTCCTTCCATTCTACCTTCTGTGACCTCTTTTAATAGACCTTCCCCCCTTACAATGTGTCCTATCCATCTCTTCTTGCTATTTCTTAATACATTTATCAACTGTCTATCTGTGCCAACTCTCTCCATGATTTTCTCATTTGTAACCTTTTGAGTCCAGCTAATCCTCTCCATTTTTCTCCAAATCCATATTTCCAATGCCTCCAGTTTCCTAATATCTTCCTTCCTTAAGGTCCTTGTTTCACATCCATACAATAGTGTGGTCCAAACCAAAGTTTTCACTATCTTTATCTTTGTGTCTTTCTTTAGACTTTTTGTTAATAGTTCTTTTCTACTACCAAAGGCCGCTTTTGCTTGTGCAATCCTACTGCATATTTCCGTCTCACATTTCCCATCATCAGTTATAGTATGACCCAAATATTTGAAACTCCTTAACTGTTCCAATTTCGTACCCTTTATTGAGATATTAACTTCACCTTTATTATTGGACACTCTCATAACCGTGGTCTTTTTTATATTAATCTTCATGCCATATCTTAGGGCCTTATCATTCAGCCTATCTATTATCTTCTGCAATCCAATCTCGCTGTCTGCTACCATTCCCTGGTCATCTGCAAATCGTACATCTTGTAACAAATTCCCTCCAACTTTTATTCCTTCGTCCAAGTCTTCCATGGCTTCCTCCATGGAAGACTTGGAAGAAGGAATAAAAGTAGGAGGGAATTCCTCATTGCCTCAGCATAAATGTTAAACAGTAGCGGCGAAATGCTACAACCTTGTCTTACTCCACATCCTATTTCACTTTCTTTTGAGTATTCTGGTTGGATTTTGATTACTGCTCTTTGATTCATGTACAAGTTCAAAATTTGTCTTCTATCTCTCCAGTCAATTCCTATTCCTTGTAAGATATTCATCATCGTTATCCAATCAATCCTGTCAAAGGCCTTCTCGAAGTCTACAAAGCATACAAAAACGTCATTTCCATATTCTAAGCTTCTTTCGCAAAGAACCCGCATGACTCCTATTGCTTCTCTTGTGCCGCATCCTTTCCTAAAACCAAATTGTGTCTTGCTATGTATTGTCTCTGCTTTCGACTGAATGCGATTATTTACTGTCTTTAATAAGATCTTCAATGCATGAGGTATTAAGCTGATTGTTCTGTATTCCGAACACTCCACAGCATTGGCTTTTTTGGGAATTGGAATCTGGCCAAATACCTGTATTGTACACTTCCATACATACCTCCATTAACTTTTTGAGTGTTTCTCCTTACAACGTTTTCTGGGATTTCGTCTATTCCGGTTTGCCTTCCCTTTCTTCATACTGTTAATTGCAGAATAAATTTCCTCCTTCATTAAATCTGGGCCCCTTTTATCGTCTTCTATGATATTTTCTTCTTGTATTTTAAAATCCTCTTGAACTGGTTTCCCAGCCTTATCATACAATTCCTCTACATATTCTCTCCATCTTTCTTTTACTTCTTCCAGCTCTGTATTCAATTCCCCATCTTTACCCATTATACTAATGTTCTTTGCATCTCCTTTCTTTTTCTTATCGGTTCTTGTTAATATCCTGACTTCTTGGTATAATAGATCCGGCCTCCCTCTTCTATCATATTCTGCTAAATCATCACACTTTTCACTCCACCAATGATCTTTTGCTTTGTCTGTAATTCTTCTAAGTTCACTGTTTAAGCTTCTATATTTCCTTTGGCTATGAGTGGTGTCAATACTTTTCCATTTCCTCCTTTCATCCATTTTGTCAAGCATCTCGCTTGTGATCCAAGGTTTTTTAGCTGTATTTACTTTAAGAAAGCCATAAACTTCTTTTGCACCTGAAGACATGTATGCTTATGCAAATACTTTCTTTTGCACCTGAAGACATGTATGCTTATGCAAATACTGAAGAGAGAGGTAGTTCCAAAATGGTGCAGATCCATTATTCAGGTCAAAGGGTGTTAATAGATGGACCTGTGGCAATGAGATATGAGTTTTAAGCTCGCGTGTAAGTTATGATAATTAACCTACGAATTTTAAGATCTTTGGGTAATAAATTCGTCAACAGTTTTGGAGTGCTTAGAGAACTTGATACCCATGGAAACCATGAATACAACAAAAACAACATAACAATAACAACATTGTTATTGTTATGTTGTTTTCATTATTTCCTCCTCTCTTTTGATAGGTCATTGATTTAACGGATTTATGAATAACTTTCCTCATCATTTTTTCATTCAATGCTTTTCAACACTCAGTCTTTCAAGACTGTGTGTTTACACAAAAAATAAGAAATAGAAAACTCTACACACATGTGGTTGTCATATATGTATGTGTAACCATACAACCAAAAAATTACTTATAAGGTAATTTCGTAATATTTTCTACATTAAATTTTAAATGCAACATCATGGGCTGAACCAGTTGCACTGTGAAGCAATAGGTGTAGAGTTCTGACTTTAAACTTGACTTTTATAGTTTTGGCTCTAGCTCTATAAATTGCCCTTTATTAATTTTGTTCTATATTTGCTTGCAGGGCATCTGTAGTGTATTTGAGAAGTGTGGAGAAAATTTGAAGGCTGATAAGAGAGAACTGATCGAGGCATATGAACAGCTTGTAGAATTCTTTCAGAGGTATATAATGATGTTTTTATCTTATTTGAAATTATTGTTATTAACAAGTGATTTTATTGAAATTTAGATAATTAAGCGGAATTGCAGTTGGTTTCTTATTTATAATTTTTAACATGTAGAGATACTGGGATGTGTTAGAATTTTTGAACATTCTATTAATAATTTGAGAAAAATCTGTTATTAATCTTTATCATGAGGTTTCATTCTATTGTCCTGTCTTAGGCGTAATTCTAGGATTATTTTGCACATCATTTAATTGACCACTTAGCTTCAGATCTATTTTGTTTTATTCTATTGAAATGTCACTCAACCAAGTGCATAATTTGCTAATCGTAACAAAATAGATTCCAGTAATTTTTCTGCTTGAGCAAAAGGTTATTATCAGAATTTTTAATGGGTTTATGTCACTTGTAATTCTAAAATGCACTTAGGTATAGATCTATGTGCTTTAAAATTGGCACACTCTGCTAAAATAGATACCATTTTAGATATTAACTAGCTATTGCAAATTGCACAATTTGGTCTGTTAGTCCTATAATGTGTTTCAAGCATTTTGTACAAGTATTAGTAATGTCTAAAAAATGAGATTCCTATAATTTTAGCGCAATGCTTCTAAATTGTATTAAATACTTTGGTGATAGGCTTTTAATTAAATTCAGTTTAGAATGGTCAGCCTTAAACTTAACCATGTTTAGTGATCAAGTATTTTACGTGGCCATATTACATATTGGAATGACCTATATTTATAGAGCCTGTGTTATATACTGTATATTTACAGTAGTGATAAGAAGAAAAGCGTGGAGATTGGGGTGAAGCTAGCACAACTGCACTCTGATATGAGACAGCTGGATAAAAGTCTTGCCGTTTGTGAGACAGTTATGAGTTCCGAAGCGTGGAATGATCTTGACGAAGAAAAGTCCATTTTGATTTACTCTACTCTGTCTGATGTACTGCCGCAGTTGAATGAGTTAACCGCTGCACAGCAGGATTTGGTAAATTAGGTTCTTGTAAAATATTGATAAAGTTTTGTAATCAAATTAGTAAGAGTATTATTTTTTGAGACTTTCCCTTTTTAGATTTTTAAAGAAAAAAATTTTGGGAATTAAATATTTATGCATCTGCATGTATGAAATAGTATTAATATTAGTATAAAAATATTTTATATGATTTATGCTATGCATATTACTTTTTAGTATGACTTATTGGTATTTTGTATTAGTAGAAATTTTGACATGGAGTCTTTCTTTTATATAAGGTGCGTTTAGGAAATTGAGAATTAAATATTTCGGCATTAATATGTGTAAAATATTGTATTAATTTGAATGTTTTATTTAGCATAGTTATGTCTTATTTCATCATTAGAGCCTTAAAATTTTACAAATTAAATGAATAATATCAGTGTCATTCATATTTATTTATTTTTCTAATTCATTTCAAATGCTGCTATCAAAATTATTTCTGTTATTGATAATTTATTAAATATATTTTAAGTATTTACTTATTTACTTTTGACCCCGCTAAGTTATTTGCTATGCGAGGGTTACATATTTAGTGCAACATGACTAATTTGCTAGATACTATTTATTGTAGAGTGCTATAGCATAGTAATTTATATAACATATAGATCAGCTTAAAGCTGATAGTCATACTCTGATTATGATATATTTATTCATGATTTTATTTCAGTGTTATACTGAAACTTATATGTACATATAATAAGCTTGTCTGAGTTGATATCTCAGCCATGATTGAAAATAAAGCATGAGGGATTTAATGCAGAAGCAATATGTGCTTACTGCTGAAGTAAAATTTATCATTTATTTACAATTATCTTGTTTCAGCTTGAGAAAGCTTGTTTAGCTGTGATTAATTCATCAAATGAAGACCTGAGCAATAAGAAAGCCTCTTGTTGGAAGAACTACATCAATAATCTTGTGCAAGTATGTACTAAGACTGTTGAGCGCTAACTTTTTTAAACAAAATTGTATTTTAAATGAGTTTTAAGTGTAAGTTATTGCTTGCATAGGCATTATAAATGCGATACAATAACATCAACATTTCCCGTTCTCTTCCTTACCCGCATTCTGAAACATTACTCTATATTTTAGTAAGTTTAAAAAGCTGTTAAAGAAGTCTTCGATGGGTTTTACTAAGAATGGGTAGTCTTCAATATTTAAAATTGTATTCATCCTTCAATTTGAAACGGCACTTTAAAGATAGTTTTGAACTTTGGTTTTCCTTAAGAGAGTTTAGTGAAATAGTGCAGGTAGTATAATATTTGTTTTGTTAATGCCTTTGAAAAAATTAAAATATTTTATTTTGATTTGTTTTATGTAGTTAAAAATGAATCTTTTGCTGTAATTTGCAGTATATAAATGTTGATATTTTGGTATGCTTGAATATTTCTTGACTATAATATTAACTTTGAATAACAATTATAATAACTGAATACCAATTATAATAACTGAATAACAACCTAGGCCTCTAAGGTATTAATATAGTCATAAAAATCTTATTAATATAATTCTCTCTCTCTCTAAATTTCGTTGTACTAGCTTTTAACTGTCAACTGACTGAATACTGCATTCTGCCATGACTGCATTAGTTGTAATGTCGCCATAGTGAAAAGCAAGCATCTAAATATATAATCTGAAATTCTTATTTTAGTTTTCAGTCAAGAATCAAAGTTGTTTCATTATGATTCATTTTGTTGACCTCTGCTTTTGCATCTAACCTGTCAAATTTCATTTGTTTAATACTTTTTCTTTTACATTTTTTCTACCTTGCATGTGGCCTTTCGTTTTTCTTTTTTTTCTTAATATTTTCGTTCAGTTTCTATTCATTTACTTCATTCACTTTTAATGCATTCTTGTTTCCATTGTAACAGAGAGGAGTTGAGGTGAATGTGATATGGAGTGCATGTGAAAAGTCTTCTGCTGAGACGTCTGATGCTCGCTACCAGCTTCAACTAATGGTGCACATCTATCTCGACTGTGTCTTAGGTGAGTTCAGCAGTGCTCATATTGATTTTAAATAGTACAATGATTATAGTGGATATTTTATTGAATGTGAGAAATACGAAAAATGGGGGATTGACTGATGATATGGTGTGGGACAGAGAGGACTGGAGAAAGTCTATTCGAATCCCAACCCTGGTTAAACTGGGATTTAAGGGAAGTTGATGATGATGATGATTATAGTGGATATTTTCTGTAAAACATTATCTGTTTAAACTTTTATGCCCTTACTCCATTGAATTGGAATTGTGCACAGTTAATGGTAAAATCATTAGTTCACGTAGAGTATAATTACTGTAACATCTGATAAACAGTGTTCAGTATGCAACATCCCTATTTTCTGTCTTCAAACGATAGATATCATTATGAGCGGTATATGGCTATAGCATTTCACATGAATATACACATGTTAACCGTTTTCATATATTTTGCTTATTCATTAAAAATACGTGTACCTAACTGTTGAAAAATTGTGTTGTTATTTGCGGATAGCTATAATATTAACGCATTTATCCACAATTCACTAATTAGATGATATTCTGTCTCTAAAACTGTTGACTCAGAAGATAAGAAATGGGATATGGCTAAGATTGAGCCAGTAACAACTCTTCTGGGATCTATTGACTCACATAATCCATGGGGGAGTTTTGTCAGAGGTTACAGATTTCTTCTGGAACACAAACCAATGGATGCCAAAGCACTCTTTGAGAAAGGTATAACAAACGTATATCATTATATGTAAATTTAGATGATACCTCTTTCAGTAGTAGTGTAACAGGTGAAAGGTAAAAGTCTTAAGGACTGAATCAGATCTTATACCTACATTTATGTGGACTTGTTTAGCAAATCGATCACAATTTTTTGGATCCATTAGAGTTTATTGTTATTAATTCTTATATTAAGAAATCTACTGGATTTGCTGATTTAAAATAAATGTGATCAAGGATGCCAAGCGTAACAATCTATCATTTCAAAATGTAGCAGCAAGGCATATAAAACATTTACATTTGTACAGTGCATAATACATGTATATTTGTTTTTGTTGCATTTTTGTCTAATTTGCATGCATATTTCCTTTTGCATGCTTATTTCCTTTTGCATGCGATTTCGTACGATTGCTCAATGATATGTTTAGGATTAGGGGAAGAAAAAGGCTGCATTGGAGTGTATCTGCACTATTCTCGGTGTATGAACATGCTGCACTTGCACGAGGAAGCTGCCAGCATGGCTGAAAAAGGTAGATTTTTATAGAAATTTTATTTTAATCTTTACGTCCATTTAATTTACATGTAATATTGTATTTAATGCAGCATTTTCTTTTAAAACTTGTTGTACTAGCTTTAGATATAGGTTTATTGAGCATTTTTGTGGCTGTTATTACCAAATATGCAACTTTAACTTTCATCTAGTTCATGTAAATTTTTGAAGTTTTAGTCAATATATATTTCTATTAATTATAAATGATGGGGAAATCACTTCATTTTTCTGCTGAGATATAAATCTATGTTTATAAAAAAGTGCAAAGCCTTCTCAATTTAGCCTTTTAAGTTCTTAAAAATATGTTTGTAGTTATTTGTAGCTTCCTTAAATTTGTGTGTCCATAGAAAATGAATTTTCATTTGTATGTATTTGTAATACCCTTATTCATTTATTTTTAATATGGAGATCTACACCTCAGGTTTCTATAATCATTTGCTGTAAATTTGATATTAAATAATATTTATGTTTGTATTATTGACAGACAATAATTCTATTTACAATAAAATTTTTATTTTTCACAGGTGTCACATCATTAGAAGCCGGTAAGCGAAGTTTTACAGATAGAGCACTACTCCGCGATGAACTGAATATATGCAGAGCTGAAGCTTTCGTTAATGGAAGATCTAGAAATGACTGGGAGAAGGCGATTGAAATCTGTCGGCAGGTATTTACAGAGTTTCTTTTGTTAGTACATATTTACAGGCTGCAGTTTTTCGTGTTTATTGTGACATTTTGGAGATAACTGTCCTTATTTATTTGAAGTTAAGGGCTACACTAGGTTTTGGAAAAAGCAGGGCCTTTGTAATACGATTAACTTCTTGGTCTATAGCATTCTCTTTAAAGATCTTGAAACAGACACTGAGTAGGAATATGCACCTGTTCTGCTTATAATTATTGGCCAAAATATGGAGAGGGAGATATTGTGCTTATTTATGCAATTTTTTTACCAAAGTTTTGGACTCGATGACTGAATATGTAGAACGAAATATAGTTTTAGGTTTTTCGAAATTGTGAATGTTTAAATTAAGAATTCTCTGAAGAGAAGCAATGAATTGCACAATGTCCTGTGCTGCGTAAAGTAGTGTATAGTAGTTCTCTCAGATCTAACTGTTAGAGATCTTGTTTGTCGCCTAAGGCTTTTTTATTACATTTACTTTTATATGTCTTACAATCATAAGGAATTTATTATTCTCATTCAATGCGCATGATGTGCTTCTGTGGTGAGATTTAAGTTGAAATTTTATAAAATTATTCATACTGTGTGTGATTTTAAGATTTGTGATAAAAAGTTAGGGTTTCAACTCTCTTTAATTCTACTTATTGTTTTATGTTATAAACTTCTTTTTAGTTAAGTTTCAATTCTTTTTAATTCTACTGAATTGTTTTATGTTATAAACTTCTTTTAGCGTGCTATTCTAATTTTATGAGCTGACAAAGAATTATCCAGAGGGAAATTGAGGTGTTTCTATTCTATATTTTTATAGAGCTAATATATTTAGTTGATATTTTATTGCATCTATGTGATATTTTTTGTTTAATAGTTTGAAAAGGACTCGGCAAAAACGGCAGAGGCAAGTATACTGCTCGCCAAAGCTTTGATCAAACTGAGCCAACTGAAGGAATCTTTGGACGTTAGTCACTCATACAGTATAGACCTTTTATAATATGTAGTGGTAACTCTGTTCACATAATAAACAAAGCCTAGTGGGAGAGTGGGGAGGGGTGTGTACTTCTATTGACGGCTGGCAATATTCTATATATTCGTATATATTTATTATGTATTTCTTCATTTATAAACAGAGTGGTATTTTAAATAATTACAAAAAATTATATTTCAATTTCTTGTCAAATGATGATAAACATTTGTCTTAATTTACGGTTAATATATCTCTAGATAGAATATCTAGAGAGGATATATTACATTTTAAGGCTATATTACATTGCAGTTGCAGACCACAAAACAATTAATTTTATGGTGCACAGTGGCGCCGCTCCAACGAATGAAACAATACATAAGGTGATTTTTCAAAGTAAACACCTTTTGTAAAAGGGCTATATATTATTTGTTTTATAAATTTCTAATATCTTAATCATAGCATTATTAATTTATTATAGACTTACAAAGTCTCAAGAGTTGGGTCTAAATATTGTTAGTAAAATCTGTGCAGTGCTTACATTTCAGGTTTTTTTTAGAGTTGTATTTTCTGTTCAGACTTTGTAGTAAGTGCATGCTATGACTATTTATGAAGCAAACATTCTTAGGAAGGCAATCATTTTCGAATTTGTCGTATGACCCTTTTTCTGATAATAATTAACCTTTCTTTATACTGTAGAAGTTTATCAATATTATTACATAATTCAATCATTTTTCAATATTATCGTTGTGAATTTTCTCTAAAAGAAAGTTATTGATCTTGTATAGCTTAGTCATCAAAGGTTATGATTTCGTTAAAATTAGATTTAATTTATTGTAATATTTGTATTATTGTTCATTACTAATATGTAATTGTTTATTATATGTCTAATCTTCATTCTGAGTTTTAGTGAATGTTCCTTGCTATGTTCCTACAAATGTTGCTGTGAATGCTATGTTCCTTGTGTTTTAAGAAAACGGCATATAAAGATAGTAAATCAAAACCCATCTAGCTGTTAGCTAATTCCAGATTCTGTAATTATTCTACAGGTTTTGGAGAGCTTGGAGCTATTGACAGAATCCTCTGAGTCTGTATATGTAAGAGGATTGTGGTTCCTAGCGGCTGAGGAGATCAACAACGCTCGTGATAGGTCGCTTCTCGTCTTCTTTTACTTTCTCGTTAAGTCATGCCAACAACTTGATTTTTCGTTTCTTATGAAGGAATTGTTTGATGCGTTTTTAGCAGGTGAAATATTTCTACCAAAATGTTACGAATGTAATGTTGCAAATATAAATGACGATGACACAATATGCATAATAGCTCGACACTAAAGGTTTATTATTCATTTCGATATATAAGAATGGCGTCAGAGATGTATTTCATTAATATCTACTATGGTGATAACTAGTAAGTATTTACTAATAATAATATGGCTAATAGTCTTATAGCACTAAAATTGTAATATTATTAAAAGTCACAAATGTTTTTTAATTAGTATGTATGTCATATCATTTAAAAGCAGAAACTATATGTTGTTTTAATTTTTTTTACGGTGGTTGTTCTTTGTTAAATGCTGCATATATGAAAGCTATAATGCGGAGTGGAAATTTTTATGTAGTATAGACCATTATGCATTCACTCTATTACAGATTTCTTAAGGTCATCGCAATGGGCGATCACTCGGCGGCCATGTTTCATTTGGGTTTGTTGACGTGGAAGCAGCTGCAGGCAAATGAGAACAACGATGACTCAGCACTAAGAGAATCTTGTTTCAAATATTTCATTCAGGTCTCTAATATAAAAAAATTCAGATTTATTGGCAATGATGTAGATAAATCAATGCAGATTAATCAATGTTTTAAGACTAAATTTATATGTAGCGTCTGTGTATTTTATGAACCATGCCTTGAATCATGCATAATTGGTCCACAGTCACATTCTTAAAAAAGAAAAAGAAGTAAAAGTACAAGATTTTACATCGTTTAAGGGCGATAGTATAATCAATGTAATTTTTCTACTAAAAGGACAATTTGTATTTGAAATGCAATAAGACTAATATTAAAATATAGAAGTTATTCATAACAGCTATCGACTATGGCTAGTTCTGCAAAAGAACATTTCTATCATAAATTTTTAAAAAGTGGACTGTACCATGGCTGATTGATACTATAATTAGTAGATTCTGCTGCATGAGGAACCTGTTGTGGGACGCTAGTTAAAACTCTGTAACCATGATCTGAACGCTGTTAAAGTAAACTGTTGTATCCATGATCTGAACGCTGTTAAAGTAAACTGTATTATTTTATAACGAATTGAATAGTATATTTGCTTAGCATCTCTAGATTTGTTTCTTAAAATATTAATAATGCATGAAAGCATTATTAATATTCTTATTAAAATCCTTGCTCGATGCCATGACCTCTTTATTAGAAGGTAGATCTCTAGATGATCATAATCTACTAACTATATTCTGTGGTTTTTTTTATTCAGGCAGCCAAGATGGATCCTTATTTCTGTGATACTTTCATCTACTTAGGCCACTGCTATCGCCTGCTAAGTAATGATTTTGAGTATGTATTTGACTTATTTGTGGTTCCTATAACATCATCTCAGATTTTAAAATGTTTTGCTTGAACGTATAATCATAAGTCCAGAAGTAGAAATAGCACATCCTTGTCATGATAACACCTTCAAAAATTTTCACAGTATAAGATTCCTGATGGTGTGTATGAATATTTGACGTGGACCCTATATTTTGCTTGCCTTCTGAAGGAGCATCGGATAATCTGTTGAAG
Source organism: Enchytraeus crypticus (assembly GCA_905160935.1). Taxonomy (NCBI): domain Eukaryota; kingdom Metazoa; phylum Annelida; class Clitellata; order Enchytraeida; family Enchytraeidae; genus Enchytraeus; species Enchytraeus crypticus. The sequence goes on along the minus strand of CAJHZI010000547.1, from coordinate 471,405 downwards.
TGTTATTTAGGATGAACTGATTGTGCTCGTAGACAAACCCCTTATCTCGTCACTTTTTAATTTTGAGAGTAACTTTAAAATAACATGTAGATATTAGTGTAGAGTTCAGTATTTACTTTTTAAAATTCAGTTTGTAGTTGAGTCAATTTGGCAGTTAGTGTCTAACTTGCAAAGAGCGAATGAACTGTATTTAGTTGCTAAATAATCCTAAATGTTTTATTGTATGGTGAGACTAGCAACAGCTTCATTAGCTTTCATGCATTATTAATATTTTAAGAATATAATTCGAGCAGGAACCTGGCTTTAAATCTGGTTCTATCTTTAAGTTCTACTATTTAATTTGTTGTAAAACATTATACAGATGGTTTAGCTAGTCACTAGCGTACTTGTCGTATAAGAAAGAGGTCATTATATCAAGTACCCAAAATAGCCTAATGCATTACCTACCAGATAGCCTAATGCAATATCTACCCGAGTCTAATACGGTATCTTCCCGGAGAGGATAATGCAATATCTCATTATCTATCTGATAGTTTAATACAATATCTTCCAGATAGCCTAATGCAATATCTACCTGATAGCCTAATGCAATATCTGCGTGATAGCCAAAAGTAATACCTACCAGATAGCCTAATACGATTTTTTTTCTGAAACAAATATGATTCAATCTGCTTAATATTCTCTTAGTGCACTTCCTACTGGCAGGTCCACGGTACATAACGCTTCCACTCTTCTCTGTCTTCCGCCTTCCTCTTCATTTCCACATATAAGTGGGTCTTTAAATCATCTAACATACCTAATCTCGGCCTGCCCCTACCTCTTTATCCTTCCATTCTACCTTCTATGACCTCTTTTAATAGACCTTCCCCCTTACAATGTGTCCTATCCATCTCTTCTTGCTATTTCTTAATACATTTATCAACTGTCTATCTGTGCCAACTCTCTCCATGACTTACTCATTTGTAACCTTTTGAGTCCAGCTAATCCTCTCCATTTTTCTCCAAATCCATATTTCCAATGCCTCCAGTTTCCTAATATCTTCCTTCCTTAAGGTCCATGTTTCACATCCATACAATAGCGTGGTCCAAACCAAAGTTTTCACTGTCTTTATCTTTGTGTCTTTCTTTAGACTTTTTGTTAATAGTTCTTTTCTACTACCAAAGGCCGCTTTTGCTTGTGCAATCCTACTGCTTAATATTAGCATTTTGAAATGTTTGGTTTTCCTGCAGAAAGGCGAGAAGATGTTATGAGAAAGCGTTTGGTTTGAACTCTGACTCTGAGGAGGCGGGCTCTCATCTGATAGATTGTCTCCTTACTCTTAAGTTCGAGGTTATTTGCTCCTCATGTCAAAATTTGTACACTTTATTCAATATGCATTATCAAATTCTGGGATGCACTGGATTAAGTTTTCGGTTTTACTGGATTTCAAAGTTTTTTTCAAATCTGGTTCTTGCATATATTTTTACAAAAACCTGTCAGATTTAAATTTTGATCATTAAATGATGATTTCTATGGTCTATCGCTACATTCATTAATATCATTGCCATTATGAACAATTGAACGCTATGAAACTTGACCCATTTATTAATGATACAGTATAGCCATTTAAATTGATAATGTATGTATTAATTTTACAGTATAGCAATTTAAATTACATTTAAGTAGAAATTTTTGGCATAGTTAAGTAGGCCTATATGTTGCTGTCTTTTGGATTATGATTCACGGTAGAGATAGAATATCACGTTATGTAGATACCTGTATTTAGTGTTTTCAATATTGCATTTCTAAATCTATTTCCAATTCGACTAGAATAGAGTTTGAAATCTGACATTTTGCTAAATACTGTTTTCAATTAGGCAGTAAAACATAGATTCATGAATGTTTTACTACTTGTAATGAATTTGTCTCATTTTTCTCAAATTGATACCAACACATGTGCGTGAAATAGTTTTAGTGAAGCTTTTTGTTTGGCTTAAAATAATCGAGCCAATGATACTGTGAATTTTATGTATAGTTGAGATTTGATCAACCGTAGCTGAATATAGGGTATTACTTTATTTAAATTTTTTTCCAAATTATTTTGTGTATTTATTTTGAACGTTTTACAAATATAATTTGTTTGGCTTATGTTGACTGTTCTGTTTTCCATTATAAAAATTATTATTAAATTATAATCATAAATTTTCTACTGTTCTCTTAAAATTTTCTTAGTCATGCTAAAACTTTTTATGTTTTTATATTTTTAGGACAAGGCATTGTCATATCTTGAATCTATTACAAAGCGGTGTGGAGTTTCAGGGTAAATATTTTTTGGAGATCCATGCAGATAAGTGTATCAGAGCTTGTCAATGCATATGTCTAGAATTCTTCCAAAAAAAAATTAAATGACGAGATTTAGTTTGAATTTATATCTGTGAAATTTTTTAGTGATTGGCCTGGTTAAAATTCTAACCTTGACTGTGTCAATGCTACTGTGTTGTTGTTAAGATGAGTCAACATGTTTATAATTTCTTTGATAGGAAGTTTGAGGTTGTTTTGCTATAAGTGTTTCGTATCATGAATTGTATGGATGTGAAACATGGACCTTAAGGAAGGAAGATATTAGGAAACTGGAGGCATTGGAAATGTGGATTTGGAGAAGAGTGGAGTAGATTAGCTGGACTCAATAGGTTACAAATGAGGAAGTCCTGGAGAGAGTTGGCACAGTTAGACAGTTGACAAATGTATTAAGAAATAGGAAGAAGAGATGGATAGGACACATTCTAAGGGGGGGAAGGTCTATTAAAAGAGGTCATAGAAGGTAGAATGGAAGGAAAAAGAGGCAGGGGCAGGCCGAGATTAGGTATGTTAGATGATTTAAAGACCCACTTATATGTGGAAATGAAGAGGAAGGCGGAAGACAGAGAAGAATGGAGGCGTAATGTACCATGGACCTGCCGGTAGGCTGTGCACTAAGAAAGAGATCATGAATTGGATATTGAGAGATTCTGGCAACGACGGAGTACTAGCTATTGAGCGATAACGTCTGATACTAAACACTGCAGCTTCTGATATTGGAAGTTAAACTGCATGCAATGCTGTTGGTTGTAGAGGTAAGTGGGCGTGGCTACGACTTGGGCTGACTCACCTGAAGCATGGCGACGCTAATTCTGCAATAGCCGCTCTACAGTCTGCCCTGAGACAGGATTCTAAAGATAGGTAGTCGTCTGATTGATTCTAGAGATAGGTAGTTGTCTTATTGATTCTAGAGATAGGTAGTTGTCTTATTGATTCTAAAGATAGGTAGTAGTCATATTGATTCTAAAGATAGGTAGTTGTCTTATTGATTCTAAAGATAGGCAGTCGTGTTATTGATTCTAAAGATAGGTAGTCGTTTTATTGATTCTAAAGATAGGTAGTTGTCTTATTGATTCTAAAGATAGGTAGTCGTTTATTGATTCTAAAGATAGGTAGTCGTGTTATTGATTCTAAAGATAGGTAGTTGTCTTATTGATTCTAAAGATAGGTAGTCGTTTATTGATTCTAAAGATAGGTAGTCGTGTTATTGATTCTAAAGATAGGTAGTCGTTTTATTGATTCTAAAGATAGGTAGTTGTCTTATTGATTCTAAAGATAGGTAGTCGTGTTATTGATCCTAAAGATAGGTAGTCGTTTTATTGATTCTAAAATAGGTGGTTGTCTTATTGATTCTAAAGATAGGTAGTCGTTTTATTAATTTTAAAGATAGGTAGTCGTTTTATTGATTCTAAAGATAGGTAATCGTGTTATTGATTCTAAAATAGGTGGTTGTCTTATTGATTCTAAAGATAGGTAGTCGTGTTATTGATTCTAAAGATAGGTAGTCGTGTTATTGATTCTAAAGATAGGTAGTCGTTTTATTGATTCTAGAGATAGGTAGTCGTTTATTGATTCTAAAGATAGGTAGTCGTGTTATTGATTCTAGAGATAGGTAGCCGTTTTATTGCTTCAAAAATTAGGTAGTCATCGTATTAAAATTGGAATAGTTTTATTATAATTTTATCGTAAATCTAGAATAAAACTGATATCTATTTTGACATATAGGATTAAAGTGATACTTAATACTTATCATCATTGGTAATAGTTTCATTATAAGGTGTGGTTAGATTGTTTTATGGCAAGACCGTACTAAATGGAATTAAATACTTAGTAAATGATCAGACTAATTAGATAATTAAGTGATTAATTAATGATTATCAGACTATGCAGACGTTGAAATGAATATTAATCTGTTGTAGTCGATGCTGGGAATGTTTGGGGGAGGCGTACATGAACAGAGGAAGTTACAACGCTGCGGTCAAGGCCTTCAGCAGAGCCATAGAACTGGACCCCACTGCCGTGCACAGCTTATATCAGTTAGTAACCTGTCTCAGTATACTCTTTGTTCTATTCATTTCTTCAAATATTGTACGTAAGAATCTATATTTGAGATTATCTCTTTAGTAAAAAGCAAAAAAGCTAAGGATAACGTCAGTTTCTTCACTCGAAAGCGATGTCAGACACGGGCGAGCCCAGAATTTGAACCCGCACCTACTGATCCGCGGTCGAGTACCTTACCGACTCCGCCCCTGGCTCCGGCCTGTACAAGAATGAATTATAAATCTTTGAATGTGGTTTTAAGGTTGGATTCTAGACCTGGCTGTCTTGAACGTGCGGATTGAGCATCATAAAACTCAAGAAATTATTACAACATATGAAGTAATACGTCAGTAATACGAACATTCAACATTCTGTAATAGAATTTTACGAACTCTACAAAATAATCCAGGTTTTGTAACGTCAAAGAATTATATGCTAATTTCAATACTTTACCTGTATCTCAACTCTATATACTTTCTATAAGTAAATTAATTTATAAGTGCATTAGTTTTGACGGTATTATGTCTACGGCAATTCGTGACATCATTAATTCTCTACATCAAAATCGTTATTACAATACTAGACTGTCAAACACTAATTATATATTTTCTAATACTAGCAAGCTTATCTTCAAATCTTATATTTTTAATTGTGTGATGATTTGGAATAATGTTCCCTTAGAAATTCGTAGTAGGCCTATTAAATCTTTGAACTTATTCAACAAGAGATACAAAAGCTATTTACTTAGTATTTTGTAATGATAAATATATCTCATTGTTGACAATTATCGTGCTATTACTGACTTTACTTAGGTTGCTTGCTTCATTAATTGTGGTTCTATTATTATGCCGTCAATTGTTGTACAACAGTTTTTCAAACTTGCACGCCGGTTAGTTGGTACTGCTGTTCGCTAGTAAATTTTGCTAATTTTAAATTGTACATGTATGTTTGGCTGTATCTTGCGTGTTTGCTGCCTGTCAACTAGATAGGGTATATATACCCTCTTTGATGACCTTGTGATTGTATGTATACTTGTATGTGTACTTCAATAAACATAGTTCTCTTTCTCTCTAATGCAATCTTTGATTTGGAAGTCACTGACTACGCTATTATAGTAGATAGTATTTATAATTTAATATATTGATTTTTAAAATAAGTTTTCTAAAGACAAAATTTATAGATTACTTCGAATATAATTTACCAAATATTGATTCATTTTATTCATTATAATTGAATCAAGAAACGACATAAAAGCATTACTATTAAACCTCTGAACTTCTATGTTGTGTGCGCATCACTGAAGAATAGACCAACCGTATCCGTAACCGTATCTGTTCGTGACTAAGCTAGAATTGATGACGCAAAGAGAAACCACCCCAGAAAGCAATTATTTCCGAAGTTATAAGCTACATTAAAATGTGGATAAGGCTTTGGTGAAGGGTTTAACTGGTTGATGGATGGACTGCTCTTTATATAGCGTGACAACTAACTGAGTAAGAAAATATACATTTGACCTGTGGCTATGATGAATGCTATTGTCATTATTTTCTTAAATTACGATCTCTAACCAGTCATTCACGTCTCTGAAATAATTATAATTTCACTCAGATCTGTGTAGCTTTCTATGTAGTTGCCTTTCCACTGGGTAAATAAATTACATTACATATATCCTTGTCCTCTGGCACTTTCCACAGTCATTTAAAATGCTATTGTCACTCCACTCCTAAAGAAACCCTCACTGGACAAGGAATCACTCTCCAACTACAGGCCCATATCCAATTTACCATTCATTTCCAAACTCACAGAGAGACTAGTCTTTCAAAGACTCTCCACCTATCTTAAGTCCAACGACCTCTTCAACAATCACCAATCTGCTTACACCCAACATCGCTCTACTGAAACTGTTCTTCTTTCTGTCTGTAACACCATTACTAACGCCATGTGCACTCAACGTGTCATATGGTGATTGCAGATTGGTGATTGTTGAAGAGGTCTTTGGACTTAAGATAGGTGGAGAGTCTTTGAAAGACTAGTCTCTCTGTGAGTTTGGACTTTGTACTCTCGATCTGTCTGCTGCTTTCGACACCATTGATCACCAAATCCTCCTACAACATCTTTCCTCATGGTTTGGTATCCACGGCAATGCACTTACTTGGTTTGCTTCATATCTCACCGACCGTACTCTTAGCGTCAAAGTTCAAGAGTATTCCTCTCCACCTTCCATCCTCAAGTACGGTGTGCCTCAGGGCTCTGTACTTGGTCCTATCCTCTTTAATTTATGCACTACTCCACTAAGCTCCTTGATCTCTTCACATTCATTAGACCATCAACTTTTCGCTGATGACACTCAGCTGTACACATGCTTCACCCCCCACTCCTATCCTGATGCTAAGGCTTGTCTACAGCAATCCTTTCAGGAGATATCTTCCTGGATGTCTGCCAATTTCAGCAACTTTCAAAACTGAACGAGGTGTCCCTGGCTCTCTCTTCTGATGTTTCAGTAACACCGGTTTCTTCTGTGACGAATCTTGGTGTTATCCTTGACCGCCACCTCTCATTCCACGAACATATCACTAAAACGTCACAGGCATGTTTCTTTCATATTCGCGATCTTCGTCGAATAAGACCATTTCTTTCTCTCGAGACTGCCACTACAATTGGCGCTGCTCTCGTGCAATCGAAACTGGATTACTGTAACTCCCTATTTCTAAATCTTCCCAGTTGCGAGATTGATAGGTTGCAGTTCATACAGAATTCCCTTGCACGTGCAGTCTTTCGTAGCTCCAAATATTCTCATGTTACTCCAATCCTCAAGTCCTTACACTGGCTCAAAGTTAGAGAACGCATTTTCTACAAGACAGTTTCTCTAACTTATAAGTCTATTACCACTCCTGGTAATAGTTACATGTCCCACTTACTACAAGTGGGACAACCTACCTCCAGGCCCACCAGGTCCTCTAAGTTAGTTACTCTTTAGAGACCAAGCCTTCCTTCACGTAGCAAGCTGTCTAGGCGCTCCTTCCAGCATGCTGCCCCGCAGATATGGAATTATCTTCCTTCCATTCTGCGCACCAATCATCTGTTCCTGATCAGCCTTTCCTACTCCACGAACAGTTTCATAGGCGATTGAAATCTTTTCTCTTCGACTTTTCATATCCACCAAACGTCCACGAACTGAGACCAACACGTAAACCTCCATTCCGCTAGTACCTTTCCTTGGACTGACCACCCGTATTTTGGCTTGCACCGTTTATGGACCCCTCACTCTGCTCATCGGCTTTGATTTGATATCACAGTGCTCAATGTTGTCATGGACAACAGTAGCACTCTAATCGTATTGTTGTTGTTGTTGTTGTTACAAACACCGTTTTCCTTGTGATTATAGAAAGACGCATTAACTGCAGATGGAAGATATTTATGAAGAAATGTGTATGTGATTTTTAAACGATCGAAACATTCCCTTGTTTAGATTGGCTGTTATAAAGTTGAAGTTAACTCTTTACACTGAAGCTATCGGACAATTCAATGCAATACTACAAATAGAGGAGGATTATGTGCCTGCGTTGAAAGGTCTTGTACTCTATTCTTTGTAATTTATAATGTACCTTTAGTAACTTTATGGATGTTGTTGAAATATTTGTACCAGCATTTTCTTTATTAACAATAGTGCCGTCACATTCGTTTGCTATAAAAATTTGTTGAATATCAAAATTCTGCATCATATTGTTTTATTTTTGGTTCACAGCTTAGGGTTTTTCTTCTATGCTGCCTCTTTAGAGTGTGGAAAAGTTGAGAGTCTTCTAGGAACCCTACCTTTTTAAAAGCCCATTTATGAAAAATTAAATTTAAAAACTACTGAAGGCTCTGAATGATGAATTGCGTGCTCTAAAATAAATATTCTGCATTACAATTAAATCCTTGTATTCCTATCATCAATCCTGCCTCTCAAATAATATGGTTTTCGGTCAGTAGAGTTGCCATTGAGAAGAAAATAATACCTTTTGTGTTGAGAACACCTTGCAGAATTGACCATATGTCTTCAAGGATTCAATTGTAAAGTAGAAAATTTAGTTTTCTCAACCTGTCATTCGAATCATTGAATGGATATTTATTTTTATCAACAGGTTGTGCGGAGACTTTGATTCATTTAGCCAGATCACAAGTGTCGCGGTCACTGCATGCATTGGCTCAGGAAGGCTGTGAAACTGCCATTGACCTCCTCACTAGGTACTGTTTCTATATACATGTTCAAGATAGCAAATAGATGTATCTATTAAAGCGTGCTGTTAAGTCCAGAGTAGAAATTGCTATGATTGTGTGGAATTGCAGGATCAATGTTATTGAAGAGCTAAACGTAGTCATGGTGTTATTGATGTTTCTAAAGTGAAATAGTTAAAGAATTAAAAGTTTCAGTTAGATTAACCTTTATGATGATTGATTGCGACTGTATTTTAGTGGACTTGATGGAAGTGATGTAATCATGTCGGATTATAAATTTAGTACAGTATGGTTGATAAATAAAAACTGACTGTAAATAATTATCAGAGATCTTTATATCTTAGTGGAATTGTGATATGCCGTACTATGATACGGCATATCATTTTGAATGTTTCAGTTCATTTATTTACAAAATATTTATATTCTGTAAATAAATCTTTCTTTCTCTCTTAGTGAACTGCCCAGTGGCAAGTCCATGACATTAAGTCTTCCACATATTTCAATCCTCTGTCATTCTCTTCATAGCAACAAATGAATTAATTATCAAATCATCAAATACTCAGTGTAAGTGAATCTTTTCACTTAAGATAAATGCAAGATTTTACAGTAACTTGCCTAGCATAATATTTTCAGTTATGTTGTGTGTGGTAGGGCTGCGAGAAGAAGACCGGATTTAGTCTGCGTTTGGAAGCTACTGGGTGATGCGTGTACGATATTACATCCATTGTCTGCTGACTTGTTGAAGTGAGCTATTCTTGTTTGAGATCTTCCTGTTGATTACTTCTTGTATCGCTGTCTAGTGTTTTGCCAAGCGGCAGATTCAAAGTACATTTTCATACCCACATGCTGCTATCATGCCTAATTAAGAGCATTCCAGTTAGTAATGAATTAATCCCTTCACAAAAAAATTGCCTCATTAGCCTATATAGCTTGGGAATAATATAGCGTCTGAGGGGGTTTCTGGTTGCCTTCCTCAGTTTTTGTCGCTCAGTCACCTCTTATGACACGTGTGGTTTACGATTGGTGCTATTATCTCACAGAGCTTAGACCCATTTATAGCAACCTTCAGCTTCTTCATTTGTTTATTTTCTTGCTAAAGTGTGTTTGTGCCTCTTTTTACCTAAGAAAGGTAAAAAAATTGATTAATTAAATGATTATAATTATTGTTGATTAATTGATTTATATATATATATATATATATATATATATATATATATATTTTATGTTTAATATTTAACACGACTGTGTGTTCGTAAATTGAAATACTATTTTGCAAAATATGTAGTTTTAATGCACTCTTTTTATGTCTGTTTCTTTATGGTTATATAACCTTAAATAAATATTATACATTATGCTGTTATAATAATGTTATTATTATTATCTTTACCATAGCATAATAATAATAATGTAATGATTATGTTATTGTTAATATATAAGTATGTTTCAATTATATATTATGATCAAATATTATTATTCTCTTCTAGCTTTACACTATTCAGTGTAAACCTCCGACTTCATCCTTAGACGAAGATAAATTATAAATTTTAACCTTTATTATTGTTTTTTGTTATAACCTGAGTGCACTTAGCTCATGTCTGCTTTAAAAAGAGTAGTGAGTTGGAGTAGTTTCTGTAACAGAAATGCTGCAGTGCTACTCGTGTATTCAACTATGAAAACGTTTGTTGTACTCTGTTTCACTTAACACGATTATCTGGTTGGGTTCGAATTCCAGCCGCGCTGATCTGAGAGTAAAATCTCGGACATTTTTTGGACTGGTTATACGGAAAATGGTCTAAATTGCCTAACGGCAAACTTCTTAAACATCTGGTAACAAAAAGTGATAGATATCAATGTAGTTGATCATTCACTTTAATGCGGGTGTACTTTTATGTTTTACTTTTTGAAGCGCTAAAGGTAGATTGTTTTGGAATGTTCTAGAATTCAAGTTCCCTATCAGTTATTGAGTCAGAAGTCTGATGCTGATTCTGCCCCGTCATCTGATTCAGTGATCACGTTGAATAAGAAAGAAGTTCTCTCTCTAGGCTCAAGGTTTACATCCTCTACTGAAAGACTAATGCATTGACTGCCTTGTATCACTGGGTTCTATTTTCCCTGATGTAATCTTTAGACAAGGCCATAAACGTTAAATATTAATTTTTATTATTTTTATACTTTTAAATACAATTCAAGCAAACATTGAATTATTTTCGTATGTAGCCTAACCTACTAAATTATCAATAGATTTAGTATTTAAACTTTTATTGTGATTGCATCGTTTAGCGAATGTAATGTTATGGTCATATTTGTTACTTTTTAAACGTACTATTCTGTCCATGGTATTTTGGCTGCTACGGTAATAACAACAACAATTAGAGTGCTACTGTCATCAATGACAGCATCGAGCACCATTGAGACAAAATCAAGCCGGCGAGCAAAAAGAAGGTCCAAAACGATGCAAATTCCAAAATCCAGATAATCAGTCCATAGTTAAGGGAATTAAAGAAAAGGAGGTTTGGGTGCAGGTCGCTGCTAATGGACACTGGATGGAAAAGAGAGATGGAAAAGATAGGTCTTCAACTGCCTATGGAACTGATCATAGGAAAGCAAAGGCCGATGTGCTTCAAATGAAGATTTTCGAAGATTAGATGGAAGAGAATTCCAGATCTGCGGTGCAGCATGCTGGAACGAACGATTAGATAGCTTAGAGCGCGAAGGTAAGCTAGGTCTCACAAGAGTAATTAATTTAGAAGACCGAGTAACAGCAGGCTGCATCACTTTAACCAAGTGAGACATACAAGTTTGTCCAGGGATGGTGATGGACTTATAGGTCAACGAAGCTGTTTTGTAAATGATTCGCTCTTTAATCTTTAGCCAGTGCAAAGACTTTAAAATGAGCGTAACATGTGAGTACTTGAAACTACAAAAAATTGCTCGCGCAAGAGAATTCTGAACAAACTGCAATCGATCAATCTCACAGCCAGGGAGATTTAAAAACAGGGAATTGCAGTAGTCCAATTTCGATTAGATGTCATGATTTCTATGGCAGCACCAATTGTAGCAGCTGTCTCACGTGACAAATATGGACGTATTCGACGAAGATCTCAGATATGAAAGAAACATGCTTGTGAAGTTTTAGTTATGTGTTCGTTGAAGGTTAGGTGTTTATCAAGGATAACACCGAGATTTCTCACAGAAGAAACAGGTGTTATTGTAATATCCGACGATAACGAAAGAGTTTTCCCATTCAGCTTCAAAAGCTGTTGAGGTGTCCCAACCAACAAGAATTCAGTCTTAGATGGATTAAGTGCCAAAAAATGAACAGACATCCAAGAGGATATAGACTGAAAACTTTGTTGCAGGAGGGTTTCAGCATCAGAGTAGGAGTTAGGGGTGAAACAAGTGTACATTTGAGTGTCATCAGCATGTAGTTCATGATTAATAGAATGAGAAGAGATCAGTGAGCTCAAGGGTGTTGCATATGGGTTGAAGAGGATAGGACCAAGAACGGAGCCTTGAGGCACACCATACTTTAAGTGGGAAGGTGAAGAGATGTACTCCATCACTTTCACACTAAAAGAACGATCCGTCAGATTGGAGGAGAACCAATCAAGAACAATTCCACGAATACCGAACCAGGAAGAAAGACGTTTCAGAAGAATATTGTGATCAATGGTATCAAAAGCGGCCGGAAGATCAAGCATACATAATCCAGTTAAGCGTTGTGTGCACATGGCATTAACAATAGAATTGCACACAGATAGAAGCACTGTTTCAGTTGAACGATGCTTAGTATAAGCAGCTTGATGCTTATTAAATAGATCATTATAAGAGAGATGAGTAGAAAGCCTCTGGAGAACAATTCTTTCAGTGAGTTTAGATATGTATGACAGATTAGATATAGGCCTGTAATTCGACAATGATTCCTTATCTAATGATTCCTTATCCAATAACTGCATGCTTAAAAGCGCAAGGAAATATGCCTGTAGAGAGAGATTAACAATCAATGTTAATACAGGAGCAAGTATGTGAATACATTTCTTTAAAAGAGAGGTTGGGATAGGGTCCAAGTCACTATGTTTGACTGGAGAGTCTAAAACTAATTTAGTAATCTCTTCAATTGTAACTGGAGTGAAATTAGAAAGCTCATCCGTGGAATGAGTCTCTACTGGAGTATGAGGAGTAGAGTTAGGAGCTGGAGAGATAGATACTCTAAGATTGCTTATCTTATCACTAAAGTAACTGGAAAATTGTTCAGGAAGTGACTCAACAGGAGTAGAAGGAAGAGAAGGAGAAATAGATCTATGTAAAACATCATTAACAGTTTTCCATAATCTCTTAACATTCACAGCCTTACTGACCAAAGAGGAGTACTACTCTTAGCATTAGCAATAGCAGTACAATAAATCTTGTGTTGCTAATTAGAAACAGTTTTCCAAAAATCGGAATGGGTATGACGCCACCTTCTTTCAGCTCTACAGCATGCAGCCTTTAGCTTTGAAAATTAGAAATCTAACCCTTGGTACAGAGGTGTACCAAGGGTTAGATTTCTTAAGCTTCTTGGTAGTTAGAGGTGCATACTTTTCAAGTAGAGATGAAAGAGTAGTGTTATACTGTTTTACTAATTCATCAAGATCATTAGAAGGAGACTTGATCAAAGTCGAGTTTTCAAGATCAGAACAAAAGAGCTCAAGATCAATATTATTAATACACCTAAATGAAACAGTAGCTGAATTTTGAATAGTATCTGGCTTAACATGAATATAAGTGAATACAACAGGAAAATGGTCAGACGGCGAGTGAGATAAAATATTAACACTTAAAGGATCAATAGCAGAGAGACTTGGTGCAATAACAACATCAAGTGTATGATGGTCAATATGAGTAGCAACATTCACATGTTGAACAGCATTACAAGAGGACAGCAAAGTATTAAACTGCTGAGTTAAGGGATCAAGAGGATTATCAAGGTGAATATTGAGGTCACCTGTAATTACAAAGTCTGATTAAGAAGTAGTAAAGAAGGAGAGTAGGGCAGAAAACTCCGATAAAAAGACACAGAAAGGTTTGGCAGAGGAAGATGGTGGTCGATACACTGCAACAACTTGAAGAGTACACGTGCCAAATTAACCAGTGACAGAAATTGCTTCTAATGAAGAAAATTTATGACAGTCATTGCTAAGAAGGGTAAAGGGCTTCCTTAGTAGGAGAGCAACTCCACCACCCTTTGCACCAGATATCCTAGAGTCACGATTTGCAATAAACACAACCAAATGATGTTTATTCTTCCTCCATAACCGGGAGGAAGAATAGACATCAGTTCAGATGGAGTGGTTATAGAGGATAGCCAAGTTTCACTGATAGCAAAACAGTCAAACTTGTGAGTCTCAGCTAAATCATGCAAAGCAATGATATGATCTGAGTTGGAGAGGGATCCCATGTTAAGAGAGCAAAGAGAAATATTGCTTCGAAGAGAATTAACAAGAATTCTCGATCAAAACATGCTTACAAAACTGACTAATCAGTAATTGTAAACAACACAGAAAGTACAATATAAATTACAATATAGTAATACACAAATTACATAAAATGATACAAATTCGCAATAATTAACTAACAATCAAAATATAAACACTAGAACTTTAACAATTTAAACAGTAAAAGCAGTATAAAGTAACTGCAACGGAATAAACTATAACGGTAAAATAACGGTCAAAACTGTAAATTGATTTTTCAAAAAAATAACTATAACAGATTAACAATATAACGTAGAACTATGAACTAAGTTAATAGTACGCCAATGTACTTAATCAAATCTAAAACTATTCCCTCAAGACGCTAAATTTCATCAAAAATCTATTTATTTATTATAAATAAATAAATTAACAGTCCTGTCAACATATGACGTCACGCCTATGTACTCATTAGTTATTTTTAAATGCCAGCATATGAATTTAAGTAATCCTTATAAATTTAGTTGCTCTGTAACAAACTATTCTGATATTTTAGATGCTATGGAATGGCCTTAAAGCTAATGCCGGAGTTTGCTCCACTGTGGCATGACCTAGGTGTCAACTACTATCGTCAGAGTTGTCTTGAAGATAGTGTAATGGCCAAAGTTATTGTTAGCAAAAGTGTGCAGACTCTTAAACAAGCTGTTTCACTCAGCCCATCTAATCACTCCCATTGGTCTGCATTAGGGATCGTGGCAGCTTCTAAAGGTTTGACATTTGTCTGCGTATTTAATTATTAGCATTTAAAGAATTGTTTTTGAGAAAGGCTGTCTGTAATCTTGTTCTCTCTCATTCTCTCTCCCTCTCCCTCTCGCTCTCTCTCTCTAGTGTTCTGCCAAGTGGCAGATCCAATGTACATATTCATACTCAGAGTCTATCTTCACGCCCAACTAAAAACACTCCATTGATCAACAAGTTAATCACTTCACAAAAACGCAATTCTTTACATACCTTATATAGCCTATAGCTTGGAAAAAATATGGCTTCTGAGATGGTTTCCCATTGCCTTCCTCAATTCTTGCTTAGTCTCTTCTTACGACACTGCAGTTAATGGCTGATCTATTCTTCAGTGTCCCGGACAGAACACGGGAAATAGTACATACTATTAAATCTGATACATGCAGTTAAAATGACAATATGAAACTACACAATTTTTACTTCTGTAAAAAGTTATATAAGTTAAATACATAGAGAAAGAGAGGATTATATTTATTTAGTTACAAAATAGTTAATATTAAATTTTATATAGTAGTAGTAGTATTATGGTTTAAATTTATTAAAGCAAAATACTTACTTTAAACCGTCAATTTATATAAGTCTATCAAGAAGGTGCTATTCTGTAATGTCCTACATCGAATTTGGGCTTTAAGCTTTCACTTTCCTGCATATTAGAGAAGTCTTGAGTGAGAATCTCACAAGTGGAAGTCAATCATTTAATTGTAACACAGTCTTTGTAAACTTATTGGCCTAATCTTTGCTTACATATTCTTGTTTTATTGTGCACAATTTGTAACAGATGTAATGGACTATGCACTGGCACAACACTGCTTTATCAAGTCAATCGAAGTTGAAGCTAACGTAAGTAAATCTCTTCTTACTATAAGCATTATTGGCTCTTTTGTTGGCTTAAATGATGATAAGATTTGTGGATTTCAAGTGTTACCTTGCCCTTAGAAATGAATAATATTTTACATTTTAATGGCATTTCTGTACTTTCTTGTTAACTCTGCTTATTCTTCTTCCTATCGTGTCCATACACAGCTATAAGCCATCTTGAACTCTTTTTATTCGCCGAATCATTAAATTCCCTTAGATCTTGTCGTGTAATTGCTTCACCAGACTGCGTCGTATGCTCAATGTCTTCCTCGTCATTGCCACATTTACATATTGTTGAATCGTTATATCAACCCAAGTGGTTGTTATAACTCATTGCGACCTTTATTCTATTGACACCTGTACGAAATATTATTTTGACACACTCATGTGATCTGTGTATGACGCATACATGGGTTTTGCATATATTTGTGCACAAATGAACAGAAAGATCTTTGTGCACGGATGTTCAAATGAGTTAACTTTTGTGAGTTGCGCTATAATCTTAGGTGCTTAACATTTTTATTTAGTGGATGTACCCAAGGTTATTCATGCAAAGTCATAAAAAATGAAATGTCTTCTCAGATTAATTATTTTTCATACTGTATTTACGTTGTTAGCAATCCACCTGTTGTGACCAAAGCTTAAGCGTCCCTTCCTTTTACAATACAACTCTTGATTTGAATTCTGCATTTTCAAATTCTGGATATGCGCCCTTTAGTAGATCTTATTTCTAACTTATCGAATTTACGATTAGAGGCCACTGTAGTTTCTGAAGAAGAAAAAATGTTGGCTAGAGGCCAATATTCTAACCCTCTTGCTTCAGATGTTGAACTTATATTATTTTGATCTCGCTTTCTCTTGCGGTCTTTGTATACCCAATCGTTTTCGTGTGGTGCATTTGTGTCTGTTAATACAGAGTCTGCTTGAGACGTCCCTGATATTGTCTTATGGCGAGAAACGGGGAGTTAAATACTTATTGATTAATTGTTTGACACCAATTAATATTGGTGTCAATTATAGCAGAAGGATGAGTTTATAGAATTGAAGAATTTATATAATCTTAATATCAATCTTAAGAACTGAAATTTCCACCAGGGATTAGTCAATCATAGACCAACTGACGTTATAGATAAATATTTTCATCTTAAGTTCGACTCGAACTTTGAACTGTGTGGAGTAGTTTTACCAATATTGTGGATCACAACCCAATATAATATAATTTAAAATACTGTATACTTCTTAACTATCTAAACATCGTAGTCTTCACATTCTTTTACTTAAAATTTTCGATCATCCGATTTGCGTGAGATTTACACATGGTATCTCTATAATTATTTAAAATTGTTGTCTGTTGCAGAATGTTGTTGCTTGGACAAATCTAGGCACGTTATACTTGTTGAATGATAAAACAAAGGTAACGATAACTTTTGCTATATTTTTAGTTAAAATATTGTGATATATTATTTTCTGTAAGCCTTAACCATGTCATAAATGTCGTAAAATATATCGTTTAATGGTATCACCTACTATTATTGCAATTTATCGTTGAAATTTTACAGAAATTTAAATAAATTATAGCCATATTGCTGCATTTTCATGGTGTTGCGTAGTAATGAATACGTAAAACCCTGTAGGATTTTTACATCAGGAGAATAAGAGGCTTTCTGTTAATCAACATTAACAGTTAATTGCACGTGTCGTAAGGAGCGATAAAGCAGAAGCTGAGGAAGTCAGCAAGAAACCACCTCAGAAGCCAAAATTTTTCCAAGACTGTAGGCCACATAAAGAAGTGTCTAAGGCATAGCATTTTATTAAGGGATTAACTTGTTGATCTATTTAGTGCTTATATGGAGCTTCAAAGCAGATTCTGAATATGAATTTGTACCTTAGACCTGCTACTTGGCAGAACACTAGAGATAGAAAGAAAATAGTGTATGTAAAGTGTAAACTGTTATTTCTATGTACAACTTTTCTTAACTTCACTTAAGACTCACAATTGATGCCCTGAAATTTAATGAATATTGAGCTGCTGCTTTTTCCTAAACTAACCACTGCCAGAACTTACATGTAGTCTAAAAGGTTGATACGATCGTAGATTTCTTCTATGAAATTATTGTATGTTGCTAAAATATGTTGAGGAATATAGGAACTTTATTTCGTTGAAGCTATTGTTATATAAAAAGCCCTCTTTTGTTGTAGTTGGCGCACGAAGCATTCAAAGTCGCTCAATCTCTTGACCCGTCATACGTAAACTGCTGGTTAGGACAGGTTAGTAGATTTTATATCAGTATTAACTTGTGACATTGAGAATTATTAAAAATAAAACTGAATTAATGCCACTAACAAAGAATGAAAAAGTTCTACAAAACTTTTAAGCTTCAGGAAAAAGAGAATGAAATTATAAGCAGAGTTCTTTATATCTAAGAAGCAAAATGAAAGCAGGAGTCTCAGAATTAGAAATTAGGAATTGCTCTAGCTGGAGCTACATTTAGCAAGTTACCAAAAAATTATGAGATGGCACGAAGTCAGACTTTAGATGAAGCTAGTAATTCTCAACTCCAGTGTGATTTAAGTACTATTCTACGGCTGTGATTCGTGGGAATTAACATAGGTAATGGAGAAGAAATTGAACGCCATCGAAAACAATTAGCTAAAAGAATACATGAATCAGTTACAAAGTGCATGCGTCAAATGAGGATATTAGAAGAATGAATTGAAATAAACAATTCAATTCATTCTTCTTTTCTTGATGGTCAGTGAAACTATCAAGATGAGAAGAATGAAATGGACCGGCCATGTACTGTTGATAGACGAAAACAGAAATCCCTAAAAGATATTTAACTAAAAAACATATGGCAAAAGAATAGTGGAAAAAGCTAAAAGAAAATGAAAGACTTCTTCAGGGAAGACGTGAGGACCGCTGGAATTTGCAGTTATGAAAGAAGAGAAGGAAGAAAAAGAATCAACATCGACGAAATGGCCAAGAATAGAGTCTTATGGAAGAACATCACAGAGAAATCTTTCTCTGGAAGCAGTACTAGGATGATCATAATCATCACATGACATTAACTTGTGGTATTCACAGGATATGTTAACTGATTAATTAATTGCTAGCCTGTTTAAACGTAAAGAAATGGCCGCACTTATAAATTTTCTTTCTATCTCCCTTTTGGCTGTGAAAAGTATCTAATTTTTCTGTGTTATATTATTGTAAAATGTAGTAAAAAGTAATAACGATATTGTTGACATGTATTCTGTATATGTATATATATATATATGTATATATATATATATATATATATATATATATATATATATATTACAATATTATATATATAAGGCAGAAGCCTTATTTTTCCCAAGCTATAGGTTACATAAAGTGTGGATAAGGCATAGACTTTGTGAAGGGGATTAACTTGTTGATGTAAGGAGCGCTGTTATGGAGCGAGAAAGCAGACTGTGAGTATGAATATGTACCTTGAACCTGCCACTTGGCAGTGCACTGAAGATATATATATATATATATATATATATATATATATATATACATGGTGAGTAAAAAAAGATTACACCTGCAAAGAGTTTGAATATCTCAGGCTATTGTTAAAATTTTCTAATGAAACTTTTACCAATTAATAAAGGACTAATTGTTGATGGGGTGGCCAATTTTCGTCCATTTAAACATATAGATTGGCCAGTTATACAAGTTTCAGCAGAGCAACCCCCATTTTTGCCTAAAAATGTCGTTTGCTACAACGGTAAGGGCGGATTGCACTTCATAGACGAGAATATAAAGGTATTACGTCGATAATTTGCTTCCGGAGCTGTTTGATGATTTCTATGCTCTTCTACCAAATGGTTTCATCTTTCAGCAGAATGGTGCTCCGGCTCATGCATATCGTCATGCACAGGAATTGATCTGCGAGAGAAACCCGGATTTCATCAAGAAGAATGAATGACCGCCAAACTCTCCCGATCTAAAGCCTTTGGATTATTATGTCTAGGGAACCATGCTACATCTCTATCAGAAGCACCAGCCGAAGCCTAAAAACAAGACAGAACTGCAGGAAGTGCTTTACGCCATTTTTAGGTAAATATGGGGGGTTGCTCTGCTGAAACTTGCATACCTGGCCAATCTATGTACCATAATGGATGAAAATTGGCCACCCCATCAGAAATTAGTCCTTTAGTAACTGGTAAAAGTTTTATTGGAAAATATTAACAATAGCCATAGATATTCAAACTTTTTGCAGGTGTGATCTTTTTTTTTTACTCACCCGGTATATATATATATATATATATATATATATATATATATATACAGGGTGAGTAAAAAAAAGATATATATATATATATATATATATATAACCTTCAATGGATACTTATAAGTGCCCAGTGCCTTAGGTTAACCCTGATGTTGCAATTATGTGGTTTAAAATTATTTAAATTATTTATATTACATTATATATTTGCTATGCAAAATCGAAATTTTATATAAATAACAAATAAGTCATTGAGTCACGACTTGTTGCTTGTTCGCAGGCTTTCATAGCTGAGCAGGTAGGAGACAATGATGCAATGGATCTCTTCAGACATGCTATCACTGAATTCCCCGTCCATCATGTGAGTGAGGTTACTTCGTAAATAGCTATTTATTAGTATATCTAGTAAATATATATTTTTATAGAGACTTCAGTCTTCATCATTTAAGTGGATTATTTATTTCAAAAGCTTTGTCTCAATCGATACGCTAATTACGGAGTCGATAGATGGTTTTCAAATGAGAGTTGCACGATATTTTCACAATATTTTCGATTCACTATCTTGAGTTTTAAATATACGAGGCATTAATTGATTTAAAGCTTAACGTATTTTCAAACAGAAAGCAGCATAGACGGATGTGTCTAAATGGTTTTGATGTATTAATTCTATGATTCGTTACATGAATCATTCGCAATGTTTCTGTTTAACATTCATATCTAAGGTAACGAATTCAGTCAGTCAAGAATTTTATCCTAATAGAAAACAGTTTTATTTTAATGGAAAACAGTTTTATTTTAATAGAAAACAGTTTTATTTTAATAGAATCAACTTTTAGAGTTTACTGTACTGGCAAGTTAGCTATTGAATCTGGTAAAAAAGCTCGAAAAAGGTCAGTTTCGTCACTGGAAAGCGATGTCAGTGACGGGAGAGCCCGGGATTTGAACCTCGCACATACTGATCCGCGGTCGAATATCTTACCGACATGTCGGTAAAAGGATTCCGTAAAAGAAAATTTATTTGTAACCTGATTATGATAGAAACTTACTAAGGTATTTAATTTTGACTAAATTTTTGTATCAGATGGATGTTCAAGACTTCAAGTTGATGACACACTTGACAAAAGTAGGAGGTTCAAATCCCAACTAGTCCATCTCTTAAAATCCCATGCAATATTGAAAACATTCTTAAAACTAAGCCATGTAGTTTTTGTGAGTGAATAGTTAACCAGTGTTGTTATTTATATGGCTGGTGACAAACGTCAGAAAGGGCATTCGGTTGGTGAGCGCCGTGGCTCCAGAAATTGCTACAAAAATTTCAATGAATGGATAAGTCTCAAATAGAGGATTGGCTGATTGATGATATGATGTATGACAGAGATGATTTGAAACAGTCTATTCGTATCGCGATCCTAGTTAAACTGGAATTCAAGGGAAGATGATGATGATGATGATGTTATATGGCTGGTGTACAGATGGAAGCTCTGCTCGGGTATCCACACCACGTCTGCCTCACCCTGCTGGACGACGCTAAGATGTCTCAGGACTGGTATCGTTATGCTGTCCAGAACCTGAACGCTGTTACCACGGCTTCTGATGCTATGTCCAAGTACACTGGTATGACCTTGAAGCTCTCTACTTTCATTTCTTTTCTTTAATTTTCAATATCATTCCCATGTATCTAGCTACGGCTTTAAACCATTAAGACCTCAGTCTCTCTGTTTATACATTACAATCTACGTGATAAAATCTGTTTCTGAGATAATTCTTTGAAGAAGAAAATATATTTAATATTAATTTCAGTAGTGTTTCATTTCTATCAAATATATTTATATCACATACAATTTAACGTATTAAATTGGCGGCCCAGTATGATTCTCGATCAGAGTATCCTGTAGTGGTAGTAGATAGTTGTTATTATTAATGGAAATCTTTGTCCAGTAACTCTGTATGTCCCTGGAAATTGTGCCTTAATATTATCGTCTCAATGCATACTTTGTGGCATTAATTTATTTTGTTGCGTTAAATTTGAATTCTTCGTGATTCAGATTGTATACCGAACGACGCTACTGCATGGAACACGTATGCTCTGTTACTTGAGAGACAAAATCTCAATAATCTTGCATCAAAATGTCTGGCGAGGTATTCTATAATAAATGAGTTTATATTACATTATAACATTCTGTTGGTTAATTTTAGGTTAAATTGTGTTATTTTTGACGTACAATAGTGATGGACAAATGTGATCTGTTGATGCCGTAACCGATGTTAATCGTAGTCTATTAGCTTGTCTTAGATGAATTTTATTCGATGATAATGAGAAAATAATAATAATTATTATTATTTACATGATAATTTTATTATGATCTTGCATTTTTAACATGTTGAAGTCTAATTCAGTATAGTGATTTTTGTTGGATTTAGTCAATAATTAATATGCTCCTGTAATGAATTCATGTAAAATTAAGCAAATGGTTTATTGTATGTATGTGTATATATATATATATATATATATATATATATATATATATATATATATATATATATATACATACATACAGTATATATATATATAAACTATATTAACCAAAATACATTCTAGTAAGAACTGAACAAGACCTGATAAATTATAACGAGAAGAACAACAGATAATACGGATTAAACATTGAATAAACTAAATTGAAATATAAACAGATACCCAATGATTAACTATAAGGGCTAATAATCAATTTAGGGCAATAATCCTTCAAAATAAGTGCAAAATATATGGTGCATAATTGAAGGGTTATTGTAACACTATCGTACCAATTAAGTCATTAATGATATTTACGTGTAATTTACGTGTAAAATAATAATGTGTATAAAATGTAAAAGTTATATTATTGTTCAAGTATCTACTCGGCTTTATTTTTCTGATAATTATTAAATTAATTTATCCACCTCCCTTAGTGCATTGCCTACTGGCAGTTTGACATGCCACTAGCTATTGACATGGTATGTAACGTCTCCACTGATCTCTATCTGCCGTTTCCCAATTCGTGTCCCCGTACGAGTGGATCTTTAAAACATATGACATGATATACCATTATTCTTGGAGGATTCGGCTTCTAAATCATATCCGTGACAAAATTCCGAGATTTGCTGCTATGAAATCATATCTGAGATTGCTGCTGTGAATATTCAGATCTGTGATTGTTGCAATGATTCTCAGTCGAGATTAAGATGGTATGGAAATATTGTGAAAAAGGCAGATGAGGATGTAATAAAGAGAGTTTGGAGGGAAGAGCTGGATGTTAAGCTAGAGATAGGTAGACCACAACTGACGTGGGATGCGGTGATTAAGAAGGACAAGAAATATTAGAGATTTACTGTTTATAGATATGGTGTGAGACAGAGAGGATTGGAGAAGGTCTATTTGTATCCCCACTGTAGTTAAACTAGGATTTAAGGGAAGATGATGATAATGTGATTGCTGATTTGAATATTCACATATATGATTACTGCTATGAATATTCGTATCTTTGATTGCTATTTGTAGAGCTTGTGAGTTGACAAAAAAGAGATCTGAAGATGATTCGTTAAAACTTGCAGTCTACGAGAACTGTGCACGGCTGCTAGTGTACGTTGACGACTGTCCTATTTTGTCTCTTTTATAAATGTGAACAAATGGATATATAAACTGATTGATATTTCTTGATTGATTGAGTGGTTGACTGGTTAATTGATTGAATAATTTATTGATTGATTGATCGATGATTTTTGAATGCCGTCAGCTTGAATTGTCCTGCCAGTTGCGTATGGTTCTTCCTATGGCGAAGCCTTACAGCTAGTTCTTTAGTTCTGTTCTAAAACTATTGGATATTTCGTAACTAAAAAGATTTTAACTTTATATTTTTATCTAAAATGATCTCTCTGTTACAAGGGTTGCGTATGTATGATTAAAAAGCTATGATTACTGCTGCAACTCTGTTATATCTTTCAATAATGTTAAAATTTAGTTTAGATCGATTTGGCAACCGTTTAAATGCTTAACTTAAATTTTATTCTTGTAAGCATTTGCAAAAGTTATATTAATAAAAATTTATTGGAAAAAATCTCTTTTGTAAATTAATTAATATTATTTTTAAAAGTCTAGGTCATTATTAAATCTGCCATGGGCAGATTTAATAATGACCTATTAAATCTCCCTGACATTGCCTTATGGCGAGGAACCGGACGTTAAATTCTTATTGATTGATTGATATTTATTTGCCCAGTGCTTTTATTTTATACTATTGTCTTTGTATACGCTTGCAGTAAGACGGGGCGCTACAGTGAGGCAGTCGCTATCTATGATTCTCTTCCTGCTCTCATCGACAATGCTTCTGATCCTCTTTGTTGTTACGCACTGGCTCTCAATCAGTTAGAGCAATTTGATGCCAGCTCTAAAGGTAGGCATCAATTATAATTTGTATATTTCTTTATAAATCTCGTATCATCTTCTATCATCATTCTCCATATCAATTATTGCACCAGTGTTTATTTGTGTGTGCGTGTGTTTTAGTGTGCGTGTGTGTATATGTGTAATGTATGGAATCTCAGTCTATAGTTCTGCCGTGGAGGCCCCAGATACATATTCCTATTCAAAGTCTGCTGTCACGCCCCATACGGCGCACTCCATCGATCAGCAAGTTAATCCCTTCACTAAAGTGTATGCCTTATCCACATATGATTAATGTAGCCCATAACTTAAAGAATAAGGGCTTCAAAGGTATTTTTCCGTTATTTTTATTAATTCTTGCTGAGTCGTCTCTTCCTGTTACTGCAAGTTACTGTTGATGTATTTTTCCGTGGCCCGACATAAAACAGTAAATTACGGGATATTACGCTTGGATTAAACTAATATATAAATATTATGCTAGAAGTTAAATGTCATTATGTTTTCTCTCGCCGTCTCTAATAATTCTAATTACAATGCTTTGAAATAAATTGAGTTTGTTTGCCTGGCGTTTTTGTGTAGTGCATGTCTTAACATTCTAAGTTTATTGAAACTCTGATAGCTCTTGTACGTATCTACTCCTAGTTGCTTAATATTGCACCATGTTCAAGCTATAAAAATAAAATATGAAAAAAATTTATTAAGGATATAATGATTTATCTCTATCGATATTTTTCATTTTGTAGTATACCAGAAAGCACTGGCGGCTACAATTGACGAAGATTTTAAAGCGAAAATTCACGTTGCTCTAGGATTAACTGCCTATAAGTTGGGCAATAACACCGAAGCCTTGAACTGTCTGTTTTCTAGGTACATTTTCTCTCTCGATTTTCTCTGTGTGTTTTCTTTCTATTTTTAAAAAGTGAAATTCTGCTGTTTGTTTCCTTTAAGTATTTAGAAGAATAGTATCAATATGTTTAATATTTGCATTTATGAAACTAAGCAATTTTGGGGTAGAAGAAATTCAGCCTAGTTACTTGGCACTTAAATGGGTATTTTAAATTTCATATTGCAAAGTACAAAAGTATTGCAGAATGTAAAAACGAATTGCAGCAGTATTGCGTAATTGAGTGTAATATTTCTAAAATATTCCAACTCCATTTCTAATGTTTTTTCTCTATTTTTGTTCCGTATCTCAAATTTGTTTCTTCTTATCTCTGTTTCGTACATAATAGGACAATATTATGGATAATGGAATAGTAGTTTTAATAGTATATTGGTAGTGACATATATGTTACAGTAAATGTATCAAATCAGGTTATTTGTAAATTCCCTGAAAATTTCAGGTAATTTGTAAATTACCTGATTCACTCAGTGAATTTATTAATTCACTAAAAAAGCCAGGGAATTTACAAATTCCCTGAAATTTTCATTGCTTTTTTGACAAATTCCCTGACGCAAATAATGAATAAAGCAGTCTGTTACGGCGTTCGTGAATCGTTCAGTTAACACTTGAAAATGGTTTGCTAACCAAGTTTTTAACTTGTATAACATTATTTATACTTGTAATTGTGAATATCTACGAGTTTTATAACAAAAACACAAATAGAAGAGGTTTCGTTTAAACATAGATCTTAAACACATAGAAGAGGTTTTGTAACGGTTGCTTGACACTTGTGTTACAAGTTAGGGTAGCATGACAACGGCTATTACATTTTATATTCGCTTTATAACATTTACAACGGTTCGATTTCATTTGGACTGCTGTTCTCAGAGCCACCTCCTCTTTCTAACCAACATCGCTCTCAGTCAGAAGCCTATGAGCACAAAGATCGAATTGATTTCTAGAGTATTTACCCTTTAACACTCTTGCGCGCACGGATATGCGATACATTCCATTCCTATCCCTGTCTATAATTACACCTATTAAATTTATATATTGAGGATCACCTCGCCTTCTATCCACAATTGCTAACTTTTGTGGCACGTTTAGTATGCAGCGGACGTAGAATGCAGAATTTCGTCAAATGGCCTTGGCACACCATGATACATAATATTACATATCATTACCAATTATTCTGATTGGTCGCGACCAATCACAACCAATTATTCTGATAATTGGTTGTGAAAATATTGAGTGTTCGCCTACTGGCTGAATTTGTGTACGACTCTCGAGCGTCGTAAACAGATTTCTTTATTCAATAATTGACTCAGGGAATTTATCAAAAAATCATTGAAAAATTTAGGGAATTTGTAAATTGCTTGGCTTTTTTAGTGAATTTATAAATTCACTAAGTGAATCAGGTAATTTACAAATCCCCTGAAATTTTCAGGGAATTTACAAATTACCTGATTTGACACATTCACTGTAACATATATTTTTCTATTTCCAAAAGCTTCCAAGAGAGCAGCAGATATCGTAATGAAATGTTAAATTAGCGATAACCAGTTTTTCTGTTGAATTGAACTCTATCATAACATATGCTAATCAGTTATATTGAGTTCTCTTATAACTTCTACAACCCAAAGCTGTTGTGATACGTTATGCTTATCTTAAAATATCGCGGTTCAATTTCTGTTTAAGCTGATCAGTGAATAAAATTTAAAATCTCAATCATTAACAGCATAGATAATGTGTTGAACTTATTTATTTATTTCGCTTACCTACGCATATCACAATTGGCGTACACAATAAACAGTTAGAGCGCATGAACGGAAATAATGGCCCACAAGTGGCACTTACATATTCCAAATAAGATTTGCATTAATTATTAATTATGTTTAATAAAATCCTTAGTATAGGCCATAATTATGTGCCAAGATAAATTTAGCGGAACATCAGCTTTACAACTGTCTGCAAAGCTTTTAACCTGTGATATCGAAAGAGATCTTATCGTTAATAGTCATGTATTCATTCAGTGTAAAGTGCGCAAACCCTCCAGAGCTGGGACTCTGTGCTCTGCTCAGTCTAGCAGTTCTTCAGAAAGACGTTAAGCTCGTCGCAGCCGTCATGAAGGAAATGCAAAAACATCAACTGAATCATCGTGCCTCTACGCACATTGTACTGCTGAAATCAATCGTCAAGTTCGCTCAGGTTAAATAACGTTGTACTGTTGACGTGTCAATTTGTCATGTTTGCCATAAACCTTCATTGTGTATCCATCATTTATAAAGAAAGTTTTGTTAATGTAGCTAAAATCCTTACAAGTTAATACTTTTGTCACTTCTACAGTGTTCGTTTGTACGGCACTGTAATCATACCATGAAACGAATTCCATCAATTTTTATTTACTGAAAATCTATTTAGGAGTCTGTATTTGTTGTTTTTTGAAAATATCGTCATCATCTTCCCTTGAATCCCAGTTTAACTTTTGTCGGGATATGAATAGATCCTCTTCACTCCTCTCTGTCCTACGCCAGAGCATCAGCTCTTTAAACTATCCATTCGTTTTAGAAAATTTTCTAGCAATTTCTGGAGCCTAGGCGCTCACCAACTGAATGCCCTTTCTGATATTAGCTTAGATCTTAGTGCTCTGTAGCCTTTTACGACACCCGCAGACCACGGTTGGTCCATTCTTCAACAACTCGGGCGCGGCA
This sequence comes from Enchytraeus crypticus, assembly GCA_905160935.1. Taxonomy (NCBI): domain Eukaryota; kingdom Metazoa; phylum Annelida; class Clitellata; order Enchytraeida; family Enchytraeidae; genus Enchytraeus; species Enchytraeus crypticus. The sequence continues at coordinate 443,431 of CAJHZI010000547.1, read as the reverse complement.
CGGGTAACCCGGACGCAACGCAATTATGCTCTTTTGAAATAATTTATCTGATTTTTCTAATAACGATACAATTGGTAGATAATAAAAATAACTGAATCCATTAATATTTGAATCTATATTTGTTAACTTGAATGGTACGACAGGGTCTGAAGAAGACAGCTATCACGGAGTATCAGAAGCTGATTCATCACTACCCCGCCGCTGCCTCCCATTGGCTGCTCTTCTCTCAGTTTGCATTACGTCACACGGCAGAACTTTCTGCTCCAATCAGAGACTGCTGTCTCGTTGCTCTCAGAGATCACGATTGTAATCTCAGCGTAAGCCAATCTGTCTGCAATATTTAGCTAATTTAGAAGAAAATAGAGGCAAATCACTTCTAAGCTATTTAATCGTTATGGAACTTTTTTATTATGATTTTGATCTAAGCATTACATTTTAGTTGTACGCATATTCAGTTGGAACTTAGTCTCTGCCACTGTTTATAATTTTTTAGAATTGCCTTTAAATACATTGAGTTTATTAAGTTTCTACTAGCTTCGGGTATGTAGACGCGTAGATAGCACTTTTGCACGATGATCTGGAGGCCATCGGTTTAAATCCCAATTAGACTGTCAGTGAACAGAAGTTACTATATCAGTTCTGGTATTAATATACAGAAAACTAAACTTTTTCAACTTCAGATTTTCTAGAAGTCGTTGATACAGTTGATCGTACCATGCTATATGTATCAAAGTCAATGTAATAACGTATAACTGTACACCGTTAATGTTCCTTCGGCTGTGTTGTTAAATTCTGTGTTGAGACGGTAGCAAATTCGGTAAGTTATCTGACTGTGGATCAGTAGGCGCCGAGTTCAAATTTATTTATTTATTTTATTTATCATACGCACATGATATCACAATTTGCAGACAAGAAGATAAAAGAATGAAGTAAAGCAATCACTTTAACTCTTTAGGTATTTGCTTACATTAATACCCTCCAGACATCTTTTAAAAGAGTTTAGGGAAGGCGCATTTACAACATTAGAGGGTAGAGAATTCCAACAAGAAATGCATCGGTTTTTGAATTGATATCTTTCAGCATTAAAATAAAATTTATTCATGTACAAACTTGAACCATTATTTCTTGTTACCCCATTTTTGAAAGCAAAAAACTCCTCTATAGGTAGATCGACCAATCCAGTGACAATTTTAAATGCCTGGATTCATATTTTGTGATCGCACCGTCGCCAGAAATGCTTTGCCTGTTTTATGTACTTAGTAGCCGCGCATCTCCTTAAACTGTATGTTTTAATAAAATGTTAATTTCTCCAAGGCATTTTGGCAGTTAGAAGTCTTGCATATTTGCCTTATTTGATGTGGTTTTTCTTGTTTTGCTACAGGAAGGCTACGAGTACTTGTGCCGGGCTCTGCTAGCGGGTAAACATCGGTCGGCTAGAGATGCGTTTAGAACTGCTCAGAAAGCTGTCTACTTGGCGCCAGGTACTGACTAAACAGATTCCTATTGATTCCTCTTCCAATGAAAATAGGGCAGAGTTTCAAATATTATTTCTTCACGGAGTACTGTAGGAATCTTGTTACATGATTAGAGTCTTATTAGTGTATTTTTAAATGCACTAAAATACGTGTATATGTTGCAGTATCATTAACTTAATTCTGTAATTTTTATTTTAATTATTGGAATTCTGAATTAATTATGACAGTCTTTTTTGAGAGAAATGCAATTCCTCTCAAGTCTGTGGCCTCAGACTTCAAAACTTAGCAGTGTCATTGAATGTATAATCTCTTCCCTTATTTCATTGCAATATGATATTTCACGATCTGATAGTTAATAAAAATAGAAATACTGCAAATAGTATAAAAATAGTAATACAGCAAATAGTCTAACAGTTACTAGCAGTAATATGACAGGTAAAGATAACGGCGGAAATGGGTAATAAAATTATTTAGGCTACAAATTAAGTTCAAGTGTTTTTCCCAAAAGTTAAATTATCATATCATTGGTGTTACATGCTTTTAAGTTAACTTGAAGACAAAAGTACATTTCATTTATACGCTGTGTTTTTTTATAACTGAAACCCCAAACTGTTTTAACAATAAAGTTGTAAGAAGTTGACCGATGTTCTTGAAATTGACAGCACATGACCAGCATCCAATTCTACAAAACTTAGATAAATTTCGTGTGAATATCTTTAATAACGTGAAAGTTATAGTTTTGTGAATAGGACTGGGGTCAGATAAGAAATTTCCAGTATAGGATTACGGGCGGGTCACACGCTGCGTAAAATTATGTCTATAAAAATAATAGCGAATACGTCACAAAATTTCAGCTAATGCTATTTTGAAGAGCAATCACTTCTTTCCAAAATGACGTAAAATACGTGCTAGTATGTTCTTAATTGACAAAGTTATTAAACTTTTAAAGCATGCATTGCATGTCGTAGATGGATTAAGTGCCAAAAAATTAGCAGACTTCCTATATCCTCTTGGATGTCTGCTAATTTTTTGGCACTTAATCCATCTAAGACTGAATTCTTGTTGTTTGGGACGCCTCAACAGCTTCTGAAGCTGAATGGGAAAACTCTTTTGTTTTCGTCGGATATTACAAGAACACCTGTTTCTTCTGTGAGAAATCTCGGTGCTATCCTTGATAAACACCTAACCTTCCACGAACACATAACTAAAACTTCACAAGCATGTTTCTTTCATATCTGAGATCTTCGTCGAATACGTCCATATTTGTCACGTGAGACAGCTGCTACAATTGGTGCTGCCATAGAAATCATGACATCTAATCGAAATTGGACTACTGCAATTCCCTGTTTTTAAATCTCCCTGGCAGTGAGATTGATCGATTGCAGTTTGTTCAGAATTCTCTTGCGTGAGCAATTTTTTGTAGTTCCAAGTACTCACATGTTACGCTCATTTTAAAGTCTTTGCACTGGCTAAAGATTAAAGAGCAAATCATTTACAAAACAGCTTCGTTGACCTATAAGTCCATCACCATCCCCGGACAAACTTGTATGTCTCACTTGATTAAAGTGATGCAGCCTGCTGTTTTCTAAATCGGTCTTCTAAATTAATTACTCTTGTGAGACCTAGCTTACCTTCACGCTCTAAGCTATCTAATCGTTCTTTCCAGCATGCTGCACCGCAGCTCTGGAATTCTCTTCCATCTAATCTTCGGAAATCTTCATTTGAAGCACATCGGCCTTTGCTTTCCTATGATCAGTTCCATAGGCAGTTGAAGACCTATCTCTTCCATCTCTCTTTTCCATCCAGTGTCCATGGGCAGCGACCTGCACCTAAACCTCCTTTTCTTTAATTTCCTTCACTATGGACTGATTATCTGGATTTTCGAATTTGCGCCGTTTTGGACCTTCTTTTTGCTCGCCGGCATGATTTTGTCTCAATAGTGCTCGATGTTGTCATTGATGACAGTAGCACTCTAATTGTTATTATGTTATGTACACTTGCTATCACCGCAGCCACTGCAGCGGCGTCCTCTTCTTCGTTTATTCTCTCCATGCAATGCATGAATAAAAAGTTTAGCTAGTATTTTTATAGAGATAATCTATGCTAAATGTAACACGCCCTTAATCCTGTATTGGAAATTTCTTATCTGACCCCATTCATATTCGCGAAACTATGACATTCACGTTATTAAAGATACTCAAACGAAATTTCTGTATATTTTGTAGAATTTGCTGCTGTAAATTTCAAGAACATCGGTAAACTTCTTACGACTTTATTGTTAAAACAATTTGGGGTATCAGTTATAAAAAACACAGTGTAGATAAGCGAGTCATTTCTAAAATTCCTTAATATGTATTAATAATGTTAGTATACTACAACGCGTCATAGGTCGAAAATTCGGCTGAGAAAACAAAAGTTAAGCATTTCTAGCATCATTTAATATAGTACGAGTTATAAAGTTTTTATTATTAAACCTCTACGTTTACTGGAAGTGAATAACTACTTCTGTCATGTATACGATCATATATGACAATCCTTCTTCAAGATCAAGGTCCTAAAATCTCGGACTAACAATACTGCTCTAATAAAAATTTAAACGGATTTTCATTAGATTGTATGTTGTTAAAACTGTGCTGTAAGTAATATTTCTGGCATAATGTATGATTGGTGTACTCTATTGCAGACAAACTGTCGAACTGGTGTTTGCTGTTAGCAACGTCTCACTGTGAGAACATTGAGCGGATTGTTGATGACGTGTCACATCTGGATCTACAGGCTTACATTCTAACTCAGTCCATGCATCTCATGTCTAGAGGTTTGCTTACGTTCTATCTCAGTCCATGCATCTCATGTCTAGAGGTTTGTTTACGTTCTAACTCAGTCCATGCATCTCATGTCTAGAGGTTTGCTTACTTTCTAACTCAGTCCATGCATCTCATGTCTAGAGGTTTGTTTAAAGATATAGCGTAGCTTTTAACGTCTGTGTCTTCCTCACAAGGACACTGTCAGGGCCAGTATCGTGCTGGAGCTGATTGTCGTGACTTGCTTAACCAGCAAACATGCTTTGGACTAGACCAGTCGATCAGTTCAGTTTCTTTTACAGCATTTTTAAATGACGCTTTCTACTGTATTCCCACTGTTAAAATGCTTCTTTGACTCTGCTAACTCTGAATTGACTCTCATGTGACTTTTGAATATTTCCAATGAAAATATTTTTATTCTGTTATGCATTTCTATACAATACGCTCAAATAGCTCAGGACACTAGTATCATTTTGGGTCAATTTTTTATCTAAAAGATCATATGGAAATCGACTTGACACTCTCTTTCAAAATATTGTTATCTATGTGATTGTTTGGCAGTTTTACGATTTTATATTGCTCTCTCTGTTAAAATGATTTAATTCTTGAATGATTCATTTATTTATTGATCGATTGATTGACTGATTGATTGATTAATAGTTGAATCAGAAATGACTCTTAGCACAGGAAACAAGAACTTGCTCAAACAGCTTCATCACTGGTGTGCTGGGCAGTATGTGCTCGCTCAGTTTGTAGCTCAGCGTCTCGACTCAGCCAAAGCCTTTCTGGAGCAGGTCTGTTCGAACCATTCTTAGATACATTACTCTATACCACTACAGAAATCTCTGTTGAAACTCCTCCGTGTTGTGCTCGGGTGTGGTTGGACCACTGCAGAATAGGGCAACCGCAAACAATCTGCTGCGTGTACGTAAGAGGCGACTAAGGCAGGAGCTGAGGATGGCAAGAGGGGACCCACCTCACCATGAAATATTTTTCCCCGAGACTAAACGGTAGTTAATCCGGCTAACTGAAGAAGGCAACGGGAAACCACCTCAGAAGCCATATTTCCCCAAGCTATAGGCTACAAGATTTGGATAAGGCTTAGACTTTGTGAAGGGATTAACTTGTTGATCTAAGGAGTGCTCTTATGGAGCGAGAAAGCAGACTTTGAGTATGAATACGTACCTTGAACCTGCCACTTGGCAGTGCACTGAAGAGAGAGACTCCTCAGTGAGTATATTTTCCAAAGTTTAAAATAAATTTATTAGACTGGTTGAAACAATTCTTCATCTTTTTTATCTTTAAGGCTTGTTCTGCAATTCAGTTTAGGTGAATTGATTGTAGTAACAGCAGCTATAAAGGACGTCCCTTGTATCAGTCCTGAAAAATAAAGGTATTTAAACTATAAATACTACTAATCATTGTTATTATTGTTGGTTATATTTCTTATTAATATTGTTAGTATAATTGTAGTATTTCACTATTATTTTATCATTACTACTGGTACTAGTAATATTGCTACTTTTTTTATTATTATAATTCTTATTTTGTATTTTTATAATTATTGTTATAATTATTAATTATTTGGTTTTTATAGTGCGAATTTAATGATCTCTAGTCAGTCATCAATTTATTAGATTAAAGATATTTGACTCATATTTATTTTGCTGTTACATTAATGTTCTTGAATTATACCAACCTTCATTTTTTCACATTGTGGAACAGTTTTCAGAAGTAATGAGTTTTGGATTTTGTTTGTAGATCACCAGATTATATAATTTTGTTGATTGTTTAGACGACCTGTTTATACAGTTCTGTTGTTTGTACAGGCGACCTGGTTGTACAGTTCTGTTGTTAGGCGACCTGGTTGTACAGTTCTGTTGTTTGTACAGGCGACCTTGTTGTAAAGTTCTGTTGTTTGTACAGACAACCTGGTTGTACAGTTCTGTTGTTTGTACAGGAGACATGTTTGTACAGTTCTGTTGTTTGTACAGGCGACCTGGTTGTACAGTTCTGTTGTTTGTACAGACGACCTCGTTGTACAGTTCTGTTGTTTGTACAGGCGACCTTGTTGTACACTTCTGTTGTTTGTACAGGCGATCTTGTTGTACAGTTCTGTTGTTTGTACAGACGACCTTGTTGTACACGTCTGTTGATTGTACAGGCCACCTGGGTGTACAGTTCAGACACGTTGTTCACGGCTCTACTCGCTCATCTCAACAACGACTCTAGTCTACTGAATGGTCTCGCGCAGCAGAGAGACGATCCTAGCATTTGTCTGGTACAGATCTTGTGTTTTATGATATTCTAAATAAAAATAGCTGCTCAACGATAAGAAAATCGTAAACTCAGTGAATTCCTCAATTCCTAAACACATCACTGTGTGACTAGGAAGGTCGTATAACGATATTTGCTTTTCTGTCAATCCGTCTTTAAATTTAGGGTTTTTCTACATTTAATTTAAATGTATATATATATATATATATATATATATATATATATATATATATATATATATATATATATATATATAGCTATCTCTCTCTCTTTCTCTCTCTCTCAGTGCACTGCCTACTGGTAGATCCGTAACGCCTCCATTCTTCTCTGTCTTCCACTTTTCTCTTTATGTCCAAATATGAGTGATCTTTACATCATCTAACATGCCTAATCTCGGCCTGCCTCTTTTTCCTTCCATTCTACCTTCTATGACCTCTCTTAATAGACCGTCCCCCTTTGAATGTGTCCTATCCAACTCTTCTTCCTATTTCTGAATACATTTATCAACTGTCTATCTGTGCCAACTCTCTCCAGAGCTTCCTCATTTGTAACATTTTTAGTCCAGCTAATTCTCTCCTTTCTTCTCCAAATCCACATTTCCAATGCCTCCAGTTTCCTAATATCTTCCTTCCTTAAGGCCCATGTTTCACATCCATACAAACGCGTGATCCAAACCAAAGTTTTCACTATCTTTATCTTTGTGTCTTTCGTCAGATTTTTTGTTAAAAGTTCATTCCTATTACCATAGGCCGCTTTTGCTTGTGCAATCCTACTGCATATTTCAGTCTTACATTTCCCGTCATCGGTTATAGTATGACCCTAATATTTGAAACTCCTTACCTGTTCCAATTTCGTACCAATTATTGTGATATTAACGTCACCTTTATTTTTTGACACTCTCATTACTTTGGTCTTTTTTATATTAATTTTCATGGTATATCTTAATGCCGTATCATTCAGCCTATCCTTTATCGTTTGCAGTCCAGTCTCGCTGCCCGCTACCATTCCTTGGTCATTTAAATGTTTGCTCCTGCAGTTTCTTCATTTCCTTTCTTTTACATAAATGTTAAATTAAAAATTTTAGAAATTGGCAACTGCTTAGTGTTAATTATATAAATGCAAATTAGGCTTTTAATGCAATCCTATATTTCTAATAATCTGCATAGTGATTTTTATTTTTTCCAGATAGTGCATATTTATCAATATCAGTAATTTTCTGTTAGCAAAAGTCTTGACCCTTACATTAATCTGTTTAATTTGCTTTGGAATAAAATAGTTTTCAGGTGAGTTAAACTTATTCCGTCGCATAATAGTTGTACTATGATTTCAGATGATGGCTCAAATCTACCTCACGGAAGGGAAAACTATTGAGGCTCACGGTTATTATACTGACTGGCTGAAGCTGACCCGGTGACTAATGTCTTCATTTTTATGTTACTTTCTTGCATCTTAAACTGACGATTTAACCGCAGTGTTTTTGGTGTAGGATTTGAGAAATTTGAGAATTGTTTAATCAAAAAAGTGCACAAATTTCTTGACATCCTATTCTAGCTGTAGGCCTATCTTTGAAAGGAAAGGAAAAATCGCCTCAGATACTGTTATGTATTTAAGTTATGCTACTACAAGTGAACAATTTAAAATTCATTAATTTTTCCTTAAGAATGGCGTCAGTTAGTTGACGTTGTAAAAGGTACCTATAAATTAGATGCATTCGTGGTGATTTGATTTTGAAATGATGTCTCTTAATTTATGAAGAAATTTTGTCACTAATTTTTCGTCTGGCAGTGTGCCAATTATATATTTTTAAATTCTTCATGTAAACACTTTGTGCTGTGAACTGTATTATTATTAATTCCCATGCCTTCTAGCTATTCACACAGTTTGGCGACTTCTTTTTAGTCTGCACTCTATAATATTTTTTTAACTTATGATTACTAATTACAGAACGAAGATATTAGATAGCTCTTATTTATTGTATTTATATCATTATCATCATGTTCTTTCCTAGAATTCCAGTTTAAGGAGGGTCAGGATACAAATGTCATAATACGATTTTTATTGAAGTTATATACGAAAGAATTACAGGAACGCCTCGTGGCGCAGTGCTAGAGAGCTCAGCTCTCAAATGAAAGGTCGCGGATTCGAGACTGCAAAGCGAATAAGGGTTTTCTCTTCGGTGGCGCGAATAAAAACCTAGGCATGTACACTTGGTGATGTCAGGCCGATGGATATCCGACCTTAATGTTTATTTCCGATCTAGACGCCTCCATGTCGACCCCGAATATAGATTAAGGGCATGTTTATCCCTACTTGTTATGCTTCAATTTGCTTGCTCAATCTGTAGCCTATTTGAGGAATTAAATGTCAACTGTTTAACCTAGCTCACTAAACCTTTCAGCAATTTATTAAGTCTACGAGTTTCTAGATATATTGAACCTAACTGATTTTTATTAAACTTCGGTTGTTTGCTCTAGATTGAACAGAAATGAGAAAGTGCAGAGAACTCTCGCTTATCAGTTGATGACTCAACATCTGAATGAGAATAATTCAGCGGAGATAAAGGTTTCTTGTGACTTTACCGTTACTGTCGATTATATTATTTACAATTTTTTATTTTTTCTTATCACTAGACGTTTACCTCTTGATGCAAGCAGTGGAATGAGGGTGACACTTTTGTGGTTAAGTCAATTTTTCCGAAAGATTTTAGTTTATAAGCTGATTGTATTCTAATCCATATTTGATTTATTATCATAGAAATTTTTCTGGCTTTTGACATTTGAAAATAAAATAACTTAACGAGGTTCGGGTGCGGTTCGGGTACGGTCAGAGTCTGGGTTCGAGTTCGGTTCGGTCAAAATTCTAGATTTTAGGGTTCGGTTCTGGTTCGGTTCGATTCCCATCTCTAACAAATACTAATAATAAAGTAGGATCAGTGGCGTGAATGTGTAAAATATGATGACGAAGAATCCAGCATCATCGGTGGAACAGTGACGAGTATGCCTCCACGTGAATGATATCTATATTGGCAGTTGCTAATGTACGATAAATCTAGAGAACTGTGCTGTGAGAGTTAGCAAGTGTCGTTTTGTTGTGGAGAGTGAACGCGAGGTCAGGCCAGTGAACAAGGATTCTTTCCTCATACTGGGACTCAGTATCTGCCGCATTTGATGGAAGTTATATTTGCAGCGGATCTTTTTGAGTCCTTTACGTTAGTGCTTTGTTTAAAATATTCTGACTGCACTCTTTATCATTGTTCATATTATTTTGATTTGTTCAGTGTTTTAGTGCTATCTTTTTGTTTTCCTTAAAAACAGGAGATGCTAAAGTTGGCGAAGAAAGAAGACGATCAAAGGTTGATCGAGCTTTATGAAAAGCATCAGAACAGTTAGCGACAACATATGAATTAGTAGAGATGTATAAAAAGCGTTGCTTTGTCTCTTGAGAGATTTCATTAAAATGTCACTTATAAACATTCTTTTATGAAATCCTTTGAGTATGTTTTTATAGAATGAACATTATTTGATTATATTCTTTGGTGAATGCCTTATTAGCATGGTATTTTATCGCTAAATAATTCATTTAAGTATATATTATTAAAATTTTTATGTTTTAGAACGCTTAGGAAAATATTGTAGTATATCTATAATATGCATATATATGTATGTATATATATATATATATATATATATATATATATATATATATATATATATATATATATATATTGAGGCTGCTGCTGTTTAACATGTACACCGAGGCAATGATGGAGGAAGCCGTGGAAGACATGGACGAAGGAATATAAGTAGGAGGAAAATTGTTACAAGATGTAAGATTTGCAGATGATCAAGGAATGATAGCGGGAAGTGAGACTGAACTGCAGAAGATAATGAGTAGTCTGAATGATACGACATTGAAATATGGCATGAAGATTAACATCAAAAAGACGAAAGTGATGATGAGAGTGTCTCAGGATAGAGGTTAAGGTAGTATTACAATAAATTGTATAAGATAAATATTTAGGTCATACTATAACAGATGATGAGAAATGTGAGGCTGTTAACGTCTTTGCAGATTATGAATACACATAAGATGTTTGCTCGAGCGCTTACAATATTGCAGATTAAGACTACACATTAACTGTACTTGATAAGTCACCACGCCTCTGATTAATAAAACTGTTTTATTTTTCTGGCATAAATTTTTAATATTGAGTCTAGATAAATTTGTTAATGAAGATGTATGGTCTCTATCGTGTTCTGTTACTAGTATATACGCTTTCAAGAAACTCCGTACACGTAAGAAGTTTTGTTAATAATGTTAACAAACTCATTAATAGCAATGCCGTGTCGATAAGTATCAAATATTGGACTAGAATAGCGAATCTAAAGACTGTTCTTAAAATTTAACTTTCTGCAAAACTACCACAATGTTCAGGAAGTATAACATTTATCCAACGCAGAAAAGATCGTAATGTAGAGGTTAGAACCCGGCGAGCTCAGCGAACGTAACATCAAGCTCGTTGTTGATCGTCTTGTACTTGTCTCTCTCGGCTGACAATTCATCTGCAAAACACAATCAATGAAGATTTAACGTCCAGTTTGTAAATGCGAGGCGAATTGAACTGGGTTCGAATTCAAGCCGCGCTGATCTGAGAGTGAAATCTCGGACATACACTGGATTTGTTATACGGAATATGGGTTAAATTGCCTAACGGTTTAAACATGTGGTATTAAAAGTGATGGATATCAACCAAGTTGATCATTTCGCGTACTATAATACTTGTTTTTGGGAACATCTAATGTGGGCTAAGACAATACAAGCAGTTTGTTTGATAACTATCTGAGAGAGAGTTAAGACATTAGCTAGGCAAATGAATCTGAAATCCGATCTTTAGAAGGACTGCAAGAGTCTTGGCTGGAAGTTAATTCATTGCTAGCTAAACACTCTAGTTTGTTTATAAGTTCTATGATTTCAAATAATTAATTCCATTTTCTCGTATAATCATTTAGCTAACAAGGATGCAGTTAAAGCTAGACGAAAATATTTTACGTAAAAAAAATAGAAATGAACTTTGAGCCATGTTTATTGTTTAAAACGATATCAGGAATTTGCTAGATGTAACTTTATTTGCAAGACAAAATATGCATGTTACTTTGGAGAGAAAGCTAAAGGCTAAAGCCATATTTAACGTCAGTTTTCTTCTCGAATAGGATGTCAGTGACGGGAAGAACCCTGGATTTGAACCCTGCATTTACTGATTCGCTGTCGACCAACATGACAACAGGCAGAAAGGACTCGACAGATTAGAATTTAATACAGTAAGTAGAAATATAGAACAATTTCAGGAATTGTGTATACGTTGATGCTAAATAAAGCGGAAGCTCGAGAGAAAATCAGCAGTGTCTAAGCTAAGGAGTAAAAATGTCAATGAGTAAATTCGTGAAGATGAAACAGTTAACTTGATGGTAAGCCGCTTCAAACTCTAGGCGAGAAATTGATAGAAGAATGTTCGCGAGATTTTTATGTTAGGTCAAAAATTCGAAAAATGTATTAATGCATATAATAGGATAAAGATTACATTTGCAAACGGTAGCAACTTAAAGGGGTTTCTATTACTGCAAAGTTGTCAACAATAGGAATTACCTGATCAACAGAAATGTATACGGTCGTGACAATTCAAGAAATAAAATACAATTTTTATTTATGATTGTTAAAATATTTGACAATATGCATGTAGGCCTATTTAAATAAATGTAGGCCTACATTATTAAATAAAACCAGTGAGGTGACAGGTGACGTGAATGAACAGAGACGTTGAAAGACAGTACAGTAGATGCTTGAAAGATTAAAGAATTACCTTCAAGTTTGTCGACTTCCTTCTGCAGAGTAACCACGAGCTTCTCTGCATCCGACAGTCGATTCTCGGCCTGTATGGGAACAACAAAAGATTAGTCCAAGTGGTTAATATTAGATTGTTGGAATTCTGAACGAAAGATACAAACTTTTACACAAGGTTGCATTTGGTTATGGGTCGGGGTTCGATCCTCGCCCCCTCTTGAAAGTTGTATAACTTCCTCTCTAAAGTTTTAATTCCCCCTATATGATAAAGCACTCCCTTCTGACCTCCCCTGACAAACCTTCGACCCCCTTTAAAAAATTTAGCAAACCCAACTATGCTTGTATTTATTTTCAGTCTTAATCGCATACAAATCTGTTTTATGCAGTACACGTAGCTCGCTATCTTGCAACCAAATTCATCACAACTAAGTTTTCCACAAGTAGCCTAGAAGTAGATAAATAGTATAAGGTATATTCTTTTCAGAATTTCTTTGCATGTACATTATGCATAACGGCTGTTACAGATAAATAGATGCAGTTGTCTATGAAGTCTATTCTTACTTTTATTAACTGAACAAAAATAATTAGGGTGATCCTATCGTTAATGACAACATCAAGCACTACTGCAAAGGGCATTTTTACCCTGTGCATTTTTGTTAGACAAATCTTTTTTGTCTGTGATGAGATTAACTTGTTTGCCAATGGAGTTCTCTTTTGAGAAATTAAAAACAACCTGTGAGCAAGAATATTTACTTTGAATCTGTCCCCTTTTCCTAAAGCTAAGTAGATATATTACGGATCCTTTGTCAATACATTGATATTACAGCCACTAGTATTTGACAATGTCATCTCAGGGTATGTGTAATTGCAAATGTCTCTAGAATCAAAAAGAATTTTTTTGTATATTAGTAGCACAAGTAGCCTACCGAAGAGTTATACTTATCGTAGGAAATACCATAATATATAAAGAGTAACATAAATGAAGAGTACCATAAGTTATGCATGTGCTGAACGCATATGAAAACTCGCTGGGTCCATGGATAACTCCATTTAGTTACTTAGGTTGTGCTAATACTTTCAATAGTTTCAACTAGTGAGCATGACGAAAATGGCCGTAAAAGTTCGGCGTGTATAATGCCTACTAGTATTATAGTAGTATACATTAGAATTAGCAGTAGCTGCTGATATCCTAACAATGGAGTTATACTCTGGGATGATACAAATGTTATTATTATTCATTTGTCACACGCATTTCGTATGAACTACAAAACAAATGTTCAACAATAGAAGGGAAAAGAGTATGAATGGAAATAAATGCCTTGTTGAGGCACTTAAATATTCCGAGAAGATCAATCGTATGAACCAAATTGTGCACACACAAGACATCAGATGAATTCAAAAATATACGCTTATACCAATGAGTTCCACAAAACAGTTGAGAGTTTAGTAAAAAATTAACAATTACTGTGAATTATATGTGAAGTTAAAATCACATGTTCTTAGATACCACGATATGATATCACTCGAATTCACTTTAGAAGATGTAGCGAATGTAAAAAAGAAAAAGTAGATGTAAAGAAGATGTAGATATTATGTAAAGAAGAAGATGTAGATATAACAACACCAGAATAATTCACTTATCCAAAATCGAACCGAGAATAATAAGAGGTTAAAATATTAATTATGTCAAAGCGCGTAGCAGTTTCTCAGAAATTTGCACAGATCAGTTTCATTAAGCCTGTTCTCAACAGAAAAGGCTTGAGATTTGTATTGATTTAGCAAACCTCTTTGAGTTTATCTGTCAGATCTTCTATCTTCTCTTCATACTCTTCAGCTCTTTGTGCAGCCTGCATCACAAATTGAGCAACGAATTTTTTATCCCTAGTAACTAATGGCGAATTATGCGTCATAAACTTTAGCACTTAAACGAATAAAATAGTCAGCAGACATACATCAGTTATGTTTTGTAAAACCTTACTGATGAGAGTGTTAAGGAAAGGAGGAGGTGTCAATGTGGAAATAGAGAGTACGAAGTTAGAACAGATATAGCGTTTCTGGTATTTAAGACACACGATGACGGAAGATGGGAAAAGTGGAACAGAAATAAAATAGAAAATTGCTCAGGCCTTCATTAAGTGGAATGAACTACCAACAAAGAGTTTGAAGAAAACCACGAAGATAAAGATTAAAAGACCACGTTTCAGTAGGTTGTGAAACATGGAAGTTAAGAAAGGAGGATGTCAGGAAACAAGGAAAATTTGAAACGTGGCTATGGAGAAAAACCGAGAAGATCAAATGGACTGACAACATTGCGAACGAAGAAATGTTAAATGGGGTTGACAGGCAATTGAAATTTATGATGAATAGAAAAAAGAACATGGATGGGTAGGCATGTATACATGGTAGACATGTATGTAAACCATTCCTGAGAGGGAAATGTTTACAAAGACGTAATTGATGGAAGAATGGAAGGAAATTGTAAAAGGAAGACCGAAACTCTAGATGATGGATTATATTATTAGATAATTAATTCATATGCTGATGCCGGCTAGTATAGCGTCGTTTAAATGTGTAAATATTGCATCTCCCGATTTAGATCACATTAAATGTAGGCTTGTTCAAATTTCAGTATAAAATTTTATCGTCGAATTATTTTTGTCAAAATTTTCGAATTACAAATAAGCCTATACTAGCAATTAAGCTTTGCAATTTACATCTCCTGGTTGTACTTTATATATTGCAAAATTGAACTTGCGATCAAATTAAGTGCAGTCGAAACGTCCAATCGACCAAATTTTTTTCGTCAAAGATAGCGAAGGCTCTCTATTCATTAACCTTCAGAAGCGTGGATCTACATTCAACAACATTCTATAAAACCTACAGCTAAAACTTAAGAAATTCTTTCCCTTCACGACATAAATACCCAGTCGTGTTTATTTATCATAAATTATAACACTAGAATGTTTCTAAACTACTAACCAATCGCAAATTTCCTCAGAGCCATTATTAGTAAAATAATGATAATAATAATAGTCAGATTCGTGTCGACTGGAGGTTTAGGCATATATTAGTTAATTATTATAGAACTTACCTCCTCTTCAAAGATCTCCAGAGATTTCATGTTGTTTCCTACGATCTTCAGCTCCTCCTCCAGTTCAACGATCTTCCTAAAAGTTACAATACAATAGTTAAGTTAATATAGTTACAGTTCTTCCTAAAGTCTGCGTTAAATTAGGTGGCAAAACTAAAAAAGCTGGTAAAGCTATGGTTAACGTTAGTTTCCTCACTCGAAAGCGATGTCAGTGACGTGCGAGCCCAAGATTTGAACCCCGCACATACCGATCCGCGGTCAAGTGTCTTACCGACTTCGCCACTGGCTCCAGCCAGGTTAAAAACTGGAGCTATGGCATACTCAATCTCCATTTAAGTAACAAAATAAGTTGATTGTTTAGTTGTTTGAGTACTCCAAACGTCATCTCAAACACATGGCTAATATTCAATCCATTTCTATTTTTGATCAAATCGCCATTTGTGCAGTCTCATATCATTCCCCTCTAAAATTGAATTAAAGATGCAATATACATCATCATAATCATCTTCTTCCCTTAAATCCCAATTTAACTAGGGTAGGGATACGAGTAGACCTTATCCAATCCTCTCTGTCCTACACAATATCATCAGTCAGTCCCCTATTGTCCACGTCCTTCTAAACTACCGCAACCCACGTCAGTTGTGGCCTCTCTTTATCTCTCTATAAAGATGTAATAGATGAGTTATTATATATAAAAGATGTGTACATGTTTTATTAAAGAAACTAAGGAAATAAACGCTGTGGCACGTGCAGTATGTCATGTGTGCAATATGCAAAAAGTACATACGCTTCAGCGGCTTCCAATCCAGCCTCAGCACGTGACAAATCCACTTCCGTTGTTGCTAACTTACGGGATGCCTGGAAAAGGTATCAAATACATTTTCACTATTTGCAGTTTTGTCTGTGTAAAAACAAATACAATTGGTGTATATGGTCTTTGTGATGATGTAATGTAGTGATGGTGTAAATGTAGTTTATAATAATTTAAACATTACAATTGACCGTTTGTAAATTTAAGTTTAGTTGATCCCTCAATATAAATGTTGAAAGCCAGTATTTATATTTACCTCTTCGAACTTTCTGTCTGCCTCCTCTCCCTGCATTATCGTTTCCTCTAGCTCCTTCTCCAGCTGAACGATTCTCTCCTCCTCAGTCACGTTTCTGTTCTCAAGCACTTTACGACCCCTAGGCAGTCCAATTAAAATCAAATTTGTTTGCATTCAAAGTAAATGTTTACAAATTGTTGATTTGTAACTAAATTTTGATTAGCTAACCTAAGCATCAGCTAGTCTGAGATTTAAAGAATTTGGGATGAATTTATTTGATTTATATGCTTAGATTCAATAGAGTTAAGGCTGCAAAAAATAAAAAATTCAATTGGGGAAAGGAAGGAGGAATATCTCCGGCTTCGGGGAAAGAAAGAAGAGGAAAAGAAAGAAGGTTTTAACGAGCCACCACCGGATTAGGACTAGCCTAAACCAGAAAGAAATAAAGGATTTCCCCGTAGTCAGTGATAGAGAATGGCAGAGGCATAGGCTGGGAATTCGAACCCGTCTAAGAACCAGGAGGAGATGGAGCGAGGAGCCCACTAATGTATATACTATCATATATATAAGACGAGACCAATTAATAAATGAAAGTATATTACAGAAAACAGTTCAAATACAAATAAGAATAAGCGTCGTATTCAGTTATATGAAATGTACCTAATAAGAAACTCCATAAAACATACCAACTACAAATACAACTAATACCTTAAGTTACCTTCATAAGTCGGAACAAGAGCCAAGACCAAATCGAAGAGACGAACCACTAAGAACTAAGTCTGAGACTGAGACTGAGAGACTGACGACTATCTGACTGACTAACACGACGACGATCTGACTGAAGAACAAGGAAGCAGGTCCTTAAATAGTCAAAAGAAGGAGAGAGAGAGATACTAAGAGAGAGATAAGGAGATAGAACAAGAAGAGATACACATAGAAATAAAGAAACAGATATACGAGCTATAGGAAACTATTAATCAATAATAAGGAAGCAAGATAGAACAAAGGTGAACATTCAAACTTGGAATAGAGAGAGAGAGAGAGAGAGAGAGAGAGAGAGAAAGGATAATGGAATAACGACTAATCAACTAATTATGGGACAGAAGGACAAGGGTTAGTGAAGAGATATCGGAGACGATACGATTTAACTACTATTCCTTTGAATTGTAGTTTTAAAGAACGTCATCTGTAATCTACATGTATACTATTCAGTTGTATTCCAATCGGATTTTACTCGAGTTAATATAGATAAGTAATACAATTGCGAAAATGATTTTACTATAGTCATCACAAATACGAATGTTGTCACAATTTTTAATGAGTATAATTCGTGCCTTATATATAAATTTGACCTAAATTGCTGCCCAATTCATAGACACAAATTATATTTCGAGAAGCAGAAGCAGACCAAATGTTAGGAGTGTTAAATGATATAACGATCAACTCTTTGTGGACATGAAGAGGAGAACGGAAGATAGAAGAGTAGCGGTTCCATAGCATGGACTAGCCAGTGGGCAGTACTCTATGAGAGAGAATTTTCTGTGATCATTTAGAATAATGCTTTTCTAATCACTACTCTTTATTTCATCCCGACGCTAGTTAAACTCTGATTCGAGGGAAGAAGAAGATGAGGATGATGATGTTTAGTGACCGGGTTAGAAGTAGCTCAACATGCAGCGACATGAGGCAAGCACATTTACCTCTCACTGTCATCAGCAGCTTTGGTAGCCTGCTCTAGCTTCTCACTGCACGCCTGAAGCTTGTTCTCCGTGCCCTCAAAGTTCTCCTCGAGTTCTCGAACCTTCTTCGTTACTGTCTGCACCTCGTTTTGTACCTGAGCATATAAGAAGTACATTGTAGGTAGCGGTGGCCCGGTGATAGACATTGGTGATCTATTGATTTTAGCAAATATTACTTAATATAAAGAGACTCAAAACCGTTCCAAAAGCCTTCGTTAAGTTTCTTTGTCAAAGAAATTATCTAAAGATTTTATCTTCCTCACTATCTCCTGTTTAAACACACTTTCATTGCACTATAAAAACAAAGAAAAAAATGCAAATGCACAGTGAAAATAAAAAGTAAAAAATAAACAAAACATACATGTATAAATCGGAAAAATATGTATTAGATTAGCTAATCGCTTAAGAATTTAAATATCACCATTGTCGTTTTAGATAGAGCATTAATATTGCATACACAACTACATGTATGTACAATTTTGTACATGTACATATATATGTTCACTTTTAAGGAATTCTATTCGAACTGTTTAGATGATTGTGCATTTATTGTTCTCTTTATGTATCCATATACTGTTCCACTGTTGAGAACAACTTTTATTGGTAAAGTCAAGACAGATAATATGGCGGTGCAGTGAATTGCTGCAGGCTGGTTGTATCACAGCGGGGTGGAGATAAACCAGTATCTGATATCAGCTGGATGCTACTCCACTTACACACGGGATTTTATCACGAACGCCTCGCACGCACCATCTACCGTAACAATGGTGTTACACACAGTACGATCGACCGTAACAATGGTGGTACAAACAGTACGAACCATTTTTAAATGTTGTTGCTCTAGTCACTCGAGTGAGTCCAGTCGGATCGTTGAATACGTTAAAACTATTCTTCGCCGTCCTATCTAGCAGTAGTATTAGTAAAAAACTTTTATTAGTACAAAACATTATTAAATATAAAAAAATAATAATAATAAAATAATAATAATAAAACCAACCAAGCTATTTGTCCAGGTCAGATGGCAAGAACCCGTACGGCATAACTCTGGTGCCCTTGTGCAATGGTAAATGTGCCGTATGGGACGTCACGATCATTGACACTTTGGCAAACTCTTATCTGAATACAACTTCAGTCACTGCCGGTGGATCTGCTGAACTTGCCGCCTCTAAGAAAATGGATAAGTACCGAGATCTGACCTTAGGGTATGAAGTTGTTTCGGTAGCCATTGAAACCATGGGCCCCATGAATCCCGATGGAGTGGAATTCATTAATGGCATAGGCAAACTTATTACATAGCTAACCGGCGATAAGCGAGAGACATCTTTTCTTTGACAAAGATTTCCATGACTTTGCAAAGATTCTATGCAGTCTGTTTCAGCAATTCTTTTAAGCCGCTTGAAGTCCTCGAGTAGCCGGGCGGTGATTCAGCACGTATTAGTCTAATCGTTTTTATCAAACCTCGGGTTCCTTACTCCAGGGGTAAATAGTAATAAAAATGAATATAAAATTTATATATAATATATATATATATTATATATATATATATATATATATATATATATATATATATTACGCCACTTGGGCAACCAAAGCACATACAGAACAAAACAAAAAACGCAAATGCTCAACAAAGGAGGCAAAGAAAAATACAAAGAAGACAATACATTGCATTTCGACTCGTAGTCCAATGCAATTAGCACATAACTAATAATAATGATAGTAATAAACATAAAAATAACAACAATAATAATGTTAATAATAATAATAATATTATTATAATATTAATTACAATATTATTAATAATAAAACAAATTTTACCCCGGTGTAAAGAACCCGAGGTTGATAAAAACGATTCGAGCAACACGTGCTGAATTATTACTATTATTATTTTATTATTACTATTATGATTGCTATTATTATTATTATTATTATTATTATTTTAATGCTCGGAACCAATGATGAAATCAGACTATTTGTTACTGCATACAGTAGAGTGAGTCCTGGACCCGCCCGTCGGAGGAGCTTCAAAGAGCGAGGAAGAAATACGTACAATATTGTTATCTTTAAGTCGACTGAACCAGATAATATTGCACAAGCAGACATGCAGACTGCTGCACACTCGATGAGCAGCGCGGCTTCGCTTGAAAGAGTCGAGCGATCTGTCGATACGTTATTTATAGTCGATCAAAACTCAAGGCTACCTTAGGCTAGGAACGTCTACAAGCAAGTTTTAACAGGAAAGTAATTTTTATTTTAGTTAAATATTTATAGTGTTGGTTCGGTAATCCTGATAAATTTTACAGAAATCCTGAAGAACAATTTTATGAATATGAGGATTAATAGCATAACATCATATCTCCATCTATTAGAATTTCTAACTAACGTTAGCCTTGAATTTACTTGTCTATAATCTCGCTCAGCAAACTTCTGCTCCGTATCAACTATCAGATCAGGCTGTTATGATATCTGCTGGCAGTTCATGGTGGAGAAAATTGTTAAAGTTTTCCACTGTTCTACTAAGTCTTACAGGAATTTTACTGAATTTCTTGAAAATCTCATCCCGTGGCTTATGCTCAAATGCCTATAAAAGTTTTACTTATAAAATTGAAATACTTTCATCAAGTTATCTTTTGCTCAGACTTTACAGGCACTTCGTAGACTGACTATGATTGTGCAATAAGAAATATATATAATTAATTTATGAGAATGCGAGCCTATATTGATCATTTAATAAATTGAAAAACAGAAATGGTTTATTTTAGTGATAATTCTACTTCCGAACATAACTTCTTCAACCTACTATAATATTTTAGCTATGATTCAAAATTTCAGAGAGATAGAGCGAGAGAGAGAGAGAGAAAGAGAGAGAGAGAGCGAAAGAGAGCGAGAGAGATAACTATATTTAATTTAAGAAACATCGTATAGTTTACCATACGTCCTCGTAGAGTCAGGCAAAAATAAACACATAAGGTGGGGATATATTTATTCATTTTATTTAATTAGTTTTTATTATATATATACCATATCTAGTTGACAGCCTAACAAGCAAACGGAATAGATTAAGTCACACAAGAATATGGAGCACTAATAATAACGAATTTTATGATGAACGATAAATTTATTACCCATAAGTGTTATCATAAAATTTATTAAACTAACTAATATTATACATGTTTATTGCCCGCGATCTCACTCAATGAAGAAGCACTTTCCTGTAGGACTGTAAGCCAAATTAACAGAAACATACAAAGGGATGCTGAGTGAAGAATAATGGGATTCTAAAAGAGCTGACCCAGTTATCAAACTATAAACGGTACTCTGGGAGCAGTAGTTTAAACCTTAATTGAAGCAATGAGTTACAGAAAATGAGTGCTGCTAATCAGAATAGCTCCAAGCTTTTGGAATGGGCGTGTTATGAACACTCGTCAGCTCAATAACAAGGTAGGGGATAACAAGACAAGATGCGTAGGATTAAATACTAATTTTAAGTTTGATTCACTTGAAGCAAGTGATTGTTGAAAAAATGAGCAGCGGGATGAGCCAATGGTAACTCTGTACGTTGCTGATCGCTTAACGTTAGGTGCAGAGTTCAAATCAGTACTGTCACCGTCACTGACAGGCATTGAGACAGGAAATTGACATAAAACTTTCGCTTTTTTCGTTGCCATTCAGCTTAAAACCTATAAGATAAATAAAAATAAGGATAACATTTTGACATGTATTGATGTACGCCTTCACAGATAAATAACATTGATGTACGCCTTCGCCAATAAATAACAGATTAAAGTGGATAGTCACTTAATCATGTAGCACATTACAGTGATTAGTCACTTAGTCATAGAACAGATTACAGTGGTTAGTCACTTAATCATAGAACAGATTACAGTGGTTAGTTATTAATGTAGTTGTTCGCTTAATCATATAACAGCTTAAAGTAGTAGTTCACTTAATCATATTACAGATTAAAGTAGTTAATAACTTAATCATATAATAGATAACAGTGATTAATCACTTAATCTTACGTTTGAAAGATTTTTCTCGGTGGTCTCTAGTTTTGTCGTCGTCTCCGTCAGTTGACCTTTCGTGGACTCGACCTCGGCCTCGAGCTGTTGAATGCGCTTCTGTAGAGCCTGGATCTCTTCAGAGTGCTACAGAACACAGGCATCACATGGACATCATATCAACCATATCATCTCTCTCTCTCTGTCTCTCTCTCTCTTTCTCTGTCTCTCTCTCTCTCTCTGTCTCTCTCTCTCTCTCTATCTATCTCTCATTTTTCTTTCTCTCTCTCTAAGCATGTATCTCTTAATGTACTGCCTATTTGTGCAGGTCCATACAGCATGTGACTCCTTTATATATGTCTGTCCTCTGTTTTCTTCTTCATATCAACATGCGTGTAAGTTTTCAAATCAACATCCTGCTTCCCAAGTCCCGTTTTTATCAAACTTTCTTTCCTTCCACTCTTCTTTCAGTTACCTTTTTAGTTAAATATCCCCACTCACAACATGACCTATTCAACTCTCCCGTCTATTCCATATCACTTTTATCACATATACATGTATATTTGTGCTAACTCTGTTTTGGGCTTTTCCGTGAGTAGTTTTGTTAGTCCATGTGTTCTACTCCATAGCCACATTTCCAGAGCTTCCAATTTTATAATATCCCACCTTCTTAACAGCCAACTTTTGGAGCCGTATGGGCGCTGTAATACTTTAGCGGTGGTCCACGCCAAAGTTTATCAAATTGTGGATTTCATCAATCTTTTCGTTAGTTTTCCTTCGTCTTGCTGAGGGTCTATTTTGCTTGCGCAATTCTACATTTCATTTGATTTCTGTTTCACATAGCACATCTTCCGATATCGTGTGTCCTACATTTCGAAGCACTTGAACGTAATAACTGGTAATCATTTATACAGTCACAATAATATAATAATCATCTGTGCTACAAATAAATTATTATTAAATGTGACATAGAATTCACATTAACTACATAATCACATTATCATAAATAACAAGATAAATACATCGAATGCATTTGTTGATCTGACGAAATAAAATGACTTTATATACGACATAAGTTTAATAGAACTTGTAAAGTAATAGAAACTGAAACCACACCAAAATTATAATGTGCGTGCATCAAAAAGATTCAAAATTCGAATAAACTGTATCTGCGAAAGGAAATGAAAAATTGCTTGAGAAGCCATTTTTCACTTGGTATGTGTTAAATAATTGTTCTTTGCTAACTTTAGTGACAGCAAGCCTGAAAGCAGACTTCTAATTATCAACAGAAATAGGTTGCTTGAACCTATCAAATGGAAGATCAACAAAATAGATAAGGAAAAAAGTGAATATGAATGCATAAAGAAACCTGAAGCATTTCTTTAAAAATTTAATATTGTACTACTTCGTTATAAGATGATATGCTCCTGAAATTGCTATGCAAGACTAAGAACAAAAAACTCGTCCGATGCAGTCAAATTAATAAGTTGAGGTCTCTAACACTGTGCATTTAAATCACATCGTAACACTGCGCAAAAAGCAGACATACACAAGCTCCCATACAAACCTTTTCAAATACATTTTTTTGTTCTGTAAGTTTTTGTTCTAGTTGGTCAGCTTTATCGAAGGCATTCTCTTTGTCCAACTTCATAGCCTGCATCTTCTTCTTTATCGCGTCCATTGTGTTTCCGGCCGCCATGTTTGCAGATTTGTAGAGACCCTCTGGTAGACTTACAACAGCTGTCAAACTGCGAATATAATATGTACTGCTAACTGAAATGGCAATATCAACATTACAAAAAGTGTTTGAATTCATCTTACACCTCAAAGATATGTACAGCTTACCTAAATTGCTCAGTAAGACATTTATATACATGCATTATGAATATGTAAATTTTGTGAAACTAGAACCATTTTCCATTTTATGCACGTAAACAAGTTTAAATATAGCATGTGGACCTAAAGGAACTCTGTAACCTATCGACAACAATTGCAATAAGTTAAAGTTGTAGAGAGAGAGCTGTAGAGCCGATTTTAACGTCATTTTCGTCACTCGAAAGCTATATCAGTGGCGGGCGAGCCCAGGATTTGAATCTACATGTACACATATTGATCCGCGGTCGGCAAGGGAGAGCGGAAGTCGACGATATTGACAAATTTTAGAGACCCCATTGATAGGGTTCTGTGCCTGCAGTCGATATCGACCGCATAATCATATCTAAATTTTCGCCAAAAGTTTACCATTTTGATTCAGTTAAATGTAAGATATGCCACGGTAAAATTTATGAGTAAGTAATACTGCGAAAGGTAAATTTTATTATTAATTATAAAAACTGTGCCTAAATTAACAACTGTCGTTAATTTTACTGTTTCTTTAAACCAGGAACTAAATATCAGTGGCACAATATTACATAGTGCCTGTGACTTGTGCCTGTATTTTTAGCCTACACCACACGCTGAAGCGTGTGGTGTAGGCTAAAAATCGATTAGTAAATAGCTGAAATTTCTGGAATAAAAAGGATTAACCTGTTACCCGTTAAAAAAATTACATCCAAGTTATTATCAAAATCGGGTGGTTACTGACAATATATTGATTGGGTTGTGTTCAAATTACATTTATGAAACTTACATTATACACTATGTTTTTTATAACTGATGCCCCTCATTATTTTTACAATAAAGTCGTAAGGGGTTGAGCCATGTTCTTGAAATTTAAAGTATTTGACCAGCAGCCAATTCTACCACACAGAAAGAAATTTCGTTTGAATATCTTTAATGACGTGAAAGTTATAATTTTGTGAATAGGAGTGGGATCATATAAGAAATTTCCAGTACAGTATTACGGGCTTGCTGCATGTAGCGTTAAAATATCTCCATAAAAATATTTGTGAACACTTCACATAAAATGTCTGCTAATGCTATTTCGAAGAGCAATCATTTCTTTTCAAAGCGACGTAAAATACGTGCTAATATGTTCTTAACTGACCAAGTTACTGAACTTTTAATGAATGCAGTGCATGAAGATAACGAACATTTTAACTGTGGCGCTAGACGCTCTGCTACAGTAGCTGCGCCTAATGACCTAATGCATACATTAAAAGTTCAATAACTTTGTCGATTAAGAACATATCAGCAAGTATTTTACGTCGTTTTGAAAAGAAATGATTGCTCTTCAAAATAGCATTAGCAAACATTTTATGTTACGTGTTCGTAATTATTTTTATAGAGATAATTTTACGCTGCATGTAACACGCCCATAATCATATACTGGAAATTTCTTGTCTGACCCCACTCCTATTCGCAAAACCATAACTTTCACGTTATTAAAGACATTCTAAAGAAAATTTCTCTATGTTTGATAGAATTGGCTGATGATCAAGTACTGTGAATTTCAAGAACATCGGTCAATTTCTTACGACTTTATTGGAAAAATGCTGTGGGGTATCAGTTATAAAAACACAGTGTACATTATTTTAACATAGTTTAAATTTGGTATATTAGTCAAGTCATGGAGTATTGTTCCTACGTAAATGTTCACAAAGACATACTCATAAACGACATGATATTATGTAATCTAAGTTCGCTATCGTAATGTCGATATCATAAATTCAGGACCATAAAGTTATGGTTTCAAGTTAAGCAAATATTAATGAATTCATATACATATTCGTGTTCAAAATGTCATAGTCAAAGTCACGTTTAAAAATCTTGTTCGCCATATCGTTCAAAAGTCATTACATAATACCTTGTTCCATATTAAGTTTGTATTTATATCTTTTTCTTTCGCTGAAGTATATTAATTAAAATATAGATTTATCCTAGAATTAGAATAATGACGAGGTAAAGTTTAAGACTTTAAGTTAGATCAGATTTATATTTAGGGACAGGGCAAGTGTATGGTTAATAAAGGTTTGAAATGAGTTAATCAGGCCTACATGTATATTATTTCTTACTTTTGGCTGGAGCCAGTGGCGATGTCGGTAAGATATGCGACCGCGGATCAGTATGTGCGGGGTTAAAATCCTGGGGTCGCCCGTCACTGACATCGCTTTCGAGTGAGGAAACTGACGTTAACATTAGCTATACCAGCTTTAGTCCCACTGCTACCATATATCTATATGTATTTATGATTTACTATATTGCAATAACTAAAATTATAATGTTCCTAAATTAATCTGATTACATGCATGTTTCTGTTACTTGTATAATTAAACAGTGCCGAGCTGAGTAAATAAAGATTCATCATCATCATCATCTTCCCTTAAATCCCTATTTAACCAGGGTCGTGATACGAATAGACTTTCTCCAGTCCTTTCTGTCCCAACCATATCATCAGTCAATCCCCTATTTTTCATGTCCTTCTTAAATACCGCATCCCACGTCAATTGTGGTCTAACTCACTCTAAAATCTAAAGCTAAAGCTAAGGTTAACGTCAGTTTCCTCACTCGAAAACGATGTCAGTGACGGGCCAGTCCAGGATTTGAACCCGCACAATAACTGATCCGCGGTCGAGTATCTAACCGACTTCGCCACTGGCTCCAGCCTAACAGCCAGCTCTTCCCTCAAAACTCTCTTTACTACATCCTCATCTGCCATTTTCATAATATCCCCATACCATCTCAATCTCGACTGAGCCAACCTATCCCCGATCCCCTTAACATTCAAATTCATCCTCACATATTCATTTTCCTTCGCCAATTTTCAGAATTCGCCACTGGCTCCAGCCAGTGGCGAAGTCGGAAAGATACTGGACGGCGGATCAGTATGTGCGGGGTTCAAATCCTGGGCTCGCCCGTCGCTGACATCGCTTTCGAGAGAGGAAACTAACGTTAACCTTAGCTTTTTTCATTCTGTCCTTCCTAGTTTTTCCACACATTAGCTGTAACATTCTCATTTCTGCCACATCAGTTAGATATAGTAAAAATGGCTATCTCCTAAAATTGTTAAGAAAGAGATAGTGGCGTAGCAGCAGATTATCCTACAATACTCTTAAACCCACCTCTAGACACTGAGACAGCTCAGGTAAAGCCCGCAGCAAAGTGAAGACAATTCAGTTCTCAGCCCAGAGTTTACTGCTATTACAATTCCAGTGAACTCTTCGTATCTCCTCGTACTCTCAATCTCTCTCTCTCTCTCTCTTTCTCTCTCCTCACTTTCTCTCTTTCTCACTCCCTCTCTCCTCTCTTCCTCTCTCTCTCTTTCTCCCTTCCTCTCTCTCTTTCTCGCTCCTTATCTCCTCTCTTTCTCTCTTTCCCTGTCTCTCTCTCTCTGCGTATTTTTTCTTTATCATCTATCCACGAATTGCTATCTCTCTATATCTCTGTCTCTTTCTTTCTTTTTCTGTCTCTTTCTCTCTATCTCTCTCCCTGCCCCCCCCCCTCTCTCTCTCTCTATATCTAACTATCTATCTATTTATCCATCCGTCCATCCATCCATGTCTCTACCTGAGTCTCTCTATCTGTCCATCTATCCATCCGTCCATCCATCCATCCATCCATCTATCCATCTATCTATCCATCTGTGTCTCTGTCTATTGTCTGTCATTGCAGTTTCTCCGTTCCCCCTTTTTATAAATTCGTTCATTTTTGTTGAACCTTATGACACAACGGTATGCTTTTCGACTGCACAAAATTAAATGCTGCACAATTCGAATAGATATATGGCTCAGCAGTCGCTGAGATTCTATCAAGCAGCAAAACGGACGTTAAGCAGTTTATTCTTTCTCTCACTTTTATTCTATTCCCCTTTCTCTCTCTCTCTCTCTCACTCTCTCTCTCTCACTCTCTCTCTCTCTCGCTCTCTCTCTCTTTCTCTGTTTCTCTAATATGACTATTCGTATCAGCAATCTTTCTCAATCTCTCCGAGTATGTCTTTGTTTGCTTTGGTCTCACTGCATCTCTATGAAGCCGCTTTCAATGCATTATCTTCGTTTCTCTCTCTTATCATTCATCTGCCTGTAGCCGAACAAGAAGAAGAGAAGTTTTATAATCTGCAGGTGGAGCCACTGCAGCTGATGACGCTCAGCTTCGTGACGTCAGAAGTGCTGGGCGAACCTTCAGTAGACGGGAAAAGCTAACAAAAAACAACAGACGGCTAAGATTGAAGAAATTTAATGCTACCAGAAACGCTACAGCTGGAAATGTAAAAGCTGCAACTATAAATTACTACTGCTAAAGCTTTGCGTAATAATAAAATTTTTGTTTTAGAAAAACTACTCTTCGACAAAATGTATCGTCTCCAGCCACAAAATACTATATTAGTAATCAAATGAGAATTTAAGTTTTAGTTTAATCTTATTGCTATGGAAGTATCCTAATGATTTCTATTAATTATATCAAAAAAGTAATCGTCACATGTGGAGGAATCAAAGCTTCTGTGGACTTTAGAATTAACTCTGTAACGTATTTACCCTATTCCTGCGGCTTTGAAAAGCTTAATTCTATTCAATCTCTTATATGTATCCATTGAGTTGAGTCCCTCCTATGAACTTTACCCTATCCCTCACACAGCCTAACTCAAAGAACCTTCTACAGCTGAGTAAGTGCTCACTGTTCCAAGTGCTTCTAGACAAAACTTAGCAAGCCAGCCACTCAACCTTTTCGAACCTGATAAATTCGTCAATCTGTTATTAGATGCTAGATTTAAATTGAAGACTCACTCACTCATTAGCTGATTCTATACTCTCTTTACTATATACATGTACATCACATAATATTGAAAAATTAAATTTGCTCAAGTATACGCACAATATTTCTCTCTCACTCTTTCTCTGTCCTTCCCTCTCTCCCTCTTTCTCTCTCCTCTCTCTCTCTCTCTCTCTCTCTCTCAATATAAAGGCTAACGATAGGTACAATGCAACTCTTCCAATCAATTCTTTCTTTAGCTTTCTTTTTCATCTTTTTATTAATTTATTGTTAAATACATATATAATAATTCGTATATAAGAATGATTATATACGATAATTATAGACGAGGAGTATATTCGTGCATAATGATTAGTATATAGAGATGAAATGGTAGGATGAATGCATAGTAAGCAAAATATACAATACGTATATACATGTATAAAAGATTAATTTATTAAACCGGGTTTGGGAAGTCCTTATATTCATGCTTAATAGTATTCTTCGCTGCTGATGATTTGTTCAAATGTTGACTTAAAGCGTCATTTGCACAAACTACGCACCAAACACATAGTCTTTCTATTTGAATCTCTCTTAGTTTATTGCAATACCATTTGTTCATGGCAAATAAATCTTTCTATCTATTCTATTCTTAGCTTTACTGTTCATCTCAATATATGAGTTGGTTTATTTAATCATTTAACATCGAATGTTTTGGTCTGCTTATTTATTTCAATATATATTTTCCTAATACTGTATCTTCTTGCACTTTAGATAAGAAGATACAATAGGCTTCTTTACCTTGAAGCTGAAAACCAACAAGTCCACTGCCTATGGGTTGGGTATTTCAACATGTAGGCAAGAGTTGTCTTTCAGTTCCTGCTCAAGCTGTGGCAAATGTTTCTGCACAAAACATCTCTAGTGTTTTGATTTCTGCCTCTCATGGAAATGCCTCGCATAGTAGATATAATCCTGCTTTCTCTGGGTTACGTTGATCGTTGCAGCTCAAATCTGAATAGAAGTACATTACATGTGTAAGATATGTAAGTACTTGCCTCATGATTACATGACTGTAAGACACATGAAAGTGCATGCCTCATAGATTACACATGTGTAAGTACCTGCTTCCTAGATTACGTGTGTAAGATATGTAGAAATACCTGACCCACAATTACATTTGTAAGACATGTGTAAGTACCTGCGTCTTAGATTACATGTGCAAGACATGTGTGAGGCTGTCTTATATAGATTACATGTGTAAGACATGTCTAAGTACCTTCCTCATAGATTACATATGTAATACGTGTGAAAGTATCTATCTCATAGATTTCATGTGTAATTACGTCCCTCATAGATTACATGTGTAAGACATGTTTAAGTACCTTCCTCACAGATTGCATTTGTAAGCAAATTCAATATATGAATTTCCAGCCGAATACAATACATTTGTTTTCAAGTGTATTGTTCATGCCAATACATGTGAAAGCAAATACAGTCCAAGTACAATCCAAACCAGTATAATCCTACACATAGTATGTACGCAAACATAATCTAATAATGTTCATTCTAATACATTTGTTTTCATAAGTATTAACAATATTGTTCAAGACAATACATATGAAAGGTAATTCAATCCTCTACGGTCCAATCCAATATAACCCTATACTATAGGGTTATATTGGATTGGACTAAACTATAATAGTGTTATACTTTATAGGTACTCTACATGTTGTGTACCGAATCGTTTCTCTTTGCTTTGCTATACGGTATGAGACAGTGCCTTGAACTGCATTGCATTGTCATATTATTGGATTGCATTGCATTGGACTGTATGAGATTATGTCTGCATATATACTTATTAATAATATTGTTCAGTATACAGGCAAACATAATCTCCTACAGTAAAATATAAAGGTAAATAAATACATGTAAACAAATTCAGTCTTGTACAATCCAGTATGCAATCTACTAATGAATCTAGTTTATACAAGTACATGTAAGCATACACAATCTTTAAATCCAACACAATTCAATAAATACTGAGCAAGTAATATACAATTCAATTATATTCAATGTTATCTAGTAACTATAAGCAAGTAATACACATACGTTGCTTTATTTTTTAGTGACCCGATCACAGGCCAAGCATTGATATCTCATTGGTTATGTTGATAACTTATGTTTGGTAGCTTAGTATATAAAGTTGGCCTATTCTAAATAATTATTATTGTTTTCTCACTAAATCTATACAATAACACAGTTGAACAGTAGCCTTACTAGGTAAGGAAAAATCTTTTTCAAGACTTGTTAAGTGCTCTCTTCGATTTTGAATTTTAGTGTCTTTATAATACTCAAAATTGTTATAATTACTAGACCTTGACTGCATAATTTTTGTTCATTGTTTTAAGTATTTCAAATTTGGCGAACAATGTGCAGTAATTTTATCAACTGTTTGATACAATAAAGTGAGTTAATATTTGTGTTCAGATTCATGTTCTTGTAATTGTCACTATTTGGTGATAATGTTGTTAATTTCAAACAGGAGCAGTTGTTGATTTGAAACCTTAAATGTCGTCTCTAAATGTCTGCACACTTGTTGCTGTGATAGGATAAAATTGGTAGGTTATTGAATTAGGCAAGCACTTCTTAATCCAAGTTTGTTCTGGCTAGGTAACACGCTAGAAAAACTAGATCAATATGGGTCTCTCTTTGGTAGTACCAAGACTGAATTTGGCGTTACCTTGGAAGAGCCTTGGACAGTCTTGGGCTACTATATATCTTGATCCAAGCTAGATTTAGCTAGCAAATCTACCTAGATTGCCAGAGAAAAAAATTAGACCTTTCTAGAATGGGCCAATATTGGCAATCTGGGTTGGGCCAAGCTACTGTTTTGTTGGCAGACTAGCTGAAGCCAACTTTGGCCTTGGGTGTCTTTGCTACTTGGGTATTTCGTTAAAAAGTTTAATTAAAAATAATTACAACTATTTTTCAGCTAGTTAAATTTGATAAACAATTCGGTGCAAAAATTGACTTTCATGTGAAAGCACTCTATAATCGTATCATCGATTTAAATGCTTTTGAAAGGCAAATCAGTTACAGTAATTTAATAAGAATACTATGTGAAATAGTTGATTGACAGACTAAAAGGTTGCTTCACTACTAACCGGGCGATTTATTGCTTTCAAATTTAGTAGCATTTAGTGCATGCCATGAGTATATTCCATTGTCTAACTAATAAAATAAAAAATAGTAGTAATAATAAAGATTTACTGTCCGTTTCCTCATCCACTGACATCATGGACGCCAATAATGAATCAATGCGATTTTAAGCTTTGCAAATTAAAGTCCTTATCCGATATTTATGACATTTATAATATTTAACAAACAAGCCAGGTCCTAGGCACAACCTTGATCAATGATGCATTCGGTATTAGTGACTTTACTAATCTGATATATTGACAGTAATGATTTTAATATAATATCAGCAGCAATTGTGTATTAATGAAATGGTAAAGATAAAAAATTTGAGTATAACTTTTCTTTTTTACTTAAACTAGTTAAATTTAACGATTTTTAGTTTACAAAATTTAGTTTAACTACTACTTTAAATTAAAATAATAGTTTAGTTTTAATATTATATTTAGTTACATGCCCATCACTGCTAGAATTTTCGCAAAATATCAGTTTCCTAAAAATGTTAAATCGTAAAAACTTTAGCATATCGATCGTTTAAATGCTGTTCGTAATTTTAAAGCTTCGTTAATATCAGAGTACGTACATGTACATCATTGTCGGCTTAATTAGTGTGTCGTTGGGGATTTTCCGAAATTTTTGAGGAAGTTTTCGACAAAACAAATTGCCCTACAGGGCTTCTGCTAGCTTAAGAACGCAATATTCTTAGAAGCCAGAAATTTTGCTTCCGATTAGAGACACTGTACTGTTGCGATGTTCCTGACACTTAATAGTTCGCTTGTTTATTATCTGGATCAGAAGATCTGTCGTTTAAATCCCGGGCGCAGCCGTTACTATCCACCAGTGCAGGTTAAGACCAGCGTTAACCACGGATTCATATATTTTAGCTTGTCGCAAAGAATACGAACAACGTGTAGTCGAAACTAAATTGCAATCACATAAGTATTAAATATTTTTTCAAATCAGGTGCAGCTCATGGATAGGTGGGAAACGCTGCTTGGAAGATGGTATTCATTGCAGTCCACTTGCTTCCGAGGTGAACATTTTAAAAGCCATTTTACGTCATATCCTCCAGGCTCTAACCTAAATATTAGTTGTCTTTCTAGCCCTTTCTCTCTCTCTCTCTCTCTCTCTTTCTCTCTCTCTCTCTCTCTCTCCTCTCTCTCGCCATTTCTCTCTCTCCTCTCTACTGCTTTTGTGGAGTATTCTAAGTACCTTATACCTTCAAATCTGCTACAGCCAGTTCCATGCTCTTGTCAGTGTCAAGTTGTAACATCTCCTATGTAACAATGGAAGAATGCTTCCATTCAGCCATGTATAGTGAACGGGACACTGAAGAATAGACCACTCAATTAATCAAGGAATCAATCAATCAATCAATAAGAATTTAACGTTTCTCGTTTAAAACAATATCAAAGACATCACCCGGATTCTTGCAGTAACAGTACGTGTCGCAAAAGGCAACTAAACCGGAATTGAGGAGACGAGATGTCATCTCAAAAGCCATATATTTCCAAGCTCTAACTACGTAGACCCTAAGGTTTCGATATGACATAGACTTTTATGAAGGAGTTCGCATGTTGACCTATGGACGGCTCTTTATGGAGAGTAAAATCAGTTATGAGTATGTACTTGGACGTACTAATTGAACACAGAACACTTGAAAGAGAGAGAGAGAGAGAGAGAGAGAGAGATAGAAGAGAGAGAAAATTAGAAGAGAGAGAGATCGAGAGAGAGAGAAAGAGATTTTGCTAGCCTATTTATGCCTAAAATGAATTTAAAACTAATCGTATGTGAAGCCTTGCACTGCATCAACACTACCAGCTTAATTTGAACTTTGTTAAGTTTGCAGCGCGACAGCGGAATGGCGGTTTAGTTAAACACAACACTTTAACAGCCTTGTCATACTCAGTTATAGTCAGTGGCTCAGTGCAGCACGCAATGCGGGCGTCAGAGATTATATTTATTATAATATTAACAATGATATTTATTATAATTTTATTTTATTAACTAGAATATAAGCGCTTTTGAATGTACCCGTATGCGAAAATGCACACATCTAGGAAAAATGGTCAATTTGATTGAACGTGGATACGAACTCTAACCTCTCAATCCTAGGGCGACGTTGTACTAATGTAGCATAGCATACATTTTTAAGATATGAAAAACTTCTTTTCAATATAGGGCTAAAAGTTGTCAGTATATGCCTACACTGCGTAAATTTAACAGAATAGGTCATAGGCTATTAATCGCCAGAAAGTTATACTCGACAAATGGCAAGCTGTATTTTAAGTTACAACGCTGCTTTCAATATACATGTATACTGGGCACACGAATTTAAGTCGAGAGTGAACAAATGACTGAGCCGTAATTAGCGTAACTATTAAGGAACTATTCAATCGTTCCTTAAAATTTTCACTAATATTTTTTTCAATAGTTCAATATTTCAATTTTTCTATCAAATGAATTTTACTAACGTAACATTAAAATAACTATAAATGATTCTGATAAATAAACTAACCGATACAGTAGCTAATATTTTATTGTCTTATGATAATATCGTATCTACATTGAACTTTAGAACTACACTTTCAAATTTCGACAGTCAGAGAATAAAATCCTTAATTAAGTGTTACGAGCCTCTGAAGCTTTTCAGCTCTTCAGCTTTTTAGCTATTCTCTGTTCCTTTTAACTGAAAGCAATTTATAAGAATTGGATTAAGAAGTGGATTACAAGTAGCCTAAATATCATAATATTGCTTACGAGACTTGTGGATTCTCACATTGTGTATGGCCTGAATATTATTACTTTAAAGTATGGGATGAAAATTAATGAAGAAAGTCATAGTGATCAGAGTGTATAGAAAAGGAAGAGGAGTCGGTTTAGACATAGACACTATGAATTTAGAACAGGTAAAGAATTTCAGATATTTAGGCCACACGATTGCAGAAAAAGGGCAACGTGGAGCATAATAAAATGTATAATTGC
Source organism: Enchytraeus crypticus (assembly GCA_905160935.1). Classification (NCBI taxonomy): domain Eukaryota; kingdom Metazoa; phylum Annelida; class Clitellata; order Enchytraeida; family Enchytraeidae; genus Enchytraeus; species Enchytraeus crypticus. Next base: position 408,359 of record CAJHZI010000547.1, on the reverse strand, counting down.
TGAAGCAGAAGAAACCTTCAGTAAGAGGAAAGAGCTACTAATAAAGAGTTTGAAGGAAACCAAGAAGATACAGATTTTAAAGACTTTAGTGCGGACCACGCTCCTGCATGACTGTGAAACATGGACGTTATGAATGGAGAATATCAGGAAACTGGAAGCATTCGAAATGTGGTTATGGAGATGAATAGAGAAGATCAAATGGACAGACAAAATAACGAAAGACGAAGTGCCAAATACGGTTGACATAAATAGGCAATTGATAAATAGCCTAAGGAATAGAGATATTAACTGTAAGGGGCATATCCTGAAAGGCAATGTTTTACTAAAAGAGGTAATTGAAGGAAGATTGGGAGGGAAAAAGAGTAAGATCGAGACTAGAGAAGCTGGATGATTAGATAATGAATTGTTGTGTTGATAAGCAGAGGATAGAAATATGTGATTGAGTTAAATGCCAAGAACCTGCCAATAGGCAGTGAGTGCACTAAAAAAGAGAGATTATACGGGACCAGTGGCGGATCCAGGGGGGCCCAGGGGGCCTGGGCCCCCCCTTAGGCCCAACGAAAAGAATTTAAAATTATATTTTCATTGTTTGTTTCAATGGCAATTTCTAGGTGTAAATATTTTTGTAAGAGCAGTGGTTGGGGGGGGGGGGGTACGAGAGGGAACTCAGTTCCACTATAGCTCGAATTTTTTTAAAATATGGGCCCACTAGCGGCTCGTATATTTGGAATACTAGGAGCCCTGTATAATGGCTGTGGGCCCGAAAATTATTGACCGTTTCATTAGCTCTCAATTTTCACATTAACCACTATGGAAAAATGGTGTGAGTAGAAAATTTGAACTCTGTCCCGGAGTAGTGGTCCAAACAGCCATGGCTGGGAGGGCCCCCCTGCCGCCAAAATTGGTCACTTTTGCAATTCGTCTAGATCCGCTGATTTTCTTCGAAGGTGAAAAAAGAACCTACTTTGTCCAAAACAAATGTAGGATTTTAGGCATTTTAGGTTTCCCCTGACTTTAGTATGGTATGAGGGGGGGGGGGCGTAAGATACGGGGGATCCACTCACTCTATGAGCCGAGCGCAGTAGTGAAAAATTGTACCCTCCCCCACAGTATTTATCTATTTGCGTCACATATCCCTAAGAAGGCGTGGCGTAAGCAAAAAAAGTGTACACTCTCCAAAAACAAAATTTGGGTCCCCCCTTAAAAATTCCTGGATCTGCTACTGCACGGGACAGAGCCAGTTACCATAGGGTAAAGTCCGCATACGGATCAGTTGGTGTAGAATAAAATCCAGTACTCAATCCATTATTGAAAATCGAGTGAAGAAGCTAACGCTAAACTAGGCCGATTGTCTTTCGCCGTTGCTAAAACTAGTGTGGAAATTGATAACTAAGTTAGAACGTATCCGGCTTATTTTCATTTTTGAAAGTGAGGATGGCAACTTTCCCCTTCAATTTTGACGATTCTTTAGTGAAACGAAATTCCATAAATTCGTCCCGACTAGAGACTCTTGATATTAAGAAATTCTACAAGTGTTTACAAAGTTGTAAATGCGTAATTACTTACAAAACAGTGTATCACCTAAACGTTACAAGGAAGTGACTGCAAACTATTGTAGCATGCATAATAAATAGTTGAACTGTTTAATTTTAACACGGGCATACTGCTCGTGGTGATTGGCAGTCTGACTCATGCAGGCACAGTCATTTAATCAATAACTGGCAAAAGTTTTGTCATTAAAACTACCACTAAAGTTTAACTACTAAATAAAAGTTACGCGAAAAGTTTTATTTATTTGTAGTTAAAGCGTACCAAAAGTTTAACTATTTTATAGTTAATTTAAAAGTAAATATTTTGTAACTTTGTAACTTTCTTTGTAAAATAGTTCAGAAATACAGTAATTTTTATCCATTATATTCGTTTATTACTTGAAATCTGACATACCGCAGAAAACGTACACACAAAATGGCAATATAGAAAGTAATAAACATAAGCAGATATAGTTTATCTTGACACTTAATCATTATCATAATTGTAAATGACTATACCTAATTTATAAATTGTTGGATTTTGCAATTTGCATGCATGAATTAATTAGGCTAAGCACTTGCCATCCCGAGGCTGGCTCGCTTAAATTATAGTTTTGAATGTTTTTCTTATTGGCTGGTAGTCTGTCGTAAAAAATTTATCGGATCTTGGAGGACTTGCACTGTTTTTGATCTCGCCTTCTCTTACGGTCTTTGTATACTCAGTCGTCATCTTGTGGTGCATTGGCGTAGGTTAATGCTGAGCCTGCTTGAGACGTCTATGACATTGCCTTATGGCAAGGAACCGGATATTAAATTCTTTTTGATTGATTGATTTAATAGTAATGTTATAGTGGTTTAGTGATTTAGTATGAGTTTAAAAAATTAAATTTTAATTAAGCCAAAATATTAAAAATTAGTTAAGAAGTCAAATGTACTTTTTGGCTTAAAATTTTGGAAGGAAGTTCCTCTATCGTCTGAAGTATCTAGGTTAAGGTCTATCATTATATTGCAATACAGAAATTTTAAATTTGTATTCTATATTAATTTTGCGCATATTACTAGGCCTGCCATTCAAATATTAACATGTTTAAAAAGTTTAACGTTTAAAAACTCTATAATTAAACTATTTTAGCTGAAATATAAAAAAATTTGTAATTACTTTTTGTTGATAAAAATTACATAAATTTTAACTACTAAAAATGTTAGTTTAACAGTGGGTTTAATGGTTTACTGTTTCGATGATTTAATAACTTCAAACCAGGTATTATCATACTTGGACGATAGGCCTATACTATTAGCCTTTCATAATTTCATCTACCAGTTTAAGCTGTCGAGCGCATATTTTATAAGGTTAACTCTGTTGAGAGCTTTTTCATCGTTCTTTTATCTCTTACTTACTAGTGTTCTGCCAAGTAAGTGGCAGATCCAAGGCATATGTTCATATTCAGAGTCTACTTTCACGCTCCATATGGAGTACACAATAGATCAGCCAGTATATCACATCGCAGATGGCAATGCCTTATCCAAACCGTATTAACCTATTCGTTTAGAATGTGGCTTCTGAGTTGATTTCCCGTTACTTCGTTACTTTTCTCAGTTCTTTGCTTAGTCGCCATTTTACGACACGCTCAGAGTACATACTATTGTGTAGCAAATGACTTTGCCAGTTCTACACATTGGGCCGCATAATATATAATAATACACATTGGGCCGCATAATATATAATAATACTACATGATTTTACATTATATATATATATATATATATAGAATTATATCTATATCTATATCTATATCTATATATATATATATATATATATATATATATATATATATATATATATATATATATATAATATTTTGTGTGTGTGCATGTACACGTATATAAATTAAATGCTACTGTTAACTTGATGGGAAAAATTATATTCGTTCATTATTTATCTGTATAATTTGTATTTAATTGCAATCATATTAAAAACATATAAATGTAATGCGATACCTGTTATACTAGGCATTCACGTGTTAGTATTAATTGATACAGGAAATGAAGAATTATGAACTTTTTTATGTATAACTCTATCGGGAGTCATTTTTAAAGAAGGAAGCAGTCAAGTACAAGTGTATTTAATGGCCCGATAAGATAATTGGTGTTTTATGAAGTGAAGAGCTAGCTCTTAACCTTATTTGCTCCTGGTGAAATTGTATCCTAAATTTCTTTTTAATTCTTCCTTGTGCGCAGACGAAGATTCAAATGTAGCAAACATTTTAGCTTCATATACGCATCTTTAGAATTGCTCGAAAATGCTTAGAGTTAACAAAAAATGCTTCGGAATTTTTCCTTCAATTTTAACCCGCCTGATAATAATGTCATTTCTAAATTTAGATATGATCAGATTAAAAGTGTAAGTGTAAGCTAACACTGTGATGGTGATCTCTCTTCTTTAAGAATGTCAAATGAGGAATGAAGACATCAAGAAGCAATAGAGAAAAGATTATTAGCATTCACAAATTATAAATGAAGAAATTCTTGAGAGTGGTGGTACAAAATGGCAGCTAACAAGATTTACAGGAAATACGAAGGAAAGCTGAATAGAGCGGTTCTGTGAGAGCTATTCTCTGGGAGCGGTTCTGCGGGAAAGGTTTTTGGGAATATGACTTGTTAAAATAGAAAATAGAAAAGAGAAGCGTACAGGTGGAACGAAATGGAAATAATTAGAGTCAAAGACTATAAATAATATGCGATTGAATAATGGATTCGTCGTATATACAAAATGAACTTGGAAGCGGGGGATAGAGAATCAGAGGTATTTAAAAGATGTGCAATGGATCTGCCACTAATGAGCTCAGCGAAAGTAGAAAATAGGGCCAAGAGCATTGGCGCCGAAACATTGGCGGGAAAAATATCGGATATTGAGGATATCGGCAGAGACACGCAGAATGTAGGCAAAGGAGGCCGAGGTGGAGCGAGATTGAGCTGATGGAGGGCACGGGCCTCTGGTCCTGTCCTAGATGGGTAACAACGTAGCTCGAAGAGGAACGAGCTTATTTATAAGTTATTTTGTTATCTTTTATCGCCTATAAAGTCCATTCTAAGTAGCAATATGCTGCTTTTCATATTTTTTGTCTCTGCGTGAGATGTAACAGAGACACGTTAAGAGTAGACCAGTCAATTTAGCCATTATTTTTATCCGTATTTTAATCACCTCCTATAGACATTATTTCCTAATATTAGAAGTAGCAGATGAATTAGATTGATAGTTACAATATAATTAAGCCATTATAGTTGTTTTGCTAGAAGTGGGCACGATTATGATGATTACGATTTAGAAGTGGGCAATATCATTTCCTGAATGTTGCGGCGGTCTTCAGAGGGCTGTAGTGGAGCATATGGGCAGTAGGGAGCCAATAGTATGGGCAGTAAGATGCCAATAGTGAGCCTTATATGGCCGTATAAATTGCGCGCTCTACAAGTCATGGAATATCTTATTAATTGGGAAACTAAATCTGAAATTGGAAGCTACGATACATGATATGATATGTCGATGTTTTGGAATTTATATTTACTAATAAATTATGTAGTGTATATTTTCTCATATTTCTCACAAAATCCTCTGATGTTTTAAGTTTTGAATCAGAGCCGATTAATCTTTCTATTAATTAGCTTATTGTGCTTCTGATTTGAATCAAATATTACTAAGTCATGGAGTTCTAAAGCGGATCTAACTATCTTGTTTAAAATATACGTGCAAATTTGGAATAGTTATTGTTCTAATTGAGAAAGTTTCCAGAAATTAATAAACGAAAATGGTAAGTGATATCAAGCTTAAATATTTTAAAGTTTAAGTATAAGCGTAATACATTATATAGTTTAACTTTATACTTAATATAGTTTTTAATAGTAGTGTTTAAATATTTTTAGTAGTGTTTAAGTATTTTTACGAAGATTTCATTGCTTTTTTATCTGCTGAATTTGTTTATTATTTATATTATGCATTTTGTAAGTTTTAATTAAAATGCTAACAAATTGTACAATAATGTAGCTATACTCTCATGCTTTTATATTTGAATCACTAAGTAGGCCTAGTTCTATGTATGTTCTTTATTTCTTGCCAACACATACCAGCTTGAGCTGAACAACTGTGGTATATTTAACAAGTTTTGCCTTCAAATTACATCAAATTAATGTTATGAATAGTTTTTCTTTATTTCTATCTTTTTTACTGTTTAACTGATGTAGTTTATTTTGTAGGACACATTCAAAGGGAGGAAAGTCTAATAAAAGAGGTCATGGAAGGCAGAATGGAAGGAAATAGGGGCAGGCCGAGATTAGGAACGTTAGATGATTTAAAGATCCATTCATATGTAGGCCTACATGAATACATGAAGAGGAAAACGGAAGACAGAGAGAAGAGTGGAGGCGTTTTATGCCATGGGCCTGTCATTAGGCAGTGCACTAAGCAAGAGTGAGAGTAATGGATTTTTGCCCATCTTGTTATTGATTGCTGATTAGTTATTTTCAAGTTCGCAATTTCTGACGTGTTTCAGTGATATGCTGATCACTCTAACGTGCACTAAGTCCAGTCTCATTAGGTTTGCGTGTATGTTATTTTGTGTCGGCTAGCTATCCGGTTGGATAGCCGAGTGGATAGCACTCTTATGTGAGCAGCAGTAAACCAAAGGTTTTAATCCCGGCCGTATCCTCTCTGAAAATTTCTCTTGCGGAACTAAGCGGACGTTATTCTCAACTTTATGAGCTTATAAACACTTTCCATCTAGACCTACATCAGTTTTTGTTTTGATGATCGTTATTTTGCGTATTTCCATATTGTTTTTACATCTTTGACTTTTGTAAGAAAAATGTAGGCCTAGCCGGAATTCTCGCGATCAACAGAATAATAATCTAAAAATATTTGTGCGCGTCTACAAAGAAGCAACTAAGCTGCTTCAGAGAACCGAAAGAGACAATCCCAGAAGCATGTTTTATTAGACAAAGCTAAGGTTTGGTACTTAACATCCTTTGTGATTTGAGTATCATTATATGATTATTGTAGCTTATGGAATTCTCAATAGTATGCCTAATTGCTGAGTCTACTTAGGAGACAATGACGGTGCCTTAAACTATTATAGGGAAGCTAGATTTGAGATGACGTAAATGGATAGAGGTGATAGACCCGACTTACAGAGAACGAGAAATAAGTATGTCTGCTTGAATTGGAAGAAAAAGGAATTAGAGAATCACTGTTCTAAATAACTCGAGGGTGTCATCGTAGGTGTTAGAGTATTGAACTCGATTTATATTTAAAGAAACATTTTAACCTTAGTCATTTAAACAATTTTTAAATACTGTGCATATTTAGCGCTAAATATGAATTCCTCTATTCCCATAAGTCTATGTCTCAATTCGAATTTCACGTAATCTTTTGATTGTATTCAGGCTAAAATTGTTTACGGCCAAAATGTCGATATCATAAAAACCAAGAGCATAATGTTTTTAGCATTCAAGATCGCTCAGAAAAGAACTTGTTTATAGCTATCACTGAAAGCAGGCGTCATATCCTACACACACTTTTGCCTCCACTTTAACCCTCAAACTATATATATATAATATATATTTAATATATTTAACTCTCTACATGTGTTTCTACATGTTATTGTGTCTGCATGTAGGTGCCTACCGGCTTATATGTCTTGGTGCCTACTTGTTTATATGCATAGGTGCCTAAGTGTATATGTGCCTATGTGTCTGTTTCAGACTGAAGAAATTGTTGGAGTCCGATATGAACCGATCAGCTGTGTAGACAATGATAACTGTCCACGATGGTAAAATATTTTATTATATATATATATATATATATATATATATATATATATACATATATATATACATATATATATATATATATATATATATATATATACATATATATATACATATATATATATATATATATATATATATGTGTGTGTGTGTGTATGTGTGTGTGTGTATGTGTTTTTGCGCCTCTCTCTCTCTCTTTCTCTCTCTCTGAATTTATAATTATTGACTTCAATCTGAATTGGCTCTCAGGTCTCAGGTGCAATAGATTTTGTAACATATTATAAATATGAATTAATTAGATTTCTCTTAGTGCACTGTCTACTGGCAAGTCCACTCCATGTCATATAAAGCTTCCATACTATTCTGTCTAACTTTTTCCTCTTCATGTCCACATATAAGTGGATCTTTGGAAAAATAACTTTCCTAATCTCGGTATGCCTCAGATTCACTTTCCTTCCATTCTTCCATCCTACCTCTTATGATCTCTTTTAGTAAACTTTCCCCCTTAGAATATTTCCTATCCAGCTCTTCTTTCTATTTCTTAATGAATGTATCAACTCCTTGTACAAACTCCCTTCAGAACTTCTTCACTGGTACAGTTCTGTGTCACGCTATTCCTTTCCATTCTTCTTCATATCCACATTTCCAACGTTTCTAGTTGCCAGATGTCGTCCTTCCTTAGCTTCTTTCAATCCATATAATAGCATGGCTCACGATAAAAAAATTTCATTAATAGGAAGAAAATTAGTAGGGACGTCTCAAGCAGACTATGCATCAGCACACGCCAAAGCACTACACTATAACGACTGGGTATATAAAGACTACAAGAAAAGGCGAGATCCGAAACAGTTCAAGTCAAAGATCCGAAGTATGAGCATAAAAAATCTGACCTATGGCGGAAAGTGATATATTTTAAATTTTCCCAGGAAAATACTAATACAATTACAAGATCAAAGATCTTGTGGTTGAATTTCATAATTTTAGGGCAGGAAACACCAAGAAGCGTCAGCCAATGTCAGGTCTTTTATGTCAGATCTTACGTCAGTTACACTCAGAAGATTTTACTCTAGGGGCGAAGACTACGATAGTGTTTATAGACTAATAAAAGATCAGATAGATAGGGTGGTTTACCATAATTTAATTCTGCTAAGGAAGCTATCTTTAATTTTATATGTTACGTAATTGGAAGCTGGTGTAGGTTTTTTAAGAAGAGAAGAAGAGAAGAAGGGTGGGAGTTGAATTTATTAACAGTGATTAACATACGCCACGAGAAAGAACACCTTGCACATGTTGAAGACGAATTAAAAACGTTTTACGGAGATCATTTAACAGGGAGTTGTAACAATAAAGTTTAGAATGAACAAGCGCATTACCTGATAAGTTGGCAAAATTGATATCAAGTGGCCTACGAATTAGATGCAATTTTCGGATATGAAAATAAGATGATCTACAGATAGATGAAATCTATCTCTGTGTGAGCAGACTCTGTGGGTATTAAGGAAATACCTCTGTCAAGGTCTCTAACGTTCATTAAATTATTTTAATCCTAAAACATTGACCTCGGCCTCGACAGCTGCTGAATTTAATCTAAAGGTTTTAGTCACGAAGGCGTGCTTTTAAAAAATTAAATTAAATTTATTAAATAAAACACGAATTAAGTAGTACTTACAGATAGTGTACAAAGAAACGAAAATATCCAATAGTTCTGTCGCGCAAAGTGTAGTAACTCGAGATACAATCAAAAATAAAATATTCGATCGCAAATTTAACACATAGGCCTACGACTATATGCACAAATTTATATATTAGTAATCCAAAGTTTAAATTTAAGTAACGATCACAAAACTACTTTAGAAATTCTACTGTAAGAACCTCTGTGTTCTACGTTAGCGCCTACAAAACAAAGCTATCTCTGTTCTCTTGCGTTTCCTTTTACCACACTTAAGGTCTCCACCTCGGTCTTATCTGCTCACAGATAATCCACTATCGTCTATAACGTCTAGATGTCAAAGATCTCTATATTTCCTAATCTCTTTTCCAACACGTGTTCCCCCTTCTAAATCCTTTTCACGTGTCCTTGTAAATAAACCTCCACCTCTCGAATTCTCATCTGACCAGGCTGGCCCACCAATCAGAGGCTATGAAACTATTTAAGACCCGCCCACGACGGAGATCTGAACAGCTGACTCGAATAATATTAGCTTTACATTTAAAGTGTTAGGCTACAAAATAGCACTTTACATCCTCAGTTACAATACATATATATACTAACTAATACAACAAATATGTGATCCTGACAACCTCTTAGGACATGTGCAGTTTTACGATCAGTGATTATATGAAAATATCTCATAGCGATAAACATGCGTTACTTTAATGTAAAATTTCATAGACTTAACCACGAAAATTTGGGGGTGGGCACAATTAGGCTAATGTGAAAAATTTCCTACTGCTAATATTGAACTTACGAGTATTTAATTTAGAAGACCGAGTAGCAGCAGGCTGCATCACTTTAATCGAGTGAGACATACAAGTTTGTCCAGGGGTGGGGTGGTGATGGACTTATAGGTTAAATAAGTTGTCATGCAAAAGATACACTCCTTAAAATTTAGACCTACCCAGTGCACAGACTTTAAAGTAGGTGTAACATTTGAGTACTTGAAACTACAATGAATTGCTCGTGCAAGAGAATTCTGAATCAAAAATCAACTGCAACCGATCAATCTTACAGCCAAGAATATTTAAAAACAGAGAATTGCAGTAATCTAACCTGGATTGCACAAGAGCTACACTAATTCTAGTGCTCAGCAGTCTCACCTGACAAATATGGACGCATTTGACGAAGATCACGGATAAAGTAAAAAAAAGTAAACACGCATTATAGTGAAATGATCAACTATGTCAATATCTATCACTTTTAATACCACATGTTTAACCGTTAGGCAATTTAGGCCATTTTCCGTATAGCCAGTCCAGTGAATGTCCGAGATTTTACTCTCAGATCAGCGCGGCTGGGATTCGAATCCACGAGGGCTCAATTCACCTCAGCATCTGTCATTTAAAACTTCATTACGTTACCTCTACGCTATTGAGACATTCTAAGATAAGGAAGAAAGATGCGTGCGAAGTTTTAGTTAGGCCTATGTGTTCTTGGAAAGCTACAGGTGTTTATCAAGGCTAACACTGAGATTTCTCATTGAAGAAACAGGTGATCTTGTAGCCTAATGTGGGAAGATAGAGAAGGAGTTTTTCCATTCAAGGCTTTCAAGAGCGTATACAAACATTATGCGATAATTTGCATAATGGCTATTGGGATGTCTGTATTGTGTCCGTGTTACATCAGAAGAAATTTACAATTTGACTACGAGAAAAATACTTAAAGATCTCACCCGTATTCGTGTTCAGAATGAATCAGTAGGCATAAATATGAGTCTAGTTAGCAGCGGTAGTATATCAATCTCTGTAAGTGGATTCGTTATGGTATATTATTGAACACGCATTGACTATCGCTTGAATAAAATGTAATTAAAGCGGCATTAAGTTGCAGTATATGGTTCCAAAAACATATGCTCTACTATTAGTTTCAGCCAAACTTCTATGCACATTGTTTTGGAGTGCCTCTGCGCGATGCTAAGGTTGACCTCGCTAGGAAAATCCAGCAGCCTATAGATAGACCCATATCGTTTATCTCATCGCGTTGAATAATTTGTAATTACTATTGGTTCACTCTTTTGCACTGATCCTTAATTGATCTTAATATTTAGGTAATATATAACGCTAGCAGTATTTGGTATAGACATAACGTACATATACCCAATGCAATAAATAAATTAACAAATTAAAGATCTCATTTTAATATCTTATTAATAGTTTATTTTCTTACCTACATTTTGTTTAACATTTAACAATAACAATGATAATAATAATAATAATAATAATAATGGTAATAAAACGTCACTGACATCTCTTTCGAGTGAGGAAACTGACATTAATATTAGCTTTACCTGCTTAAATAATAATAATAACAATAATAAAAAATAATAGTAGTAATAAGCAGCAGCAGCTAGATACCCTTGAGTAACCGGGCGGCGATTCAGCACTTATTGCTCGAATCGTGTTTATTAAATATCGGGTTCTTTACATCCGGATAGTTTAAAACATATATAAAATCTCTGGCCCTGCGCACTCTGAACTCCTCGCGAAAGCGCTAATCCCACAAGGAAAGGCCTGGCAGCTTGCTATTTCGACTATTCATAGTAGTGACTGGTTGAGAGCCTTGCATTTATCTTCCTGTGGCCTCCGCCTGGATGACGAGGCAGTCAGAGTAGCGGTCGGTCTTCGTCTTGAGGACTGACCGTCTGGTCCTCTCTGTGAGCCACACAACTGTGTCTGCGGAGCCTCGGTCAATGCTCTGGGCACTCACGGCCTGTCGTGCATGAGGAGCGCTGGCAGAATCGGCAGACACCAGTATCTGAATGATCTGGTATGGCGCGCCCTAACTCGTGCAAATATTCCGGCTATGAAAGAGCCTCAGGATTGAGCCGCTCAGATGGGAATCGACCGGACGGTGAATCACAAATTCCTAGGGTTGAAGGCAAATGTATTAGCAGGGATGTCACTATAGCGGACACATTCTCAGCAAGCATTCTCTGTCTTTCTTGCGCTGCTGCTGGCTCAGCTGCTGAAGCCGCTGACAATAGGGAGTCACTTAAACATGCCGCAGTCTCTAGCAGCTACATCTTTCTGACAATTGCTTTTGAGACCTTGGGCCCTATCAACTCTGCCGCGTCTGACTTCATAAACGAATTAGGCAGGAAAACCAGCGCTGATACATGTGACAAACGCGATAAATCCTTTCTATGGCAGCACCTGTGTATTGCACTTCAGCGCTTTAATGCTGTCTGCTTTCGTGGCACATTGGCGAATGCGGCCTCCCAGAGCGTAGAGGAATTATTTTAAATATTTCTTTCTATCTTTCTTTGAATGAAATAAAGTCCTTCTTTTATCTAATTTTTTAGCCCATGGCCCTAAACAGCCCGGGGCAACAACAAAAATTATAATACAAGTTTAACGTCCGTTTCCTCATTCAAGAATGATGTCAGAGGCGTCCCCACAGCACACATCACTACAGATCAATTCACCCAGATGAATTTGCAAAAGAAATGTGCCGAGGAGAAGTAAGGCCCTAAAATGAAACCCACTCCGGTGATAAATAATGGACAGGATAGATAGAGTATGTCTACGGTGGGAAAAAGGATGTCTTAGACTTGCCAGAGAAATTTGAAAAAGAAGAACAGGAATGAGGATTAGTAGGTAAAGAGTTCCAGACTGTGGGTGATGCAATACGAGTTTAGCTATCTTAGACAAAAATAGCATTTCTTTTTTAAGAAATTGAATAGGATTTTAGTCATTTTAAATCAATCTCTCTCTCTCCGGTGTTCTGCAAATTGACAGATCCAAGGAATATATTTCCACTCAAAGTGCGTTTTCCCGCTCAGAAGGATCAGAAAAACACTCCGTTGACTAACAATTTGAATATATCGTGAAATAGGCCAATGCCTTCGTAAACCCTGTTGTGGCCTCTAGCGGGGAAAATACGAAGTCTGAAGTAATTTGCCATTGCCTTACTCAGTTTTTGCTTAATCGCCCCTTTTCCTAAAGTACATTTTGAGTTTAATCTATTCTGTACTGGACCGAACAGTAATGGTCTTCCGAAGAGACGCGTAGATGTACAATAATGTAGTATGATATTTTGATTCTCTGTTTTTACAGGACTGAATGTGACACACCCACAGTAAGAGTATGTATACCGTGTGGAATGTGGAAGCCCTGCTCTAGTGCACGTCACAAATTTGGTTAGACTATTGTTATTTTGGAAATATAATTAGATAGTTAAGACTGCCGTGGAATGAGAAATGCAAATAAGCACTTACATTACAAGTGTTTTCGTCGAAGAGGGCTGATCCTTCAGCCTGAAGGGATTCGACGGAACATTTGATTAACCTCATCGTTATCTTTCCTGCCGTTCTCTGTTAAATTGGATTGGACATAAAAGGATTAGTATATGGTCTTTTTTCGTATTACAAGGATGGTCAAGTCAGGTATTACGAAAACGGACCAGCGAAAAGTTATTCTTGCGTATAGTTAGTTAGTTTATTAGACCAGAGATGGCCATGGGTTCAAATTTCAGAACCCAACTCATCAAACTCTGATAGGACTTAACCAAAGCAAGGCAGGTTAGAGAAAATACAATCAGACCCAACGGTTTATTATCAACCAACCAAGTTACTCAATATGTCTAATACAATGAGCCAGTTCTGCTGTCTGTCTGAAGTAACGCTATCGTAAACACTATCGACGCTCGCTCAGTGGCGAAATTTCTTAATAGTTACGCTAATTACTGATCTGTCATTTGGCGATTATATATTTATGGCGAGTATTGAGCGTATATCTAAATTTAATCGGTATTAACTTCCAACTAATTTAAACCTAAATTTAATCACTTCCTACCAATTCTATTCTCAGCCATCCTTTCATCTCTGTAAATGAATTTGTTAATAAATCACCCAACATCCCATGTCTTGGTCTGCCTCTAACTCTTTTCTCTTGCATTCTTCCTTTTATTACATCGTTTAACAAACCATCCCCTGACAATGTGTCCTATCCAGCTTTTCTTTCTATTTCTTATCACACTTATTAACTGTCAATCTCTCTTATATCTGTGCCGACTCTTTGAAGAACTTCGTCATTTGTAATTTTGTCAGTCCAACTAATATTTTCCATCATTTTCCATAATCACATTTCCAATGCATCTACTTTCCTGATATATTCTTTCTTTAATATCCACGTTTCACATTCGTATAGAAGATACGGTATCGCTTTTAATACCGCATGTTAAAACCTCTAGTCAATGTATTCCATTTTCCGAATGACCAGTCCTGCTAATGTCCTGTGGACGTTTTACTGTCAGTTCAGCGCGAACTGAAATCGAACCCACCAGCTTAATTCATATTAGGATCTCTCATTTAAAACTTAATGACTACCTTACGCCTCTAACTACCGCCCCATTGAGACATCCAAATATGTATGTATCTAGCTGAAAATTTCAGAAGTCCCTCTTTGGTCATCTCTGGTCACTTTACCACAGTGCATTGCTGCTTGAAATCCCTCGGTCACATCGATGTTATTGTATAAAAATAATAGACGTAATAAGTTGATAATTACATAATTAGTTGTCATTAGTTACATTTAGTGGCAATCTGTGGCAGTACTGTGATTTCCTCCGATTGTATATTCCAATACAATATAATTTTATAATATAATTTGACTTCAGAGAGTGCCGACTCCAATAAATCATAAACATGTTCTTACTTTAAGAGCATCAAACTTTAGAGCATGTTTAACGACGGTGAAACTCATTTTACCTGTTTCATTCATTTATTTACTCAGATGTCTCGTTCGGGTGTCCAATGCTGGAGTCAGCGGATTTAGAATGCTTAACGACATGTAAACTAAAACCTACCAAGAGCCATAACGTAAGTCCTGTAGGAACCCTGTGCACATCTAGATGTCTCTCCAAGCCTAACACTCCAGAAGTATCTCTGGAATGCGTTCTGAATAGTTCATCACAGGATCCCCATTGGAATCTAACACTCCCCTCCTGGCTCTCCACTAGAGGTATTGAAGAATTTTGTAAATTTAAGTTTTAAATAAGTTTGATGTCAGTAGAATAGATTTTATTTTGATTGTATTTATAAGCAGAAATAAATAGATATTAAAATATATATAAATAAGTTTAAAAAACTGTAATGAATTATAAACTATACAAATGTAAAAGCTGAAGAGGCGTTCTTAAGACCTCGCTACATGAAAGTGTTTTTAAATGACGAAAATACTCTTTTAGTTAGGAATAATTTTAATATACTCACTACGGTTGAATCGTTAAATAAATTAGTTTAGTTTAAATTGTGACTATGGAACTAATCATCGTACAACAGTGTGTACTCTTTAAAAACCGAAGTCTGACTAATTATTTACATGTAGATTTAACAACAAAATTACAATTATTTATATATTGTACTGCTATGTATTCACGTCATATATTGACTGTATTTTAAAACAAAACCATTACGACTAATTATGAATTGTGCCAAAGAATAGAGGTGCCTATCAGGATTCATGGGGCCAATGGTATCAATGGCCACTGGATCAACTTCATACTATAAGGACAGGTTACGGTATCAATTTTCTTAGAGGCGGCTAGATCAGCAGATCCACCGGCTGTGACTGAAGTCATATTCGGCCAGGAGTTTGCCAAAGTGTCAATGACCGTGACGTCTCATACGGCACATTCATTGCACTAGGCCACTAAAGTTATACCGTCCAGGCGCTTGATATCTGACCTGGACAACTCGCTTGGTTCCTTCGAGGAAAGGATGCCCGCTCGCGGAAGGGCTCGCCATATTATGCCATTTAAATTGTGACAGCGAGACATTATACATGAGCGGCGTTTGCAGGAGAGATCATGGAGACCTAAAGCATCGACTTCATGACCGCAGGGCAAATGCGAAGTTCGCAAGTTTTCGATTCCTACTAGGTAGCTGAGATTCAATAGGATAGAATAGGCTCTCAGCTACTTATTAGGAATCGAAAACTTGCGAACCTCGCATTTGCCCTGCGGTCATGAAGTCGATTCTTTTGGTCTCCATGGTCTCTCCTGCAAACGCCACTGAAATTGCCTCATGGTATAGGAAAAGATAACGAGAAGCAATAGAATGAGAAAAATAAAGTGATGTCAGTCACTGCTTCTTTTGGTTGACATAGCTAAGAGTCGTGCTCTGGCTACTGCAATAGAATGGGACTACAATGGTCGATTATAATTCCGATCCACTATAGTACGCTCCCATAATTTTTGGTTATCGACTACAGGGCGGAACACCGGTGGTGTAACATTTGGACAAAACTGACAACGCTTCGTCAACGGATGAATCGGCAGAAGGGGAGCACTTGTGAAAGATGGCGTCTAGCAACTGCCTTGTTCCATCGTTGAGGTCAAGATGTCTCAAGGCGCGATATGGGAAGCAAGACGAATTCCAAGATCACCGTTGCTCACCGATAGACTGGCTTGCTGCAACAAATCTGCATGGTCAGCGGCGAACAAGCATTATTATCATTATCACTCTAATTATTGTTATTACTATTATTTTTACTTTATTATTATAATTATAATTATTAGTATTATTAGTACTATTTTTAGTATTATTATTATTTAATTAATGTTAGTATTATTATTAATATTATTTTTTTCAGCTCGAGTACCAAGTACCACCAGAACAACAGGAACGTCAGCATCTCAAGCACCTAGTTTAGAATATTCTAATGGGAGTTCTTCATCACAAGGCTTTCTCGTTGCCCCTGCAAGGAGTGCTGAAACTTCCATATTCTCTCTAAGTCACGTAACAAACATCATCATCGCCACAACCTCGGTCTTCTTTGTTCTATTTACAATTATTGTTATTGCTGTTTCGATCTGCTGCTATAGAAAGTGGAGACAAGAGAAATCTAGCGAATCTCGGGATACTGAAGGTAAACTCCTTTAAAACAAGATTAAATGTTCAATTTGTTATTAATACGTTTGTTTTCTAGAGGGCATATATATATATATATATATATATATATATATATAATATATATATATATATATATATCTTAGTGCACTGCGTACTGGCAGATCAATGTTACATAACGCCTCCACTCTTCTCATACATCCGTTTTCCTCTTAACGTCCACATACGAGTGGGTCTTTATAACATTCGTTTTAATATACCGTTATTCTTGGGCAATTCTGCTTATGATGAGGTGGGACCCCTATGCCTTCCTCAGCTTCGACTAACATTTACTGGGCAGGGGCGTCATTCCCTGAGAGAGCAATCCTGTTTACCACATATATTTATATGAACATATATATATATATATATATATATATATATATATATATATATAATCTTGTACATGTACTGCTTGCTTAGATAGACAGGATGACGCGCCTGCTCAGTAAATGTTAGTCGAAACTGAGGAAGGCATAGGGGGCCCACCTCATCAAAAGCATAACCCCAAGAAATAATTGTATAACACAACACAAATGAATGCCCCCAGTCCCGTGCACACCCTAAATGGGGGAGGGGGTGGTAAGTATCTCACGGTCAGTCGGCACCTCGGGTGCTCACAGATATACCAAAAGGACATTCCATGCGCCCCAGAAGGATAAATGTGGGCCCATGGAATGTGAGGATTATGAGTGAAAGGGGAAAGTTAGAAAATGTAAAGATGGAAATGGATAAAGGGAAAATAAATGTCTCGGGAATGAGTGAAGTGAGGTGGTTGGGCACTGAAAATTTTGTTAGTGACGGGCACAGGATCATATACTTCGGAGGAGAAAAAAGGGAGAAGGATGTGGCGACAGTATTGGATAGGAATTTTAGTGAACGAGTAACAAAGGTTCTTCAGTGCAGTGACAGACTGATGTTAGTGCGGATTAAAGCAAATCCAGTAGACTTGGTGCTTATTCAAATCTACATGGCTACATCAACCTCAGAGGATGAGGAAATTGAAGCAATGTACAAAAATAGAAGGATTTATTAAAGGAGAAAAAGCCCCAGATCAAGTGATAGTTATGTGAGATTGAAATGCGGTGGTGGGTGAAGGAAGAGAAGGATGTGAAATTGGGGAATATGGTGTAGGTGCAACAACTTTTCGTCGCCCTGTATATGCGTGTGTCAATTTATATTGTGTTCAGCATCTCCGAATGAAAGACAATGTCTGCACGCTACTTCACATGACGTTTCAACATCATGTGTTATTTTGGGCAGCTCAATCGCAAGTTCAAATGCCGACTCAACATCACAGCTAGCTCCTGTCCAGACCTCCAATCAGCCTGATGTCTTCTCTGAAGTGCATCCGCAGCCTGAACTGGTTTCCACGCTTGTTTTTTTTTAATTGCCTCATGTTTTTAATTATTTAATTTTAATTGTTAATTTACTTTTTGCATTTGTGATTTCTTTCTTAATCTCGAATTAAGTGTAGGCTTAGTGGTTATTGCTATGAAACATAAGACAGATCTATTTAACGCAGTCGATGTAGTTCGTTGAAACTTAAAAGCCTTGTTTAGGTTGCTCAGAGTTTTCGAAACTTTTTGTCTTTATTGGAACCTGAATTTCAGAAATATTGCCATGAGAAATCGATTGCTAACCGGATGTAATAAACTATCATAGTTACAAAACTGAAAGCTTGGTTAGCGTCTAGTTTCAGAAGGGATACTGTAAGAGATAATACGCCTGGACTTTTAACCGATGACCTTCTTCTTTTCAAACCTCTCTCTAGTGTTTTGACAAGTGGCAGGTCTAAGGTGCATATTCCTACTCATCTGCTTATTTTCACGCTCCATAAAAGCACCCCATCGATCGCCGAGTTAATCACTACACAAAAGTCTATGCCTTAGCCATACCTTAATTTAGCCTAAAGCTTGGGAATAATATGGCTTCTGAGGTGGTTTCCCATTTCCGTCCTAAGTTCTTGCTCATTCGCCTCTTACGGCACGTGCAGTTTACAGTTGGTCAATTCTTGAGCGTCCCGGACACAAAACGGAAAGGAAATATCAAATAAGCGTGCTGTTAGCTTGGCCGTCCTACCGGTAAATACGTGGCACATATTATACAGTTTACTGTTGTATATCCATAGTTGAATTATTAAAGTAATTAATAAATGCTTAATTCCGGTAGTACGAAACAGACTAACTGTTAGTCAATATAATATATTAACTGCTAATTATTAAATTACAAATATTTAAATGTTAGTTATTGAATAATATCTGCATGATACAATCAGTATTTCCACTGTCTTTAATTTATTTTCCTTAATTTAAGAGCAAAATTAATTGGAGGCATTGTGATTAATTAAGGAATTTTTAAAAATCCTTTTTAAGGCATAGTTACATCCAGCTGACGACTCAATTACGATTTGGTAGTCTGAATGATTGGAATTCACTAATAATACCCTATTATAAGACTATTTTGATCGGTGGATTAACTCTACATCGATTGTGCAAGTGATCTACGGATTATAGCGAGTATAGTAACTACCAGCATGAGTGGCATTATGTCACATGAACCTGGTATTTAATCGGAACAGTTCGATTAAGGCATTTGTAAAATTTCTCATAATTCAGCGCTCGGCAGTGGGTTCAGTGAGACGGAAAAGACAGCCTGAGGAGCATGACGACAGAAACGCTTGCGAGAGTCCCGTCATCTCCCTCCACTCTTTCTACCTGAGAGAGAACAGTCGCGAGGAAGGAATGACAGCCGGGAATCCACTACGTGAAGCCGCTGGAAGAAGAAGCGCAGCAGAGGAATCAAGTTGGAACGATGAGGAGGTTTAAGTTGCTTCAACACAGCACGTTGATGTAATTAGTATAGAACTGCTAGCTGTTGTTGGCCTGTTGAAAATGACAAAATACGATCTGAAACTTTCCAGTGAGTGTAATAGATAGTACATAAGATATCCACATAGTTTCAATTTGTACAATTTAGCTATAAGGGTTAGAGTCAGAATGATCCAACTTAAGTTCTGATAAAATGAAAGCCCGGTCTATCTTGTTTATGAACTCGAGGCAGAAATCTGTAGTTTTTCGTCCAAATATAGGACAACGAAATAACTGTAACTAAGTGCTAATTTGTGAAAGAAGCAATTTAGTACATTTTGTGTCAAACATTTCGGTTATATTTGGTTAGAAATTTTAACAACTCTGTAATTTAAATTTTAGACAGTTTATAGCTTTCATTGACAATTTCATTACTCTGTGTTAAAGATCAATAATTCTTTGTGTTTTTGTGTTTGAAGATCTTGGTGAATCTTGGTGTCATTTTTTCGCCACCCCTGTGTATATACAACATTTGGATAGGATTTGGGTACACACATTCAAAACGCTATACATGTAACTTTTAACCGTTGTAGATATCATCAACAAATTTGCAAGTTTTCTCTTCAGAATCATGATTTGCTGATGATTCTCAGTGTGCATTCCACTCTTGATTAGTGCGCTATCCAATCTCTAGTGTTTATATGAAACCAATATTAAATATTCACACAATATCTATCAGTATATTGAATGAAGCTATTTTGACCTCCTAAAGGCTTTAGAGTCAAGAGGTGCGGAGTGATTGGAACGGTATCGTCTGGGTTACAGATTTATGCACCTACCTACTATCAAGTTATAAAAGAATTGATTTTCCAGTTGGGATTTTAATATTCAAGCCTAGCTTCGATATCCACACTGACCAGACACAATGGCCATAACCTTAGATAAATTCGTTTTAATGTTGGGTTTGATAGTGATGTTAGAATGTCTCAATAGCGTAGTTGTCCGAGGCGTACGATAACGTCATGAAGTTTTAGATGACAGATTCAGAGGTGAATTGAAATCACGTGGCTTCGATTCCCAACCGCGCTGAACAGAGAGTAAAATCTCGGACATTCACTAGACTGGTAAGACGGAAATAGACTAAATTGCCTAACGGTTTAAACATGGGTATAAAAAAAGTGATAGATATCAACATAGTTGCATCATTTCACATACTGTAAATATATACATTATATATAAATATAATATATATATATATTTATTTATTTACTATGCGTGTGTACAGTTTGGATGTTATTACAACAGAATTAAATGCTTACTTGCGCGGAATTTATGTAACTATTGCAACCGAATACCTTTATAAACTAAATTTGATTAGCTAAATTCTCTCAGATTTTATAGCTTTTGACTTCCTGTGATTTAAATGATTCTATACACGTATGCCCTTGTGTGACATGTTTTACTTGCAATACTATGAATTATGTTTCTAACTATTATGATATTAATTCTTACTGCATGTTAACTAACATTTCACTGGATGCTGGTTAACTGGATATTTGTTTTTGCACTTTCTTTGTACCTTTATTGTTCGTCGGCTTAAATTTAGTTTAATGGTTTTAAGTTAATGGTTAAGTTATTGATTTTTAGTTAATGGTGTTTGTTGTTGTCACTTAAGACAGCAACCCTCTAATTGTTGTTCTTGTATTGTTCTAAATTGTGTGCCATTATTCGTGTATAATGTATATGTATGTTCTTCTATGTAAGACGTGACTTATAGGCCTTAGTGCCCATCTGGCCTATACTGCCGTTCACTAGATCTCTCTATTTATCATCTCAATATATTTTCTAAGTGATTGAATGAAGTGGAGCCGCACACAACACGGGTATATAAGGTATTAAAGCCTATCGCAGTGATTGGATCAAATACGATCCTTGTCGTTCCGTCTCGTCGCATTCATTCTGCAGAGAAGGAACGCAGTGGATTTTATCCAGTCACTGAGATTGACATTTAATAAATCTAATTGCATGTTCCCTTACGTTGGTAGAATTATTAACCTGCTTTAATGTGTGAATTGACCAACTTAATATTTCTTTAGTAAGAGTAACCAGTAGACCCTATCAGAGGTAAGTAATAGGAGACCACCTTGAGAGCCATATATATATATATACAGTATATATATATATATATATATATATATATATATATATATATATCTATATATATATATATATATAGCCTATGTATATGTATATATAGGCCTATGTAAATACACATGTACATATACTTAGGCCTACATAGGCCTACAGTGCATCGAATGCTAAATAACGCATTAATGTTTGATAAGATAGCCTCTGGGATGGGATCGATTTGTTAATCGATTATGTGCTCTTTGCAGCTCGAAAGCAGAGAGTAGGGCCTGTAAGTGAAATTCTAAATTCATTCAGTAAATTAGGAAAATCCTGATTGTTTCAAACTTGATCGAAGACAAACACACACACACACACACACACACACACATATATAGATATATATATATAATTATAAAAATATATAATTATATATATATATATAATTATATATATATTTTTTATTATATAGGCCTATATGTATATTTATATATATAATGTATGTATAGACAATTTATATATATATATATATACGTATATACATATATATATATATGTATAAGCATATATATATATATATATATATATATATACAGGTATATATACATATTTGCATGTATAGGTCTATATTAATACTCGCTCAGTAAACTAACGTTAAACTCGACCTTTTATCACGACATAAATTCATTGTATATCATCGACCATTAACATAGAAATGTTGTGCTCATGAACAGTAATAAAGGCTTGACTTACATAGCTTTACTTACATACAACATAAACCTTGCACAAAAGTGTTCAGTTCAAATGTAGAAATTATAGACCTATTTATAGCTAGACCTGAAAAAATAGTAGGTCAACATGTATAATTTTGTATACATCTTTCAATTTACTTTTATTATCTGCAAATTAAGATTATTTAAAATATTAAATTTTAACATTTCGTTTGACTTATTTCATTTAAAATATTAAGAAAGACATAAATACCAATAAACATACTGTAGGTACCACAACATACACAAATGCATATCTAATTAGCTTTGAAGTGTCAATTGAGCGAACCCAAAGTGCTAGAGAAGAAATCATAACACACATGGCTATTTAATTTTTCTTTAAATCGAGTCTTAGTAAAGTAAAAAGTAAACACGCATTATAGTGAAATGATCAATTATGTTGATATCTATCACTTTTTAACACCACATGTTTAATCCGTTAAGCAAATTAGTCCATTTTCCGAGTAACCAGTCCAGTGAATGTCCGAGATTTGACTCTCAGATCAGCGCGGCTGGGATTCGAACCCGCGAGGGTTCAATTCACCAATGGTTCTGTCATTTAAAAGTTCATGACGTTATCCATTGCGCTATTGAGACATTTAGATACAACACCCTTGCTGCCTTTCAACTCAACTTTGACTAATGTATGCGTTCTATTACTTTGTAAGAAGTCATTTATTAAATATTCAACGAACGATGAATTCATTATTTTCAAGCACAATGAACACTATAATGTTTAATATGCAATGACTGCATGTATATGTCTCTCTCTCCTCAATGCTGCCGAGTGGCAGGTCCATGAAACATAGTCATACTCAGTGTCTGCTTACACGCTTCATAAACTGCACTACATAGATCAACAAGATACTCCCCTCCTAAAAGGATATCCGTTTTCAATACTTCATGTAGTCTATGGCTTGGGAACATTATTGCATCTGAAGTGGTTAACCGTTGCCATTTCAGATCTTGCTATCTCTCGACTCTTACGACACGTGCACTTAGTTATTGATATATTCTTAAGTGTCCCGGATAGAATACGGAAATGGTCATGTATGATTTATAAGTATAAATTGTAACTATAGAACTACATTAACTTAACAAGATTTCAGTTAAACATTGCGATCATCGTGAACTTATTTAAAGCTTTTAATTGTAATTAAAGCCTTTAATAATAATAATAATAATAATAATAATAATAATAATGTAATGTCTAATTCAGAATATCTCTAGTATTTTTACACATAGCATTAACTTTTTTGGTAGGACTATGTTCGCGAAATCCAGAGCAGAACAGTCACATAGCAAAGCAAAG
This sequence comes from Enchytraeus crypticus, assembly GCA_905160935.1. Classification (NCBI taxonomy): domain Eukaryota; kingdom Metazoa; phylum Annelida; class Clitellata; order Enchytraeida; family Enchytraeidae; genus Enchytraeus; species Enchytraeus crypticus. The sequence goes on along the minus strand of CAJHZI010000547.1, from coordinate 384,389 downwards.
AATTGTACCGACTGTTTGACCTAGTTGATAGCATACTTGGCTGACAAATAAGTACTACCGGTTCGAAACCCACTGACCGTCTCTAACAGCGCCCTTGCATATTTTAACCACAAAGTTAAACTTTATTTACAGCTTTAGTTTTAAACGTTCGTTCCAGGTAATTACCAGTAGATGACTGGTCAGCAGGTACAGCATGGAAACAGTGCAATTAAAAGTAATTATGCTAAATTAGAAGCTACACGGAACTTAGTGTTCAGACAGGAAATGTTTTCGTGTATTGTATTGATCAGTTGATAATTCTGACGTGTTAACACTGCGTTAACACGTCAGAAACAACAACGGAAAGTAACGACATGAAACAGGCTAAGCATCGAAAATATATTTGTATGTAGATTTGTAAGTTTCTATTCGATAACTCTTGAAATCAGCGATAAATCACTAGAGAGAGAGAGAGAGAGAGAGAGAGAGAGAGAGACAGACAGAGAGAGAGAGAGAGAGAGAGAGAGAGAGAGAGAGCCAGCGATAGAGAGAGAACTATGTTTATTTCATTTCAATACGCTCAAAATATATGGAGACATACACAAAAAATAGAGAATAGAGAATATTTTGCTATCTATATGAACACTACATATTAGATATTGTAAGGTAATTACGGGTTTGTGTCATCACTACAGAATAGATCAAATTTAAACTGCATGTGAAATGTCTGTAGGAAGAAACGACTAAGAGGGATTGAACTGCGGAATGAAATAGGAAACCATTTCAGAACCCACGTCTTCTCTACCTTGAGGCTACGTTAATATGGTTGAAGTTTAACCTCCTAGATGTGATCAAGATGTTGGTCAATGGAATGTTCTTAATGACACAAATAGGATTAAGACTGGAAATATACAGTGTACGCAGGGTCTGCCTTTTAGCTGAAAAAAAGAAAGAAAACCATTGCCATAGAATTTAGTAAATGATCACGGGAGTGCTCAATGCTGAGCTTCTTAGTAGATTTTTTGTACTATTACAACATACCTGCAATTTAGGCTATTATCGAACATTACGATTATAATATATAAACATAATTGCAGAGAAGAGAGAGAGAGAGAGAAAGAGAAAGGAAGAAAGAGAGAGAGAAACAAAAGCAGATATACGCAAAAGAGAAATAAAGATAGATATAAAGTTTGAGTGAGAAAGCGAGAGAAAGTGAGTTCCAAAAGGCAACTAAATTAACCAATATGCCAAACAAAACGTAAGAAACTGAATTCTGAACATGCTATGTCTCTCAAGCTTTATCAATTTAGAAGACGATGTGGTAGCAGCTTCTTCAGTTGTGTCAACTGAGATATGTAACCTTTGAGTGATTGTAATCTTTAATATAAGTACAGTATAGTATGTTGTTAATAAGAAGTGGCAGTCAAAACAGTTTAAATCCTTAGTTCATACCAATACGGTGTGTATTTATAAGTATGGTTGATCGTTCATGTAAATTTGGTCATCATAACCTAACTCGGTTATTAAATATTACTGCAAAGTAGACTGAATGCATTAATACAACACGATTTATAGACCCAAAGCAAACAAGGTTTTTGCATGATGAAGATTTCAACTGGGAAAGAAGAAAGCAGGTTTGTGAAACTATATTAAATATTGATAGATGAGAGAAAAAGATTGACAAGCCTAAAACCAATATTTTCAAAGAATACATTAGTATTCGGATATCAAACGAAAGAGACATACACGTTGACGTAGTTCTACGACCTATTAGGTTTAAGAAATCTAAAACAACATAAATAAATCCAGTCTTAAATTGATAAGTATCTGAATTCTCTGGAAATATAGACTATTTCAAAGGCCAACCTGCAGCAGCGGAATAACATTGCTGATTGCAACAAAGCTGCAGATCTGAAAGCTACATACATGTACATGTAGTCGGTTATTTGGAAGCTTTACCGCTTCCGAATAGTACTCGGCGCTAATTCGTGCAATATTCTTCAATAACTTTAGCACATTTATTGTATGCATGTACAAAACAGGATTCATTACTGCAACAAAATGCTAATTACTGCAATTAGGCTGCATGATTGTTGAAATCTATTTGACGTAAGGTCTAGCGCTCTGACGCAAAGACAAGTTCTTAGCAGACATTTCTCACGGGATGTCACTTAAATTAATTTGTTAGCAGTGCATTTACTGTTAACAGTTCTAATTATACTATTACGTATGTGGAAATGTCAATTATACATAGAAGGCATGAGAATCTTTCCTCTGCGTCAGCTGCTGTCCTTAATTGAAGTTAACTCTGTGCCAAATAACAGTTTAAGTTACAGCATTTTTAATTATTGCACGTAACGCTTCACATGCCTTCCTTTTGCTAACACAGCCATACATGTTGAATCCAGTTTTACTGTATAATTCCTAAGCAGGATTTTAACCCTTATCTTTATCATCCAAATTGGTAAATCATTACTTTGCCCCGCTATGCATTTGATGCCAGTCAACAACATCATTGTCGCCTTTGGTAAGTCGCTGCGAGCTTCAATACATACAGAAGCAAATGAGAATGCATAAATCACAGAAGCTACAGTCAAAATGCATTAGAGCATTAAAAAGCAGACATTAGTGGCTTTATTTATTATTGACATTATCTTCATATATAGTCCTATATTTTTTCAGCATTCACTATCTTTAAAAGCTTTAAAATCTTAGATGAAAATACTTCTTTATATCTAATAAAATGTTATAAATATTTTCCAGACGCTAATTTTTATTAGAGTAGACCTAAATTTTATGGAACTATTTTAGTTAGGATTTTGTGTTATCCAAGTTTTACGATTGAAATTGATTTTTTTCAAATGACCGGGATACTATAATTGAAGTTAGATATTTTGTCACATCCAAATTAGCTTCTGCGCGGCAAAATAAACACACAAATGACGTCAAGATAAGGACTAATGACGTCAAACTGTTGCGCTGAGACCTGGCGCAAATCAGTTAATAAATATTGAGACATCTACTGTATGCTTCTTAAGCTCTTAGCTAGATTATACAATATACAATCATTGATTCATACAAACAACAATCGAAATCCTCAAATGCATAATATAGCCCAGACTTCATAAAAACGAATGAGTGGCCTCCTAATTCTCCAGATTTTAGTCCACTTGAAGTCTGGGGAGCCATATTGGAAAAGTATCATGCTTTCAAACCCAAAGCCAGAAACACAAAGGAATTAAAGGCTGTTCTTAGAGAGATCGGGAAAACGTACCACAGCAGTCAACTGACAGCGCAATTTTTATCAATAAGAGAGAAACTTCTGGCTGGCATCAAAGCCCAGGGCGCTCATTTCGAACACACATTGCAGCACAATATAAGAGTCGGCATCAGCTAACGGCCCTTTTCAGCACCAGCACATTTTCAAAAAGGAATTGATTCTAATTGACGTTTTACGTTGCGTGTTAAATGAGAAAAATCAATTTTTTTCGCAAAACTTGGATAACTCAGGTTCCTTTAAAACATTGTTTTATAAAATTTGGCCAGCTTGTGCCAAAATTCATCCACAAGAGAACTTTAAAATTTCAAGGTGAAATATCACGAATTGACTATTTTTTAATGCTCAACCTCTTTATATACATGTGTGTGTATATATATAATTTATATATTTATTTATTTAGATATATATATATAGATATATATATATATATATATATATTTATATATATATATTCGTACATATATATATATTCGTACATACATATATATATATATATATATATATATATATATATATATATATATAGGGCCTATACAGATACATATATATAATATATATAGGCCTATATGTATACAGTATATATAGGCCTATATATGTATAATACATGTATATATATATATATATATATACATATATCTCTTAGTGCAGTGCCTACTGGCAGGTCCATGGTACATGACGCCTCCACTCTTCTCTGTCGTCCGCCTTCCTCTTCATTTCCATATATGAGTGGGTCTTTAAACCATCTAACATACCTAATCTCGGCCTGCCCCTGCCTCTTTTTCCTTCCATTCTACCTTCTATGACCTCTTTTAATAGACCTTCCCCCCTTACAATGTGTCCTCTCCATCTCTTCTTCCTATTTCTTAATACATTTATCAACTGTCTAGCTGTGCCAACTCTCTCCAGGACTTCCTCATTTGTAACCTTTTTAATCCAGCTAATCCTCTCCATTCTTCTCCAAATCCACATTTCCAATGCCTCCAGTTTCCTAATATCTTCCTTCCTTAAGATCCATGTTTCACATCCATATAATAGCGTGGTACAAACCAAAGTTTTCACTATCTTTATCTTTGTGTCTTTCTTTAGACTTTTTGTTAATTGTTCTTTTCTACTACCAAAGGCCGCTTTTGCTTATGCAATCCTACTGCATATTTCTGTCTCACATTTCCCATAATCGGTTATGATGATATATATATATATATATATATATATATATATATATATATATATATATATATATATATATATATACAAGCTTGTCTCGAATGGAAGACTCATATATTATCGGCATGCCGTTAGACAGTACACTGATGGAGAAATATTATTGCTTCAACCGATTTGCGAGCAAATCCAAACCGTATAATTTGCATAGCCACTATCCGTAAGTCTTGGGTTCTACATTAACTATTAAACTTAAATAAATTCGGTTAATTACTGCGACACAAGGGATATGTTGGTACAAACCTACAAGGCATTACCTGGTTAAACCTGTGCTCGATTTTTAAGGCTTTCACGTAACTCTAGTGCATCTAGGCATGGCTGACACTTAACTGTAACTCCTACCATTATACTTACAACATAATACATTGAATTTCTGCATAATTTGTAACACAGGTCTCCTTTTATTTGTACTATTCTATTCCTATACAAAATAGGGCAATACCACCTGCAATAGAGGCCTGTACAGGAAACTCGTTTTACTGTCATAAACATTTTGATATTCCGTTGCCAGAAAAATGTCGTTAACCCTTATTCAATTTATTAAAGTTTTAGGGTTGTTATACGGGTGACTGCGACATTACAGACCGGCCCCGTTTTAGTTATTCATTTTATCAAGTTACGATGTTTTGGTGCAATGCTGCTGTCATATCATTTCACATAAAGTTAATAAATCATAAAAACTTTAAATAGACTAATTTACGTCAACATTTAGCATTAACTCTCCCTTGTTGTGTTCGGGTTTTACTCGTATTTTGTCCGGGCTGCTGAAGAATAGACTAACCGTGGACTGCACGTGTCGTAAAAGACGAAAAAATACCAATATCCAAACCAACGTCAGAAAGGGCATTCGGTTGGTGAACGTCTAGGCTCTATAAATTGCTACACAATTTTCTAATCCTGACCCCAGTTGAAATGGGATTCAAGGGATGATGATGATGAAAATGTTGATGATGAGAAACATGACTTGATTAAGGGTAATGTTTGACTTAAGGATTAAAGTAAAGAATATAAAACGTTACAAATCCAGTATTCAGAAAACCAGTCCAAATCTAAAGAACTGAGGAAAGGAGGCATAGATGATGGTTACAACTCATAAACACTAGATGGATGTTATATTATATTATATAATAAAATAGATAATCTAAATACACTATATAAGTGGGTATTTAATTCATTATGAACCTGTTCATAAGAAAGCAAAAAGCCTCCCGATAAGTGGATGAAAGAGATTCCAGATCTGCCGAGCAAAATGCAGAAAAGAACTATTAGGCATGCTAAAATATGAATGCTATATCTCAAGATTAATTATTAAGAGTCATCATCACCATCATTATCATCTTCTTCCCTAGAATCTTAGTTTAAACAGGGTCGCGACTCTGAATACGAATTTACCTTCTCCAATCCTGATGTCCCACACAACTATAATATGCCCGTACCATTCCATACGTTTTCATTTTTGTAGCAATTTCTAGAGCCTAGGCACACACCAACCAAATGCCCTTTCTGACGTTGGCTTGGATCATATTTTTATGTCGCCTTTTACGACTCGCGCAGTGTACAGCTGGTCTAATCTTCAAGCAACCCGGACACAACACGGGGGAGTAATTATCAAGAATAATTAAAACAGACATCGATATAAGTACTACTTTTACGAAATGTGACATAATTTCGCCAAGACGCGGTAATTGATGTATACGTTAACGAAGCCGTCTTTTTAAAACAAACTGTCTTTAGCCAGTGTAATATCTTTAAATCTAGTGCAAGATGTGGGTACTTGCAACTATGAAAACAACAACTTATAGCAATCACACAGCCAGTAAATAATTCATTATCTAAAAAATTATGAATTTACAATAATTCAACTTGGATTGGAGGAGAACCCCAACAATTGCAGCAGCTGTCTCAGTTGTCAGATACGGATGTATACGATGAAGAGCGTGGAGGTGAAATAAACATGCCAAAGAAGTTTTAGTCATGTATTCATGAAAGGTTTATCGAAGACAACTTTGAGATCCTTCAATTAAGAAACTGGGTGTTATTGAGATGCCCAAAGAAATGTCGGTGGTTTATTCAATTCACAAACTAATTACCGTTTTGACGCCGAAATCTGTCTACAGCAAACTTTAAGATAAATTATCATCAATGTCTCCTAATTATTTAGCATTTAACCTATCTAAAACGGAATTTTTACTATTGGATACACCTCAAAAACTACTTTAAATTAAATGCTAGCAAATTAGCATACATCCGTGAGGATTCAGTCTGAGACGATTGCCTTAGGCATGCTTCAGCACTAGAAGAGGGGTTAGACATGAAAAGTGTAGAACTGGAATGTTTTCCGTAAATAATTCATAGTCAAGAAAATGAGATTAAAGAGCTTACAGATATGATAAAGAAGCTAAAGCGAGTAGGACCAAGAACGAAGCCCATATTAGGCATAAAATATGTATCTTATGGCTGGTATATAACGAATATGTCTGCAAAAGTCGTATAATAATTATATTGGCGCATTTTATTTTATGTTAAAGATTCGCGTTTGTAGTTACTGCAGTTCTCTTATTATCTTCGTTTTCTTGCTATGAACTCAATTCTTCCAAATTATCACTGTCTTTTAATAACATACCTGTAGCACTGCGCTCTGATACATTTACACTGAGCTGCGATTATTCTATTCGACCTTTAATGAAAGCTATCTGATTCATGGAAAGAAGGTACAATGGAAGGAAAGAGAAACAGAGGCAGACCGAGATTAGGAATGCTAGATGATTTAAATATTCACTCATATGTGGACATGAAGAGGAAAGCAAAAGACAGAGTTGAGTGGAGGCGCTATATACCATGGACCTGCCAGTAGGCAGTGCACTAGGCGAGAGATGTAATTCACGAATGACCCGGACATACGCTGTTGCTATTAAACACAACCATAACACCCATGGGTACACTTTATACGATGAATTACTGCGCAAATGTTTACAATCCCTGAGGGTTGTGATTATTTGAAGGTATATAAAAGAAACTCTGCCCTTTGAATCCTTAAAGTTTTCATGCCAATCTCTGCTCAATCCTTTTAAACATTCCTAGAATGTCTCAATAGCGCAGAGGTTAGAGGCGTCAGGTAAGGTCATGAATTTTTTTAATGGCAGATCCTGGGTGAATTGAACTCTCGCGGGTTCGATTCTCGGGCGCGCTGATTTGAGAATAAAATCTCAGACTCGGACTAGACTCGTTACACGGAAATTTGACTAAATTGCCTAACGGTTTAAGGATGTGTAATTAGAAGTGACAGATGTCAACTTACTTGCAAATTTCAATATAGTTCGTGTTTACTTTCAGTTATTAAAATTATCACACAGTGCATGATATCGAAGAGTTTTCAATAGGACTAGGCAATATGAGCATTCATTCTGTAATAGCGGGGAAAGAATTGTCTCCTTAGATTATTGAAAAGTATTTAATTTGTTTTATTTTACATCCATTTGCGTGATTTGTATTTTAAATTTCAATAAATATTTCTATTACTGTCACTAGTAGTTTGACTGTGTAGATCAATATTTCGAGACTATTACCAGGCCTAGCAAAAGCCAAATCCGTTCCTGAAATGATACGTTCAATAGCGAACTACAAATGTGAAGTTTACAACAATTGTTTTTTAAACTGTATTAATGGGTAAACTCATATTGCAATGAAATGATGATTCATGATGAGCTCTATAATTTTAGTATTACAGGTTTAAACCGTTAGGCAGTTATTTATAGTTGTTTGTTCATGTTGCCGGTCTTGTGAATGTAATCGAATGGATTGAGTTTATGACATGTTGACAATTTGTTAGACATCAATCAGTAGTTTCTGGGTTAAATTTCTTTCCCTCTCCAGTCACTGCTACACTTTAACGATAGGAGACTGAACCGGAATGGTTAATAGTTATCTTAATGATCTCACAGTTTCAATACGTTTTTCCTGAATCATCATGATTAAAGCCAATATCTAAAGCTAAATTTAACGCCAGTTTCTTGCTCTATAGTATTCGATTCGGGGAATCATCTTGAGGAATATTACTGCAATGAAAACTCTGATGTGTGCATTTACTTTCACGTTCATTTTCAAGTAGTAATAATTATAAAAAGATTAGGCGCTAATAATTATAGCAGCAGCTCTTTCAATTAACGCGCAATTGGCGGGAAGTTGATGTCTCGCGGTCTTATCTCACCTCACGACAGGCTGAGTGTATTCTAGGTAAACACAAGACGGGAAGTGTGGTCAAGTGCAGTGGTGTCAATACGCAGCCGGTAGGATGTCTTGAGTAGACACTAGACGTTGTAAAGTGGGCTCCTACTTTTCGCCAAGCACAAATTTTTTTCCTTTTTAATCATTCCTATTCTCACTTGTGTAAAAGTTAAATCCATATTGCAATGAAATGATGATTTACGATGGACTCTACATGTATTATGTATATCATTATATAATTATTCTATGGTAGTCCTATATCTAGAAAGAAAAGGGAAATATCTGTTATATAAATGAGAAACCGACATTAAACCATTATAACGATTATTATTTGTATTCTTGTTTTTATTTTTATTATTATTAATATTATTATTATTATTGTTATTATTATCATCATTATTAAGATTTATTATTACTGTAAATAAAATTATTTTTTAAATGCCATGGGCAGTAGGCCTAAGCGCCCTGGGCTAAAAATAAGATAAAACAAAGGCCTTTATTTATTTAATAGAAATATTAAAAGAAATCTTTAAAATAATTCTTCTACGCTCTAGGAAGCCGCATTCGCTAATGTGCCACGAACGCAGATAGCATTAAAGCTCTGGAGTGCAATGGACAGGCTCTGCCACAGAAAGGCTTTGTCGCGTTGGTCGCCTAAAATAGCGCTGGTTCTCCTGCTTAATTCGTTTATGAAGTCAGACGAGTTAGAGTTGATAGGGTCCAAGGTCTCAAAAGCATTTGGCACGAAGATGTAGCTGCTAGAGACTGCGGCATATTTAAGTGACTTCCTATTGGCAACGGCTTCAGCAGCTGAGCCAGCAGCAGCGCATGAAAGGCTGAGATTGCTTGCTGAGAAAGTGTCCGTCATAGTGACATACCAGCCGATACACTCGCATTCAGCCCAAGGAATTTTGGATATACCGTCCGGTCGTTTCCCATCTGAGCAGCTCAATCCCGTGGCTCGTTTATAGCCGGAATATTTGCACGAGTTAGGGCGCGCTATACCAGATCATTCAGATACTGGTGCCTGCCGATTCTGCCAGCGCTTCGCATGCACGACAGGCCGTGAGTGCTCTGGGCACTCACGGCCTGTCGATTTTTCTAGGCCACCTGCCTAGAAAAATAATAATAATAATAATGATAATAATTATTATTATCATTATTACTACTACTATTACTACTAGAAGAAGAAGAAGACGCAGAAGATAAAGAAAGGCGCGCATGTTAGACATTGTAGGCGACGAAAGCAATTTTGAGATAAACATATCGGATGTGATGCCAAACGAACGAGAATAGCATTTTATGTGCTAGCAATTTTTTTATCTAAAATATTTTTTTATAAATCTTGCTGTCGACTTAACAGTAACATTAAAACTAGAGAGAAACTTTTAAACTTATCCTATGCTAATCTCTCGATCAATATTTCGTTTATTTTCATCCAAATTATGAACCACAATTTCGAATTTTTGCTGTTTAAAAACTTTCAGAAACATTCCAGCGAAACTTAGCAGTGTTATCACGGGCTGTGTGAAATATGCGAAACCAAACCTCTTATCATTTCCGGTTTCCGAATAAGCGAACAATCTATGACGAATAGTTTTGCCCTTAATAGAGTAGCGATCGTCATGATACAAATACGCGAGCGCTTGATAAATCGCTGTCTTCCTGCTCTAGTGTGAAGGGAAGAGGGAAGGTGGAAGGGGGCGCACCCGTTTGGGCAAAATAATTGAGCCAACTATTTTAACTTTGTCTTTGCGAGAAAATTAGATTGCCTAGTTTCATCTAATGCGATAACCTGCCATAAATAATTATATTTCTGAGTATTAATTTTTGAGGCAAGATGTGATTTAAGGCTAGCTTTAAATTGAGCATGTAAAGATCTTAAATAATTGAACTAATACATGAATTTAGGAAATATTTAAGAACTGATAAAAACTGAATCGTAGACCTGTAACCAAGCGGAGAGTTCTGTATTCTCAGAAATATCATCTACACCAATAGAGAGCAGATCAGAGTGTAATTCAAATTAATCTCGAAATGAGATTTAATATAATAAATAACAACAAATATATTTATGCAAGAGTCAGTCATTCTCTTCCGACGAACTTCCCCTTCCCGTAGTTCGACCAGCATCCTGTTTGTAATGCACTTATGCGCCAACAAGCAGACAACAATCGCGCTGTATTGTCGATAGCGGTTGATCTCTCACAACAATTAATTGCATATGTTGCCGGTCAAGCTGTTGTTACAAAGGTCGTAACAATTGGGTAGCGTGATGGCTGCAGGATTAATTCTCGTCTTTACCTCGTGTTCTGCCACGTGGCAGGTTCAAGGTGCATGATCATAATCTGCTTCCACAATCAGTAGGAGCACTTCATTAATCAGCATATTGTTCCAATTATACTGTATGACCGAGCCTTTACTAAACATTAAAATAGCCTATACCTCGAGACAATATAGCTAATCATGTGTTTTCCCGTTGAATTCAATTGAAATTTGGATCTTTTGGTAGTACTATATGGCAATTAATTCCCTAATTAATTAATTCAATTGCCCTAAACTCATTGCCATGCAGTATTATACTTGGACCACCTGGTCCATCAACGTGCATACTTCATATCATCTTTTTGGACTTTGTTAAATCATAAAATTCGATTAAACGACAATGAAATCTACTTATTTTAATTAATTCTCATCTCAAATATATTACGTTTGAATAAATATATTATGTTGGTATCTCATATAGATATGACCAGGGCTTGGGTTTTGGTTCGAGTCAGAATGTGTTACGGTTAAAGCACTTCTAAAGGTGGAGTAGTCCTTCACGGCCTCACTGCTGATGGTGACTCGCGAGGCATTACAACTCATGACAGACATTACAGTAGTCCCAGTTTGATGTGTCCAATCGAACTGGTTAAATATTTTGCAATCTTAAAGTAAGCAATAATTGAAATATTTTAGTTAAGAAATTTTCATTCGATTAAATAATAAGTATTAATTAATTAATTAATATTTAATTGAATGAAAATTGCTTAATGAAGATACAGACTTAAAGTACAGGGAGATGTCAAATACACACAAAAAAGCTGTCAAATCGCAAAATTATGAAAAGCAGCTAATACATTTGTGCTATCTACAGACTGTGGCTCCTACCTTCTGTTATTGTTACCATTGCTGGGAAACTTTTAGCAGTTCTCTGAAAACACTGAAGTGATAAGAAATCGTCAGATGCAACAATCTTGACAAGCATAATTAAATGTCGGTAATCGTTAGTTTATACTATAAATTTATCTATTTAAATTTACATTTATTTAAATTTTGTTAAATTTATCTTTACCTGCTAATCTTCGCTCTTGTTTTTCTCTTTCAACATTCTCTAGCAAGCTTAAAACTTACCTTTTCCCACCATAGACATAATCAATCTACCCTGACCATTTTTTTGATCACCGGACTGGCTTTCGTTAAGGACCTTGCTTCTCCTCAGCACATTTCTTTCGCAGATTGGTCTGGGTGAATTGATCTGTAGTGATATGTGCTGTTGGGGACGTCCCTGACATCATCCCTGGATGAGGAAACGGACGTTAAACCTTTATTATTATTAAAGAGATTTCCATAAATGTATTTGACCATAAAGAATTGTTCATTAATTATTTACGCTTTGGATTTGAAAGTAATTGTGATGCTTCAGGACTTCAATTGTAAAGTAAAGAGCTGAAACTAAGTTCAAGACTTAACTGTACTTTTAGTGCAGTATTTTAATTTTATATTAACTTATCCACTTCTGTCTCTCTCTTCCTCTCTTTCTCTTTCTCCCTCTAAAATCCCTCTGCCTCTATCTCACTATCTTTTCTTCTCTCCATCTCTCCCTCTCTTCCTATCTCCTTCTCTCCCTTTGTCTAGTATTTTGCTGATGATAGTTCATGATATATACTACATACATCGTAGATATATTTACATGTCCACATATACATGTATATATATATATAATTTTATATATTATTATACGTATTCATAAGCATATATGTATACATACACACATACATACACATATAAACATATAATACATATATACACATACATATACATGTACATATACGCATGCGTATACATATACATTTACATACACATATACATGTATATATATACAATTCATACATATACATACATATATATATATATACATATACATGTGCATACATTTATACACATATATGTACATGTACATATTTACAATTGGCTCGCAAGTGACGACGTATCACACTGAAGCAGGCGATTTTATAAGTTTGTTTTATTTAAATAAGTTTTATTTGTAGTTTTACAGTCTTCAATCTCTTCCATTGATGAGCACAATATAGGTAAACACAGCGACCGCTTCATAAAAGTAATATTTTGCCTAAATATAGCCTTAGTCCTAATTAGTTAAAAATTACGAAACAGTTCTCCGTCGTAGTACTCAGCATTTACTCTAGTAAGCTCTTATGAACATGTACAGTTTTTATCTTGAGAAGCTATCTATTCTTACGCTTTCGAGATCCAACAAAAAATAATGGCATCATTATCCATGATTGGCAGTATCTAAAAATCGCTGAACTGCTGATATACTTACGAAAGACCAATAAATCTAAGATTCTCAAATGAGTTTTTGAGAGTGGTACCACTGCATTAGAGAACTCAGTGTGTACAATAGTCTCGTCACTTAGAATTCTTCTGCATAGTGACCTCATTGCTCAATGAATGTACACACTGTAATAAGACTTCTCTAGTTTGACTGACATTAATGTTAAATTCACTGAGGTGATAATCGATAGGTCATTTTAGTTCTTATAACGTCTTTAGCATAACTTTTAAGTGAAGAGTATAGAATAAGTTTTATTGAGTAATTATTATTTGGGGTCGTTGTCATTATCGTGAAAAGGCTAATAGGGCTTCTTTCTGTGAGTAGCTCACATAGCTAATGCACGAAAACATTGTAAAGTAATTGCAACATTGGTAATCTATGAGTCTGTAGGCACAAATTATTTCACTGCAAAGTTTCTTCCCTTCTGAACTCTATACGGACCTACATGTAGATATACTCTATACAGATATACTCAATTTACACGTACGCTAGATGTAGATATACGATATAGGTACATGTAGCCTAAATGTATACTTCGTGATCGTAGCAAATTATTAAGAGTAGATATTACCTTTAGGTGCTTTAGTTAATAAAGCGAGAGCTAATAAAAATAAAATAATAAAAAATTATTAAGAAAATCAGCAGTAATAAAGATATTGAACTTAATGATTACGTTAATTTTTATAGAAAATTTTATCACATTCCAAAACTTTATGATTGTAAAAAATCGAGGCTTCCAGTGCAGTGCTTAAAAATCATTGATCAAAAGCCAAATACTGTTTAATTATAAATCGCTAAGTTAATAATAATAATAATAATAATGAAGGTTTAACGTCTAATTCCTCATCCAAGAATGTCAGGGAAGTCCCCACAGCGCACATCACTACAGAAGAAATCTTACAGTGAAGAAGTCTTGAAGAGAGTGGATTGAGAAATGCTATAATAACTACGAAGAAGAATTGAGTAAGACACATTCTAAGGGAAGATAGTTTACTAAATGGGTTCATAGAAGGTAGATTGGAAGGAAAGTGAAGCAGAGGCAGACCGAGATTACGAATTTTAGATGAATTACAGATCCACTCGTACGTGGACTTGTAGAGGAAAACGGAAGGCAGAGAAGAGCGAAGTCATTATATATTATGGACCTGCCAGTAGGCAATGCACTGAGAGAGAAAGCAACTATTCATTGACTGCTTGTAGCGCGAGTTCAGTCGATTTGTTGTACTATATCCGCATAACAGAATGAGATATAAAAAAATCCGCATACAGTCTGGAAGTAGCCGGACTCTGGCTATATTCTGTAAATATTTGATCGGATAGGCTAACAAAGTATGAATAAAGCACAGCTTTTTTTGAAGGGACTAGCTTGTAGATCGCTGCAGTGCTCTTTATGGCGCGTGACAGCAAACTGAGCAGTAATATTAGTAGTAATATTAGTATTAATATTAATAGTAATATTAGTAGTAATATAAGTAGTAATATACCTAGGACCTGCCACTTAGGGGAACAAAGTGAGAAGGATTCTGCCGAATAATGAATTTCAGTTCGTCTAACATGTATAATGCGAATGCGAATGAAAGAAAACGTTAATGCGAATGAAAGAAAACGTTAGGTATAACTCCAACTGAAATAATGTCATTATTTATTTCATCTGGTAGTAGTAATATAAATGTTGCCTAATGTTTGAGCATTTGATCTACGTTCATTATAATTATTTTAGTTTCGCAGAGTTCCTCCTACTCCAAAGAGCGCAAAAGTCGATAATTAAAAACCTTATCCTACTCTATCGATAAGCCTGCGCTAATAATAATAATAATTACTGACTATATTGGTCCTAATGTTGATAAAATTTTAAACTATATTTCTCTTCTAGATTATTATAACCCTGGTAATTTGAAAATGGTTTATTTAATAAACTTCCGCGTTGAAATAGTCATAGCTCGCCTGGTCAGGGAAATCGAAATAGGCCTGTAGAGAGTGGGCATGGGAATGCTTTCACTTTAATTTAAGCCCGCATTGCGAAGAATCTTGTGCATGCAAAGTGGTCCTCACAACATCTGCTTAATATTTCATTTCCGTGTTATTTAGCATTTTACCAAGAAGGTCATTTAATAAATCAATGTAATTGTTTTACTGCAGTGCTTGTAAATAAGCCTATAGGTATGTTTTAGTAGCTTTAAGACTATTTGAATAGCAAAATATCCCTCAATATAAATCCTGAATAAAAATAATAAGCTTATCTGATTAGTAGTAGGCTAATAGTATGATTAGCGCATTTTATAATTTATCTGGAATTGAATGCCTTTCGGTTAAATGTTTTATTTACTTCAGGAAAATAAATAATGACTAATGTTTATGACTTTATTATTGTCTGCTTTATTTCAGATTTAGCCGACTATTATTTGTCACATTTTATATACATGTAATATAAGCATAAGTATCCATATTTAAACATTTGAGTGAGTATATTAATTTTGAAGTGGAAGTTACTTTGAGCTCATTTTATTTTAGCTAGCACAGGGATTAATTCATATAGAATTTCAACAGTGAAGCAGCATCTGAAACAACTATGGTAAAGCAGGAAAGCATTGATATGACTCATCTTCAAAGTTCACCAAAGATCTTGCCTTCGACTATTAGTGAGAAGAACAACATGTTATCAAGCAAGCTTGAAGACAGTATAAGTATAGAGTTATCAAAATGCAGATTTAGAACTCATTTCAATTATGACCCTGATTCACTATACATCCAAAACCAGACAGTGCAAGAACAATGTCCTGGAGCTCTAATGCAGGAAGACGAAGAATGGGGTTTGAAGGAAAAATTTGCTCATGAGATGGAGTTGAAATATCAAATATCAGAAAGACAAATAGAATATTCTGCTGAGACAAAACCTGTTGACTTGACGATTAGTAGTATGCCGCTTGATCTTAATAATTCTCAAATGAGACTCGACCATAAATATATCAATACGAGTGAATACGACAGTGTAAATCAATTAATCCGCAATGAAACTGATAAACTGAAGGATGGCTTTCAATCCAGTGTTTTCTGTGAAAGCAGTTCAAGATATTTCCATCATCAGAAAGTACCAGCACGACTCGGCTTCAACGACAAATCTGATGTTCTTCTGAAAGACAACGAAAGAGTCTTCACTATGTCTGATCTGATTGCTGACGACAGAGGGCAGAGCAGAAGAGAAGCCCAGGACTCGAGGGACGGAAGTCCTGTATCCGCCACTGCCTTCAAGAAATCTCTGCTGAACAGATATGGTATGAATTACTATTTTAAAAAAAGCTAGAAAATTAAAGCCTAATTTAGCGTTCTTCTCTAAATATCATGTCAGTGACAGAAGGAGCACTAGATTTAAGCCATGCGCTTCCTGATCGGCATTCGGAAAATTGCCTACAAGCTACTGGCTCAGCCAATAACCTACAATATAATCAATATAATTTAAAA
The DNA here is from genome assembly GCA_905160935.1 of Enchytraeus crypticus. Lineage (NCBI taxonomy): Eukaryota > Metazoa > Annelida > Clitellata > Enchytraeida > Enchytraeidae > Enchytraeus > Enchytraeus crypticus. The sequence goes on along the minus strand of CAJHZI010000547.1, from coordinate 367,608 downwards.
TCATATTACAGCCAATATGATATTAGCGCCCGTTGCTTTGATCGTAAGTTAATGAAAAAATTTCAAGTTTTTATCTTACGTGTTTTCTAAATTTATTACTTATGGGATGTTTATGACCGCTATCTTATAACATTCGCTTGTTCGACCCTGGCTGTCTTCATAAACATATTTTACATTTACTTGCACTTCTAGTTAAAGTTCTGCTGCCCGTCGATACGGAAGCTCCTACAGTAATCAGTGATTGCAATGAAGCTCGAACGTCGGTTTCGATTATAAAGCGTCAGTAAAATCTAGTTGTCACAAATAGTTAAATAATGATAAGGATTTCAACAAAAAGCAACAATAGCACGTATTGACCATAGTGCGATTCCTTCATTGCTCTGGAGTCTAGACACGTTGTTCCCATGGAATGAGTCATCAGTCTGAAGTTTTCGACAACACAGGGTAGTACGAAATGAATAAAAGCTGATTGAATACGGTTATTCATATGTGCAGGCATAGCTAAACCTTTACGATGCCTTGTTCATTATGCAAATGACCTTCAGATAACTCGTCTTAGAATATTGACATATCCTTCAAATTTAAATCGAACTTTGATTAACTCATTCTTGAATTGTAGTTGCATTTTGTACACAAATTGATGCTACTATTTTTAACCACTTTATCGCGTGTGAACAATGAATCACCTGAAGTCGATTCTTTGCTATGAACATTAACTAATCATAGAGATTACTTTTAGAAATTGACTAGTCACAGAGATTACTTGAAGAGCATTTACTAGTCACAGAGATTACTTTTTAACATTGACTAGTCGTAGAGAATATACAGAGATTACTTGAAGAGCATTTACTAGTCACAGAGATTACTTTTTAACATTGACTAGTCGTAGAGATTACTTTCAGAATATTGACTAGTCAAAGAGATTACTTTAAGAACATTGTCTAGTCATAGAAATAACTACTTACTCTAATAGATCGGAGAGATCTTAATATCAGATCGCAAGGTTCTGAGTCATGCTACAAAAACTCCATACCGTATGCTGCTTTAATTATTTGTATTCTTATTTCAATGAAATAAAATTGGAGGTTCACGAGCCGTTCATACCCAACTATAATAATAATGATCTCAGAGAAAAGCAAAAAGGTGATGGTCATGCAGCCTCTTAAATTTGGCTGAAGGTTTCCCATCAACTTGAGGGATTTGAGATCTCATGCTATCATGGCTCTACTAACCCAAACAATTTTCAAATAGTCCCGACATTAGAAGACTTTTTTCTATAGGCCCAACATTGCTTTTCCTCTTCTGCAGATGATGTTCAAATAGCCCAAATCCAAGATGCTCTATTCTGTTTGACAAAGCCATTTGATTTGACAAAGCAATTTTTAAGTTATATTTTTTAATTCTCAACCAGTTGGTTGAGAAATAGAAAATATAACTTAAAAATTTCAAATGGCTTTGTCAAACAGAATAGAGCATCTTGGATTTGAATACAGAAATGCAGATCAGAGGATAAAATGAATACGAAAAATATGGGATAAATTAACATATATTTACCTACACTGATTTAAATATCTGGTTCTCTAAAAGCTATATCCATGTATATCATTTGCATTGATTGGCATATTATAATGTGTGTCAAAAATAATTGCAAAGATTGGCTTTAGGGAATTTCAATTGACGTCATTTACGTGTATATAAATTCATTTTATAGTCCATAAATAAACTGGCTTTGACATAATGGTGCATTTTGGGCGTTGATCTACTTTAAGTTACTCGCAAAGAGTCATTCCTTACTTTTTTCACTCGCTTCATAGGACGCATCAGAGCGTGTCTACTTTTAACACATTCTTTACAATATACGGAAACGTGTGTCATAGTAGACAAGACAGCAAAGCACGATTTATTGCACATGGCTACTCTTCTTCAACTGCTCTTCTCTTTGAATGTATTGAATCACTTACTGCTTACTTTTCTAGCTAATATTATCCGCTCATCGTTTATTGAAGGCGTCATCTTTTGCAATTTTACGCGCTTCTAACGATGACACAAAGTAATAAACTTGAATGTAAAGAAGCAGAAAACGTTAAAGTGTAATTAATGTATTATCTAGGATGAATTTTAGCCTCTTTTTACGGTTGTTTTCTAAATAACTATTGATCATTTTGGGGTAAATGACTCCATCTTGTTGGGGCAAAGGTCATTCATCTAGTATGCAGGTCGTGTTTTTATACTAAATACATTGCATTGGAGTTGCAAAGGCCTAAATATATACAAAATAATTTGATTTTAAATAATTAGATAATTAAATATTTCAATAATATTTATTAAATTTTTTTGTTAAAGCAAAATAATAAACATTTTAAAAGTTAGGATTTACAAGAAATCTGATTTGGTATATTTGGTACTTCGTATAGTAAGAAATACTACATAATAAATGTATATGCGTATATATGTATAATATATATACAAATATATATATATATATATATATATATACATATATATATATATATATATATATATATATATATATATACATATATATATATATATATATATATATATATATATATATTGTACTGTACATGGCATAAAAATGTATTAAAATAGGACTTCATTGTTCAGCCCGGGTTTAGTTGAGATCATTTCAGAATAGGGCAACCACACACAAGCTGCCGCAAGTACGTAAGAGGCGACTAAGGCAGGAGCTGAGGAAGGTAGAAGGGACCAATCTCACCTTGAAATTTGTCCCCGGGATTAAATGGCAGTTAAAAGAACAGTGGCATTATAAATATAGAACTGATGAGGACAACGGGAAACCACCTCAGAAGACATATTATTCCCAAACTATAGGCTACATTAAGGTGTGGATAAGGCATAGTCATTTGTGAAGAGATTAACTCGTTAATCGATGGTGTGCTCTTTATGGAGCGAGAAAAGCAGTGAGTAAGAATATATACCTTGGATCTGCCGCTTGGCAGAACACTAGAGAGGGAGAGGGAGAGAGAGATAGAAAATAAGAATCACTTCATATCTGAACATTTATTGTCCATGGTCGTATAATATTAATATTATACTGGTGTATTAACTGTTAACACTCATTTAAATGACACTTCGTAGATGATAGATGGCCAAGGAGTTTCATACAGTGACAATCATAAATCTTGTAATTATGCAGTAGTGAAAATAATACATGTAATTCAATCAGTATAATACGTATATTCATAAAATCCGAAAGCATTTTCTGAACGCTTTTACAATTATAAATTAAAACTTCATACCTAAGTATCGAATAGTAGAATTGATTGTAACGTAGTAACCATAAAAGGTAACAAAGCACTAATAATTAAAACAATAATTATAGTTAATAGTTAAATTTAAAACTCTTTAATAGATATTGGACTTTTTAGATATTGTAATATTTTAAATTACTTTTATGTGCTAATTTTTATTGTACACAGACAAAAAGGCCAGTAGCCGCATACATACCAGTCCTAAAAAATAAAAATGAGTTTCATAATTTTCCGAGGAAATATAGCCGAATGTTACTCTGCCCATTAATTAGGAATTATTATGCGAATGTCATAACATGCACTTAATGATATTTATTTTCGGTCATTGACAGTAGGAAATTAAATAATAAAATATGTATTTTATGTTTGCCAACAGAAGGAAGTAAAACAGTCGCAATTGATGAAGATGATGATGATCATGACAAGTCAAATGTTTTGCAGGATAACGAACCCAACACATCAAAAAGCATCAACAATAACAGCATAAATCAGCTCAACAAGAATTTCAACAACAGCGACCTACCCGCTGATGATTTATGGTATTCCAGAGTTCGTGACACGGCTAATGGTTCAGCAGAACTCGGTTTGGTTAGTCATCCTGCCAGCAGCTACAGTGTAACGCATAGTTCGAGCAACCAGAGTGGAACATCATGCGACGGAATACTCGAGACAAAAGCAACAAAGTGTATAACTAGTTCAAATGAAAATTATGAAGATGACTCAATTGCATTTTCAAATAGCGTCAAGTTAAATGCTCCGTCTGAACTTTCATTTAATCTTCAGAAGCTCAGCGATAGAGCGGAATTTGACTACAATTTGTCAGACAAATTTTCAGATGATCGTGAAATACCATCTTTATTCCACTCGGCCTTTCCGATTACTCGAAGTCAATATCAATCATTCCAATCTCGTGACAGACTGTTAGAGGCACACAATCAACTTGTTTTGAGGCATAGTCATACAAGACACGAATTGAAGCAGCAACAACGAGAAGAGCCCAAATCAGAAACGGTTCAAGATACAAATTCCTTACGTCATCTGGAGCTGCTAATGAAGCAGTTTCTGCCCGGAATCTCCCCAGATATCCACAGTACTGAGCGTCGTCATGGTAACAGCCCTAGTTCTACTTCAGGTAGTTTATCAATTATGACTTCCGGTAGTTTATCAATTATGACTTCCGATAGTTTCTCAATTATGACTTTAGGAAGTTTCTCAATTATGACTTGAGGTAGTTTCTTCATTATGACTTGAGGTAGTTTCTCAATTATGACTTGAGGTAGTTTCTTCATTATGACTTGAGGTAGTTTGTCAATTATGACTTGAGGTAGTTTATCAATTATAACTTCAAGTAGTTTCTCAATTATGACGAGGCAGTTTCTCAAATATCCTATTTACTTACGATTTGCTACTCGGTTAACATATATATTTAACATAGATGTTAACACACCTAATAACTCTTTGTCAATAATTGAACATCGAGTTTTGTGTTTATGCAAGCGTTTTACTCATTTAACAAATGGTCTGGTTCATCGCCTATCCCTGGTACATCACGGATCCCTGATACTCCAACTAACTCAGTGACCCCCCCCCAGAATAGTTATTTAATTAATTTACATGACTTCAGGCTCTTACTTAGTTTACTTCGCTTTCATACAATACATTAGCTACGTCAGGTATCTCAGATACTCAGCTAATTACTTCAAGTAGTTTTTCAGTTTACAAATTAAGCTCACTAATTAAGTGGCTATAATGTTCTGATTTTGCTAATACGGAAGTAAATTTTACAGATACTCGTACCTTATACTTTGAACTAGTTACTAATAAGACACTTCTGGAGCGATTAGGGTCAAACATGTGTATCAGTGCACGCCTTATGAATATGTTGGTCTTTATATATCTGTTTTTAGCCTACTTGAGATAAATAATAATATTATTACTGTATCAATTACATATATAGTCATGCCGAATGCAAGGAATAGAGATTATGCTACAGAAGATTCGCGTCCGAGCTGATTATACTGTTATTATACTGTACTATATCTAATAGATAAAATTGTTGGACAATCAGTATATATTATGTGTAGTTTATCAATTCAAGAAGCTGATAAAAGTTTATTTTCTACTTCTCATTCGCTAATTACTAGTAATTAGATTGTAATTTATGCTTTCAGAAAACATTCACTTATTCGAATCGTTTGTTTGTGCAACTTAATTTTTTTAAATTATTGATTTAAATTAAATTTTGATAGGTATTTAAGAAAATACTACCAAAAGCAAAAATTATTCTAATAAAAATATGAACAATTTGAACGACTTTTGAACTCAGAACTTAATCAAATATCTCTCCCTTATTAATGTTTAATGTTTAAAAGAGTATACAAGGCATCTCTAAACTTTACAACAGTTACCATAAAACAAGCAATATACAATATACAATATACAATATACAATATTATTACTTAGGTACACAACTCAATTTGAAGAAAGAAGTCCATCATGTGAGAGATACTCCGGCACACTACTCCTCCGTCTCTAATATCTCTTACAAAAACTGTGAACCTCAGGAAGGCTCCATACCGACTGTACCGGAGTACTGCTCCCCTTCCAGGCCTACATCTGCAAAAAGTTCCATTCCATTTAATTGGCTGCTGGATGAAGGGGGAAGGAGTAGACCTCATTTAAACCAAAGAGAACACAGATCTTCCGAGAGTTGCGTACCACGGTTCACTTCCAGTTCATCAGACGAGTCATTCAACAAGCCAGTAAGCGGCAACAGCCCCTGGTCGAGTCACAGCAACAGCATTCGATTTAGAAAAAGAAAGTTTGATGATGAACATGAAATACACCTCGGGTGGCGTAAGATGAAGAAGGTTAGAGGAGCTGAGAATGTCGATAGGATACAGGAAGAACCGATGAATCTTTCACGGAAGCCAAATCTAACATTTTTTCCAACATCTGATCTTGATAAATCTGATCAACTGACGAAACAAGAATCATCTATTAAGGAATATCATATAAGAAGAGGTTCGTGCAACTTCAACGGCTAAAATGGTAACGAAACTGGCGTTAAAGTTAATTTCATCTCTTCAAAAAATATCCGGGACTTGCGAGCCCAGGGTTTGAACTCTTCAAATATTGATCCTCTGTGGACATCTAACCCATCTACTCATGCTAAGTTATTTATTTAAAATTGATTCCTTCGTGCGATAAAACTATGCTTAATAGGCAAGTGTCGATTCAATTCACGATGTGATAGCCGATCCACTGAAGTTTCTCAGTTAACGCTATACTATGAGAATATTATCCTACTACTTACCTTAAATATTGAGAATTTTATTATCATACGAAAAGCATTTGCGTACTGTAGACGCACTTAAAAAGTATTAGAGCAATTAAAAATCATTAAAAAATTTCAGTTATCCATGAATACATTTTGATTAGTATTTATATTTATCTCTGTTGTATGTCTTTTACAAATGTTTGAATTTTGGCTTAACGGTTGCGCTAAAAATTCATAGGTTACAATCTTCTTCCTACATTATTTAGAATCTGTTCGTATGGCTATGACATTTCTGATTAAATTTTATGGTCTGAATAGCGTAGTTATTAACACAAGCAACGGGTCATTTGTTTTCGAAACCTTGCCGGACCGTTCTTGTCAATATCTTATGTGATGAAGCAGCAGGAGTTAAACTTAAACATAACTTTGATATAAAGCTTACGTTTATATAAGTTACAAATACTTTGCAGAGTTTATTCCGCCATTGACTGGAATCCATCCTGTGGCACATCGAGGAACTGACGATTCATTGAAGAAATCGAGATCCGGACCTGCAGGATACCTGTGGCAGTTCCTGCTGGACCTCCTCGAGGATCCGTGGTACAATCCCGTCTGCATCAGCTGGGTGAACAGGACTGCCAGGTCCTTCCGGCTCGTCGACACCAAGACCATCTCGAGACTGTGGGGCATGAAGAAGAACAGACCCTCTATGAGCTATGAAACCATGGGGAGAGCTCTTAGGTATGTCAGGCAATGTTCATATGCAAGTTAGAATTATCTGTATTTGTCTGGCCTACAACAAAATAGACAAACCGTAAACTTCGCGTGTCGCAGGAGGAGACTAAGTAGCACCTGAGGCAGGCAACGGAAAATCACCTCACAAGTTTCAGTTTGCAAAGTTATATAGGCCAAATTAAGTTTTGGAAAGGCATAAATTTTGGTAGATACACTTGCTAGTCAACGGAGTGCTATGAGTAGAAATAACTGTCATCGACACTGGAGAAAGTGTTATATATATATATATATATATATATATATATATATATATATATATATGTGTGTGTGATATACACCTGTATATAAGAAATTTATTACAATACAAATATAAGTTAGGTGCCTGGGCATACATTAATTCTACGGCGAAGTTTTTTTTTCATTCAACCTTTTTATTTGTATACATTTAATAATAAACAACAAATACAGCATACTTAATTAGAAACTAAACAAATAATTATGAAGAGGGTTACCACAAAGGAGCCTAAGCTCTGCGAGGTAATACAGTCAGTAGCAATTACAAAGAATTTCGGATCCATAGTTATTCAAATTTAAAGTAAAAGATAGTCTACTTAAACCTTAGTCTTCAGGTAATAAAAATCAAGTGAACTAAATGAACATTGCCCTAATATCAAACTAAAAATAGTTGACTTAAAGTCTAAAAAGAAGTAGAGCAACATATAGTGTCCGGTAAATTGTTCCATATTTTAGGACCACGTACATTCAAGCTTTTCATAAACATATTCGTACGAGAAATGGAAATTAAATAATCATTAATTGATTTAAAACAATACGAACTATCAACTATAGAGTTATTAACCGTTAAGCTAATTCTGGTCGAATGGGTTGACTTACATGTATAATGCAAAATTTATAAAAATTCAACTTATCAAGTTATCACTAATGTTTAGATACTACTACACGCGTGGGATACTGAACAGAGTGGAAGGACAGAGACTTGTCTATCAGTTCGCCAAACTTCCTTCAGATGCCGACAGCTACCGTTCTTCTGTTAAGCAGCGGAACCTTGTTTGAAGCATCACTATGATTAACCTCGACGTGCCTCTTTCATTATAACAGAGAGACGAACATAAATGTTTATTTGCAATATTTTGTTGATATTTTATTTTTTATTAAGTAACATGCTCAATACCGGCAAATCTCATGTTGAAATGAGTCTTTGGTTGAATAGCAGCTGCAACGCCCGTCAATTTAACGATGCAGTCTGATTTATTTTGTTATTTTGTAACTTTCCTAAACATTCCTTAAGTTTGCTAAATTATCTGATTGTTTAACGGTATTTTCAAACTGCCATCTACAGTAGTTTCATAATAACAATTTGTTACAAGCCCGTCAAGAGTGAAGAGCAGGTGGTTTGGTGAAATATTGACAAGGCCATCAGAGTCACCTCTGACATCAGCTTTGCCTGAAGCAACAGACGTTATATTGTTATTGTATAATCCGTTTATATGCTATGTTAATAAAAACTATATTCTTGTAAATTCCCCGTGTTGTGTCTGAGTTCTTTGAAGAATGGATCAACCGATGACGGCAAGTGTCGTGGAAGGCGACTAAAGCACTATGATCCACACCAACGTCAGAAAGGGCATTCGGTTGGTGAGCGCCTAGGCTCCAGAAATTGCTACAAAAGTTGAAACGATTGAAAAAGTCTCAAATAGGAGATGATATGATGTAGGACAGAGAGGATTTGAGGCAGTCTATTCGTATCCCGACCCTGGTTAAACTGGTGTTCAAGGGAGGACGATGATGATGTTGTAAATAAATAAATAAAACAGTTCATACAGTTGGAGAGAATTGGCGATTTAAATTATTAGATATTCCCGTGTTTTGCCGGGCTACTGAAGAATAGACCAACCGTTAACTGCACTATCTGTATGAGGCGACTTAGCAAGAACTGAGAAAGGCTAAGAGAAAACACCTCAGAATCCAGGTTTTAAAATCTGTAAGCTACATAAATCATAGCTATTGTGAATGGATTAATTTATTGATCTACTAAGTATGGAGCGCGAAAGCAGACTCAATGAATGACGGTGTACCTTGGACCTGCCACTTGGCAGAACAATTATTAGATACATAAGCTGAACTGAATTTACCGCCTAAAAAGAATAAAGTCAGAGAAGGGGCGAGCTCTAGATTTGAGCCCGTGCACTTATTGATCTCTATAAGAGTTCCTAACATATCAGGCTCGGCTATTATCTATTCTTGTTTCCCCATGTTTCGCGCAAAAAATGCGCGTTAGCGTATTTGTTCTGTTCGGTATGTGCTTCGGTTGTCTACGTGCCGTAATAAAGATATACATAAGTGTCGAATACTAAAAATAACTTCCTTATTAGCCTTCCATACACAACAGTTTCAATAAACCTTTCCTGTTCAATACAGTACCTGATTTTTTATTTCTTTTTAATAGTTTTCACTTCAGTCGAAACCCAGTGTGTATTAATATGTGAATATATGTCAATAGAGTTATTTCTAACTTTCTAAAGCACGAAAGTAAAATTCATCAGAATGTTTTCAACATATATAGACATAAAGACTTAATAATCTGACTCTCTGTGTACTAACGGCAAGTCCATGATATAACTTTTCCAAACAATTTTGACCTTAGTTTTCATTTTCATCTCTATACATACATCAAAATGTTATTATTAAATCATCTAATATCCTTTGTCTCGGTCTACCTCTAAAAATTTTCTCTTGCTTTCTTCCTTCAACTTTGAAATATTATTTAATCAAAAATAGAGGTATCGTTCATAGTATTAGTGATGTCAAAGTCTGAATAAAATAACTCCAAAAAAACTATAACTACACTAAATTAATATCGCGGATCAATAGAAAGAGGATTCGAATCTAGTATTCGTCTTGTCACTCAAATGATTTAGAGACAAGACAAGGCTTTAACTCAGCTGCTTCTATATGAACGAACAAATCTGTTGCTGAGTATTTCTGTGCGCACAGTGCAGCGTCGGAGTTCATTTTTCAATTGATAATTTTCTTATTTAAACGCATTTTTCTGCGGCACTATTTAAATTGTATGCCTACAAGATAAGTATGGCTAGTACGTCTGAATTAAACTAACAAATAAATAGATACATTAATAAAAGTTAAAGTACAGGTACTCAACTTAATTATGTGCAATTTGGAAAAATTGGAATACAACAGACAGATATGTTCACTATATTTCAAGAACTACATACAGACTTTATATCTAAAAACATTAAGATGTTAGCAAAGATTGTAGACGACATTGACTTCAATTCCCATGCATGCAATTTCTCTGAACCCCGAAATAATTGCTTACAGAAATTTAAATAACAAAATTTGTAGGTTTTCATACATAGTGTCATAAATAAAAGAGTCCACATAGCGTTCCAAAATTTTCTGTATTCATTTATGCAGTAAATGCAAATTCCCTGTAAAAAGCGTCGAGTACAATTAGGACGAGTCTAAATGTCATATTTATCAATTACAATTTTCTAATATTTATAGATCTATCGCGACTAATATAATTTATATCTAAAGAGATTAACTAAGCTAAGGTTAACTGACTTTAACCTTAGCTTTTCCAGCTTTACTTTTAATACTATATTTATATTTGAATGTCTTAATAGCGTCGGGGTAACGTCATGAAGTTTTAAACGACAGATCCTGAGGTGAATTGAACCCTCGTGGGTTCGAATCCCAGCCGCGCTGATCTGAGAGTAAAATCTCGGACATTCACTGGACTGGTTAAAAGGAAAATGGAATTAATTGCCTAACGGTTTAAACATGTGGTATTAAAAAGTGACAGATATCAACGTAGTTGATCATTTCACTATAATGCGTGTTTACTCTTTTTTACTTTATACATGTACATGCCCTAAAATTCCAAGTTATTAATAATTTCCTAAAGGATACTTAATGGTCCTAAAAAGAATACTTAATGGACTCAACAGAAATTAATTTAGAGGCACTCCGCACACAAAGCCTATTTCAAACAGTGTAGCAGCTGTGTAGCTCGCAACGCCACAACAGTGAACTTTGCAGCCAGAAATATTTAAGAAAATGCAAAATCATGTCACAGCTGAAGAAAGTTTTTTAAACAGCTGAAACTTTGATACCTATATAGTAGACAAGAGATATACCACGTTCGTCTAGTTTACATCAAAACCAATAATGTATTAAAGAAAAATGGACTAAATATCTCGAGCACTACACAGATAAGAAAGTCAAAAACCAGTGGTTATGTCCTAAAAGTGAAATAACAAATCATGAAATACGAAGTATCAGGCAGTGAATGAAGCGAGACGTATAGTATGCATAACACACACAATTAACCTCAACGAGACGAACTACTTCTGCAACATTAAATTTCCAAACTTCAAACATAAATATACACCAAATAAATAAATTATTGTTAAAAATTCATTTATATGATATAGGGGCCAACAGACTAAGTATATATAACCAATGATTAAATACAAGACACCTTGAAGGAAGAAATTAATTTCATTTAATTAGATTCAAATAAATCAAAGGCATATCGATTGAAGTAAGATTCAGAAGCAACATCAGGCACCTTCAGTCAAAATAGAATAGGCAGCACGTTCACCTAAACACAACTATAAAACTATAGGAGAAAAGAACCAATATCTATTAAAATCTTTGATAATATCTACTACATACTATCAGCTACTACACTGAATTGACTGCTGAAATAAATCATAAGAGCAGGTATAAAGTATATTAGAAATTCTTAATTCAGAGATCAGCAATAAAACTCAGAATATTTTACTTGACAAAGACAAATAGTCAACGGTACACTAGTTCCAGCAAGCAAATAAATCTATAGGTCTATCAAAGTAGAATTTTGTTAACTTGAGCAACATATTGTGAAACAGGCAAATAGTGCCAAAATATTAAACTACTAATAAATATTAGATTGACATAAAATAAAAATAAAATTTCAACAGCAAAGAATATAATATTATGTAAGTTTTATTAATTCTTAAGTTAATGATTCTTTCAAGCTATGAATTATATTATATATATACAAATTCTACTTTCTAATTGTTTATATGCAGTAACAAAATCATAAGACTTGTGAGATAAAATCTTTGATTAAAAAAGAATACACAGTAAACAACATGTACTTAACATGAACAATATTAAGATATATCGAAATACATAAATTAAAATACTGAACAATATCAAAAATTTTAATGTACAATTAGCGTATAGATTTAAGAATTCAATTAGTATAAAACTACAAATAGCAACAATACAACTCCATGCAATCTTTCTAACACAAAACTACGCAAGAATATACAACAACAAAAAGATGTATACATGTACGATAGGGCTACAGTCTAGCTAATAGAAAACAGTATTAAGATTAAACTAACTTGATAACAGAATGACACGTACATGTGTCATATTGCTGTAATACTTTCAAATGTTTAAAACTGAGTAGATAATAGAAGTTTATGAAACACAAAAACATAAGAATTTGTACTGTACTATTTCAAAATTATGGACTAATATGTGCTTAGTATTTATAATCCTAAACACAACAGAAGAAACCATGTGAGAAAAGAAAAATTTCAATAAAGAAATAAATTAGAAACGTAAAGAGAACAAAGATAATAGAGATCATTACGTTACGTTACACATTTCAATATTGTCAGAATTTTTCAATTCAAGAACACCTTCATAAAATGTAAAACTGCAACAAAAATTTTTCGATGGCATTTGAAATACACTTTCAATAACTAATTAATAAATTCCATAGTTTGCGCGTTAGCTCAGCACAATTTTGTATCACCGTTTTATGAGTGTTTATTTGAGAGAGTTGTAAATTGCAGCTCAAGTATGTTATCAAAACACTAATGAAATGTGACTCAAATAGCTAAGATACATACAAATGAATCAAATACCCAAGATAAATACAAATGAAGATCTTTTATTAGAATAGCAAAGTTTTAGAAGATTTATTCAAATGTAGAGAGAGCTTCTAAGCGTGCAAGAAGTAGGTTTTACTAAAATAGTAAAATATAATTCAGCCACAGTAACTAGACAAATGATCAACTTACAAAAAAACGTAAAAAACAACCAGAAGTAAAATCAACTTCGCAACTCTGTTAGTTAATAAACAGGAACGTTTTTTTATCAACTCCAATGCAACTATATATGTCAATATGAAAAATTAAATAAAAGCCTGCTTCTTATCTTCTTTGTTATGTAAAAATCCTTGAACAAAAGCGACTGAAAAATAAAAGCCACAGTAATTTTAATATCAGTTTTACACCTCAAAGGTATATAAATGATGAGTGAGTCTAACATTTGAACTCTGCACCCGCCGATCTCTAAATGGAAAACAAATCCACCATTCCACAATCTCCATCTATGATATATACTCTTACAGTGCAACAATACAAAGCCCAGTTTAAAATAATTATAGTATTAAACAACAAATGCTGTAACAACGTTCCAGATCCAATAGAAGAATAGTGTTTTAAACAAGGCCCTATAGAGTAGATAGAGTTCTGGAAGCTGACTGATAAACTGAAGCTCTCAAATCATCATCTGACCCGCATGTTGAAAGCATCTCATGAGACAAAAGAGAGAATTTCTTGAAGTCGTTGATGAGCTGAGATAAGGCCTGCTGCGATACGTCTCCCTCGGCAGACCTGAACGTTCTGCCGGACAATGGGTCAATTATAGCGAGAATCGGTTTACGCCCATCCAACTGAGCGAGAGATCTTAGCGAGTCTGCTACCTCGTCACTCTGCAATCAAATCAATAAATTAATCACTCAATCACTCATTCCAACTTAACAAATAATTAAAAAATCAAATAAATTAATCACTCAATGAATAATAGATTTCAAAAAGAATGAATTTTCAGGAGTTAATTTACATTTAACCCATGAAAAGCTAATTTGGGCTACACAAAGGTTTTCCTGTGTAAATGATACCAAATTAAGCCCACATCATTCAACCAAAGGAGCTTAGAATACTGGGGGATTTTATGAATCTTCACTGAAACCAGTCTTATAAAATCAGCAGTAGCATTGAGAATATTGATTACTTTTTACAGGAACTTACTTCAAGTCCTTCGTAGAGGAACTTTAGTTCAGGCAGCTGCTGCTCTGCTGTCTTTGAGGCTCGTAGTTCAGTGAGGTACTGCTTAGCTGGTTCTGCCAGCAGATTTGTGGCTTCATCAATTATAGCTTTATCACCATCTGCATGATATAAGTAGTAAATTAAATCTCAGTCTGTCAATGCCTTTAATTAAGTTAATAAATTAGTATTAGAAATATTTTTTCATATTTGTAGTTCGAGATATTTACAACCTAGGTAAAAAGTCTAGATACACTAAATCTAGGCACTAACACTAACCCGGATTCAAGAACTTGACAACAGACAAACAAAAACAGCAGCTTCTTAGAATAAGATGATTAATGCAAATGTTAAAGACAATGAAAAACTAGTAAAAGGTTTGAAAACCATGTTGTAAAGGCTATTTTGTAATAGTATTTGGACATAACTACCCAAAAGAGTTAGTATTCTTAATCTGCCATAATCACTAGAACACTAACAAATAACACTAAAGATAACAAGAGAAAGATAGAGAGAGAGAAAGGGAGAGAGAGAGAGAGAGAGAAAATAAGGTGGATTACAACTTTCATTTTAGGGATTGTGAATAATAAAGTTCCATTTTAAAAGAATTTTTAAAACAGAAAATCAGAGTTTAAACTGGATCTTATTTCTTCATATGAACAATAAATTTACTATCTTGCTTGATAATATCATGTGACAGAGAAGAATGAAGGCGTTATGCATGTATACCAAGAACCTACCACTAGGCAGTGCACTAAAAGAGAGAGAAAGAATATGAGTGACAAATAACTGTAAAACTTTAATGACTAGTTGCTAAAAAGAGACTAAGTAAAGATAAGTTTAACATCAGTTTTGTAGCAAAAGGGATACTGTTAGAGAGGGTCAACTGGCATTTGACATCCTCAAATTGGCAAATGGACATTAGATTAGTTAATTAGTATCATTATCACTATTATTACCATGATTATCAATAATGTTATATTTTTCAATCCTTTAGCCATACACATGTCATACCACACGCAATTCAGATTTTCTGGCTTAGTTGCTGTTTTTGTGGTTTGCGTTATTTCCTCTTCTCTCCATGATTAGTAATTGTTGCCTTCCGCTAGCGCAGAGTATAATTAGCGCAAATTTAACAATAATCCTCCAACATTCTGAGGTTTTTTAAAACAGTCAACACTAGGTCTTGCAAAGTGGTTGCACATCGACGTACTAACTGAGCCCAACTTTGCTTAACCTGGTTAATGACATGCACACTATACTAAGCATATGGCTGGAGCCAGTGGCAATGTCGATAAGATATTCGACCGTGGATCAGTATGTGCTGGGTTCAAATCCTGGGCTAGCCCGTCACTGACATCGCTTTAGAGTGAGGAAAGAGACGATAACATTAGCTTTACCATCTTTAGCTTTAAGTGGGTTAATCGCTGAACCATCGTTTTAATTACTGTAGTAGTAATAGTTTACTATTATTTTATGAGAAAAGCTACCAGTGAACAAGATGAGGCACGCTGTAGAGACCAAGGCAATCGATGACTCTTCACTCAGCTCCTCTACTGACTCAGGGGGCCACGGGAACTTCTAAAATGACAAGACAGCTACTATAAATACGCACTCAGTGAACAATAGTTATTTATTATTTCTAATATCATACTACGCCTAAATAACAATGGGATACTGCTTTGACTACATGTTACTTCTTATTTTGTAAGTACACAACTAACTAATTGACAAATAAGTTTATAACTACTTGCAGCGCCTTTTCATACATAGTATTGTAGTCGCCCCGCAAAAAAGAAAACATGTCCAAAAACTGTCACCTGAAATAGTAACAATGGTAATAGATATACACGATTAACGCTAGTCACAAACCTGGCCATCTCGATCTTTCATGACGTCAACTCTGCAGTTAGCATTTATGATCTCACCTGATTCATCAACCGTCACTAAATAAGGTATACCTAAAGCAATACAGATAAAGCAATCAGATAGGCTAAAGGCTAATGAGCATTTCAGTTAAAGCCATACCACGGAATGAATAGCAGCTACTGTTTATCTAGTAAACCTACTTAGCAAATATTGAAATCTCACCTACTTAGTAAATACTGAGTAAATAAGCCAGCACACTGAAACCAATTACAAACCGTTATAAATAACTCTTAGAAACTTTATAGTGGCAAAATAGAGTATTGAATATGCTAAGCATCTACTAAAACAGTATTAAAAATCAATAAAGAAATTTAATCACTTAAATTCTAACACTTATAGCCTTAATTCTAACCAACTACATTGAAGTAACGTGTGAGTAGTTTAACTCGAGGGTCAAGGTAGGGCAAGGCAAGCCACGGCATGGTGCTGTAGTACTGCTTAAATGAGTCTTCACATCTGTCTGAGGAGACAAACACTATCTCAAACTGTTTACCAGAGGCCCTGACCTTATCATAAACCTCCTTCAGCACTGGAGTGAATGCTTTGCATGGAGGACACTGCAATATCAACACAGTATATCATGATTCAGCACAACAGTACATTAGAACATCACTACAATACAATGAAATATCAAATAATATATGCTTTATAGTACTGTCGTGTAGTTCAACAGCACATTAAGATTGTACAATAAAGCAACATATAATAGCAATATAGCAACATATAGTGCACCAGTGCTGTATAACATCAATACAATGCAATATATTGAAATCTCCGTGATGTTGCTATTTTTCTGTGTTATATCAGGATACTAATGAATAGACCAACCATAAACGGCACGTGTCATACGAGGCGACTGAGCAAGAACTGTGGAAGGCAAAGAGAAACCACTTGAGAAGCCATGTTATTCTCAAGCGACAGGATACATTAAGGTGTGGATAGGGCATAGCCGTTTCCAAAGAAATAAACTTTTTAATCGATGAAATGCACTTTAAGGAGCATGAAAGAAGCATGTAATTGAGAATATGTACTTTGGACCTATCACTTATCTGAACACTAGAGAGAAAAAAACATAAATAAAATAAAACATTGACACGGTACAATAAAATAGTAATAATAAAACATCAAAGCAGTACAATGAAACATCAATAGCATACATAATGCATACAAACACCTCATCTACGCGGATCATTGCATTGTGGTATAATAAAAGAACCATATAATACAAAACTTTCAACCATTATCAATTTATGGCAAGTACATAGACTATTTAAATTTTATCACTGTGTCACACTTAGAATTCCTAAATATTAACACTACAGTTCTGTCATTCATCAAGTATACATTTTTAGCGAGTGGGCTCTATATATTTGAATTTAATTGCTGTCATATTTACATATAAATTTCTTTCGCCACTTGGGCAAACAACACACATTCATTGCACAGTGAAACAAAATCAAAATCAATTTATAATTCATAAATATTAGAGCTAATTACAGCTCTATCATTTATCCACTAAAAACTTAAGGCGAGTATAAATTTCGTAGCATCGTCATATTTATAATTTCCAATGAAACAACTTTTTCGTGTATTAGAACTCAATGTAAATTGATTTCTTGAGAGATTATTATGGTATATTGCTAGAACGTCTGCCTTAGGACTGAGAGATTTGGACAACTGATTTTACCATACTAGAGCAAATATTTGTGACTTCATACGGATTTATTAGAAAATATTTGTGAATTTCCATATAAAGTGTAGCCTTATTGCTATGCAAAGAAATGTTCACTTTCTGCCTAAAATCTCAATGCCCATTGTAGATAGAGTATAGTAAAAAGTACTGCATTACACTGCAAAGTCATTACTTATATTTACAAATTTTCAGTTGTTCAAATCAAAACAACTACAGAGCAACCAATTCGACAAAATATAAACAACATTCCAGATGGTTGAAATATAATCACAAAAAGCAATATAAATAATAACAACAGCAGCAAGTATAATGACAGACTAGCATTAAAATTATCTCAAATAATACACAAAAATTTCAAATAATGTAATTCAGATATAACTTACCCAATGAGCTGCAAAGTAAAATCCTACAGCAGTCTTATCAGCAAGCAGTGCCTCACTCTCTTGCCTTGTTCCTCCACTCAGCAACAACTCTCCCTTTAAAATTTCATTCAGAGATTTCTGCGGCCAAGGGAAATCCTTCCCGTCAAGATCTTCGGATAGAGCTGTTCTGCCATCGGCAGTAAAGATCTTGCACGTTAGAGAGTCAAGCAAAACGAGTGCTGGCAAGCTGGTAACTTTGTACTTCGTCAGTAGTCGCAGCTACGTAAGAAGAGACAAGAAATACAAGCATTGTTCTTTATGCAACAAATATAATCTCCCACTGAAAGTTTAAAAAACAACCTGAGCTAGTGATTAATAAATTTTAGAAATTGGCATTTCTGGTTTTAAGATTATTGACCCAATTATGACATTGAGCAATGCATGTGCACAAGTTCAATTTAAATTAAATAAATACAATATATTCTAGTTTCACAGTACGACATTGATCAAAAGAAGCAAAATAAACAAACCTTAAATGAACTCTAGTTGACCATATTAAAATTCATTCAAATGCAGGGGCATTACTAGAAACCAATTGAAACAGACATCAGTAAAATTTGAGTCAGAGTAGGCCTGGAATTTAGAGTTAGACTAGTCCTCTGTCAAAGTTTGGTTTGAACAGATACATAAAATTGACTAAGTTTAAATTAGAAAAAGTGACCATTAAAAGAGAATGGAGTGATCAAATAAATTATTAACAGCCTAACCCGCAGCTCATGTTCGCAGAATGGTATGGAATGCCAGGGCATTTCAGACAGACAAAGATTGTACAATTCTTCTTCTTCATCCGAGCACACAAACACAATTTCAAATTTCTTGTCAGTTTCAGCATGTTGCTTCTGAAACCTAGTATAGAAAGAGCAGAGTAAGGAAGTGAATGCTCTACCAGCTGGGCAAGCCCCAGAGAAATATAAACCAATAACCCTTCCCTCACTCGCTAACTCTGATGTCACAACGGTGTCATGCTTGCTGTTTATCACTGATGGTCCGAGTAACTCAGTCAGAGCAGCCATTGTACAAACATGAGCATCTAAAAGATGAACACAAAATAAAACAACGATTAAAAATACTCTCAGTGTGTCAAAATTGTTATCATGAAACCACACAAAATTATCATTTGACAATTTTTTTCTACATCTCCAGACAGATATAAACAAATTTGACTGTCCAATAGCTCAGTGCACAGAGCAGCCAACAGAAAGAAAGAAATTTTAAAGAATGATCCTGAAGTGAATTGGACTCTAGGTGGCTGGATTAACAGGTCTGCTATACATACAGTTAGAGCTTGAATTTTCACAAGACCAATAAAGGGATAATCGCATGAAAAAATGATCTAACAAATGATCTAACATGTGATGTTAAGAGTATAGTATCATTATGAACTGACCCACCGAATGCCCTTTCAGAAGTTGGTTTGGATATTAGTGCTTTAGTCGTTTTCTACGACTTTATGAATTCCATCCCCGTGTTGTGTCGGGGTTGTTTCAAGAATAGACCAACTAGTGACAGTTAGTCAGTAGTTGGTCAAAACATATCCATTTTACTATTGCATTCACCTCATGAAATACACATTTTTTATAAATTAAAACATTGCGCGGATACCGGCCTACTGATCTATCACGTCTTTCCCCTGATCAATATGAAACATTGAAAAATGATATGCAAAGCGCGATTTGATACTTGTGCAACTATTTTTTGAACTTATCAGTGAGCAGCAGTGCGATATTACCACTGATTGTGTAATAACCGTTAAGAGGGAAAGTAATAGCAAATATATTGAAGACTACAACGCTTACAACAAGGTAAGCCTACAAGCTTAGAATATATAGGCCAACTGCACAACATCGGTGCAATTTTTTGGAAAGCTTAGTAAAGAGAGGCATGCTTATACTGCTACTAATTTTAGCATTTTCATGGACTCGTCCCACAAACATAATAACGGTTGATAGCATATAAACCAGTCAAGAACGTCTTTAAAAATATATAATATCACTAAAAAATAATAAATAAATAAATATATTACCACTTTCTTCTTCTTTTTTTGTCAGTTTTGCAACTGCGCCGTGATAGTATCGAACACTATTGAGACAAATCCAAATTGGTGAGAAAAAAGGTTTAAAATGGTTCAAATTCAAAATCCAGTCCAGTAATAAATGAAATTAAAGAATAGAAGGTTAACATGCTGGACACCGCTCGTGGACACTGGATGGAAAGATCTATAGCGATGGAAAAGGCATAGGTCTTGCAACTGCCTATAGTATGCGTAATTAATTGTAGTCCTCGAGATCTGGTCTTGATCTCGAGATCGCTTGAGACCGAGTTTTGCCGGTTTTGGTCTCGAAGGTTCTGATATTGGTCTTGGTCTCGAGCAATTGCACGGTCTCCAATATTTTCGAGAATACTGATTGGATATTATTTTAACTATTTTCAAGAAGTTGTGAACAGAGAAGTTGCAAGGATTATACATGCATGAATTAGTACAATGACTTTGTCTTTTTATTGATCTTCGATTGTTACAAAGTTCAGTTTTCTACTGTACAAAGTTCAGTCTACAGACTAATACAGATCGAGTGTAGATCTTTTAAAATTTGAAGCATCTATGGGAATCAATTGAATCTATCAAAAGGCAATATATAGAATATATCGGCCTATATTTAGCAAGAAGCCCTTAACATCCTAGTATACGGCACTAATTCAGAAGTATTAATTAACTTCCAAAAATGTCATATTAGGCCTATCGACTATATAGGTTATGTTAGCAACTTAACATAGCCAATCGATCGAGTAAACTATGTTATTTCAATAATTGTCTGTCAGTAGGCTAGTATCGAATCATTAAAAAAACTGTCAAAATTTTAATGACTTAGCTTACGCCTACCATTGCTGCCATCTCAATTAATCATATACTTGGAACATGTTGTTTTAATGGTCTTGATCTAAATTGGTATCGATCGAAGGACCGGTCTTGGTCTTAGTCTCTAGGGGTCTGGTACTCTTGGTCTAGGCCTTGATCGAGGTGTCTAACCTTGGTCTTGGTCTCGAAGGTCTGGACTTGGTCTTGGTTTCTGTCTCTAGGGATCTGGTCTTGGTCTTGGAGTTTAGGTCTCGACTACGAGTCTGCTAGAAAAGCAATGGCCATTGTTATTCAACGAAGACTTAATTCCGAAGAGTGGCTCTAAGAAAATTCCAGATGTGCAGTGCAGTATATGCTAGAAAGAACGATTAGATAACTTTAATTAATAAGTAGAGCCCGAAGGTAAATACGTGGATCTCACATCATCTGCAAAGTCATCATCATCATCATATATATCTTCTTCTTTTTCTATTTTTTCTTCCATTGAATCCAAGCTTAGCCAGGGACGGGATAGGAATAAACCTTTTTAACTTTTCTCTGTCTTATACAAAATTATCAGTAAATCGATCACAATATTTAGCATAACATAACTTAACAAACACTGTGTCATAAAGCACAATTATAAGACCCACATAAACTAAACCCACGTTAATGACCCATATAAACTAAACTCACGTTAAAGACCCACATAAACTAAACCCACGTTAAAGACCCACATAAACTAAAAATGAAAGGCCTACCCACACAACTAACATATTTCAATCTAAAGCAGAACGACACCTACACATTTTTAAACTACACGTAGGCCTACAAGTCAAGTATCAAGATATCCAAGTCAGTTTCCTGCAAATACGAAAATTGTTGTTTCACATAAAAATTTATATACATGTATACTTTAATTAAATATCCAAATTTAGGCCTATATATTTTAATTCGACAGGGGTAAAGCAACCCTAAAATTCAACTATACACCATCTATTCTTACTTTGATTGATTCGGCCTCAACAACCTCATCTGGCATCCCGATCCAAACCCTAACAACTCTCAGACTGAAGTTTTTACGTATCTCAGCCTTATTTATTTATTTTCTAAATCTAATCAACTTGTATTTGTGTCCTCTAGTTCTGCTATTATTTGTGAATGAAAATCAAATCTAATAATTTACTTTACTGAATTCATTAAGCATATCTTACAATACTACAGTTTTACTAAATCTCCCCAAACCTTTCTCTCTTCTAAAGATATCAATCCAATGTATTTTAAACGATTTTCATAATAAATTTACTACATTTCTTAATTAATCTTGTTGCTCTAGCTTGAAATTTCTCTATATTTTTCTTTAGATAGTGACACCAAGCCTGAACACAATATTCTCGTTTGGGTCTAACTAATGATTTATATAGGCCTAATTTTAATATAATGTCTTTTCTTCTACTTTTTTTTGTTCTTTTTATTAAACCTTTAACAGAATTTGCACTATTGGTAAGGTTTACTACATTGCTTACTAAATTGAAATAAATTATTTCACAATTACACCCAAGTGTTTCTCAGAAATAGTATTTTTCAGTGTTTTGCTATTTAAAATGTATTCTGTATTTTAAGTCTTTTTACCTATATGCATTATATTACAATTCCATCTGCCATTCTCTAAACCAATGTGTTGTCTTAATATGTGCTCTCTTAGAACCTCCATATCTGCTTGATTGTTTACAACGTTGTTAAATTCGAATCATCTGCTAATTTTACTAAATTTTGATATAATTTCATATAATTTATAAATAAAGCTGGTAAAGCTAAGGTTAACGTCAGCTTCCTCACTCGAAAGCGAGTAAAAATAAACAAAAAGAAATTTAAAAATGTATAAATGAATGTATAGCTCTATAAATTTTCACATCTCTCTAAACCACCGCATCCCATGTGGGCCATGTCAGCTGTAGTCTACCTTTCTATATCTTAACTTCAAGCTCAGCTATCCAAACTCTTCACTACATCCTTCTCTGCCTTTCTCACTACATGTAGGCTTTATGATCATACCATCTCGATTTCGACTAAGCCAACCTGTGCCCAATTCCATCACCACTCAGAATCACTCTCATATATTCGTCACATTCAATCCTTCCTAGTTTTAATACACATTAGACGCAACATTCTCATCTCTGCCACATGAAATCTTTGCTCCTGTTCCTTTTTAGTGTCCAGCATTCTGCATCATACATCCTTACTAGCCTAACCACCGAATTATAGAATTTACCTTTCAGTCTTAGTGATGTTCTCCATCACGGCACGAGCTCCCCTCCACTTTGCCCACCCAGCCTGCATCCTACCCATAACCTCCTTTTAGTAACGCTGGTAAAGCTAAGGTTAAAGTCAGGTTCCTCATTCGAAAGCGATGTCAGTGACGGGAGAGCCCAGGATTTGAAACCCGCACATACTGATCCGCGGTCGAGTGTCTCATCGACTTCACCACTGGCTCCAGCTAGTGGGCAAGTCGGACTTTTCCAACTCCCCATCCTCTTCTATTATACATGTAGATCCTAAGTACCTAAAATCAGTTATCTTCCTCAGCACCAACCCCTGACTTTTTACTCTATCCCCTCGCCTTTCTTCTATACTCTCCAACTGCTCCATTGTTTCCCTACTGACCCGCAGTCCTTGACTTTCCAACGCCTCTCACACATTTTCTAAAGTCTTAATTACTTTCTCCACTGCCTTTCCTATGATCAAATCATCTGCAAATAGCATGCATCACGGAGTCTCCTTAATAATAACGCAACTCATCCATACTCTAAATAAATAAATATAAGGACTTAGGGCTGATCCGTGATGCACCCCAATCTTCACTTCACAACTCTCCGAGTGTCCACTCTCCAAAGTCACATTAGTCCTCACCATGCTGTACATATCTTTCATTACCTCAATATACCTCCTGTTTACTGTCCTGTTCCTCAGAACCTTCCACACCAACTCTCTCGGCACCCTATCATAGGCCTTCTCTCTCTAAGTCAACAAATACTACCTATATCTTTTTTCTCTTTCTCCTTTTCTTCTGCATAATTTGACTCAACAAATAAATAGAATCCGCCTATCAAAGCTCTCAATCTATTCGATCTCCACTACTCTTTCCCATAGCTTCATTGTTTGACTCAATAACTTAGTACCTCTATAAATCTCACACTCTTTAATGTCCCATTTCCCCTTAAACAGGTGTACTAAACAACTCAACCTCCATTCCTCTGGCATCCTGTCCCCCCATAACATCTTGTCAAACAGGAGTCTCAAGCATTCCGCCGCTCTCAAGAAAAGTAGTAAACATATTTAACATGGGAACCAAAAAAGAGGTAGAGAGAGGTTGTACCCCTCCATCTCCTATAATAAGAACCATATGTCTATATTGAAAAGCTTACAAAGTATCTGACGGGACATAATACAGCATATATGTATCTAATTTAGAATTGGTGATTGTTTGCCTTTTCTGATTTGTGAATGAGTTCCTCGTAACGCCTTCACGTGTCAGAAAACATTTAGGCCCATCCTGAATTATTGAGGCAATCACGATTTTATCAGTGAATTAATAAGGGGCAATTCCACGACATATTTTTAATTTGGATACTAGAGAATTATGCATGCAAGATACAGTTCAAAACAATAATTATAGAACCTATATTACATTATACAATAAACAATTTCATGGAATAAACAACAATAGAATTCGGATTTAAAATGCTAACTTAAAAACTGGAATATGATATAACTCATAAAGAAAAAATGTGCAGATTTTCAATTAACGTACACGTAGAAACAAGCCCCTCAAATAGGCCTAGCTATAGAGCATAATGAGACTGAACACATGTTAACAGTAAGAAAAAATTAAAAATACTAAATATAAATAAAAGACTAAATTTAAATATCTATTGGACTTTAAATATATGAATTGTCAGAAGTTGTTTGATAAGATGTGAAAAAACGAGAAAGATAAAAGAACAGTAATAACAATAACCAAATAATTATCAATAACTACAATATTAATAAGTATAGAAGAACTGGCAACGACTCATTGGCACAATGAAATATTCTTGCAGTGTGTCTAACAATTTACATCTAAACTGCATAAGATCTGTCTTCCAGGTAATTACTGAAGTCATGAAAGTTTATACGACAGATTCTGACGGAACGGCTCAGAGTGTATAATCTCATACATCCAGAGAATGTGGTAAATGGACTGAAGAGTCTAACTATTTAAATGCGCGCAAATTAAAATAAGAAATATTATCCTGGTTGGACATTTCACTACAATGCGCAAATACTAGATAATAAGGTTTAGGCAATCCAATCAAACTAATACATTCAGGTCATTTTAGTATAAGATTTAGCATTCACAACCGAGACATGTCAAAGCTGGCCAACTAAAGACTGTAAAGAAATAATTTAAACAGAAGTATCTATCCAGCAGAACCCAGTTAACGATTAGTCTACATGAATTAATGTTAATGCGAGGCAGATATCTGGAAGACTTTGAATTTAAAAAATATTGAAAAATAAGCGCATAATATTTGTTTAGCATACAGAATTAACTTATTAATTTAATAACCGTATACATTTTGTAACAATCAAATTTTATATTACAGACAAAGCTGCACTAGGTTTGTTGGGTACAAAATTAATAAAGGGAAATTAATAAAGCAAAACCTTTAGAGTTTCCAATTATAATAAACTATTACAGTAGAAAATTACTAATTATAATTACATATTGTATGTAATTGTAATTATTACTTTTCTACTGTAATAGTTTATTATAATTGGAAACTCTAAAGGTTTTAATGTATTGATTTCCCATTATTCATTTTGAACCCAACTTTTTAAAAATGTCATAAGCAAAGCCAGCAAATGGTTTACCTTACTCCACAATATCCTGATCTGCCAAAGATCGAAAGCATTCGTGAACATTTTCATACATTTCATACACTTGAACGATATTATGCAAAATAAGCCATGGATTATACAAATTAGATAAAACGTTCGGTTACATCTACATGTGTATTGCAAAAACGCATCAGATCAAGTATTACAAGCACAACGTCGTCACAATACAAGAGACCCATGTGTAGCAAACGTATCGATGCATATCTGATGGAACATTACAAAGACTTGAGCAATGAACATCATAAACAACCTGGGTTACAAGACACAACAACTCACTTTAACAAAATAACAAGTACGGAAGTAAAAAAAATGCTATTTTAAGGAGATATAGATCTTATCTATTATATAAAGCTCCACTACTTCACTGCAATCATCCTGTTAGCGAAATATGAGTTCAGGTAAATAAATAGCAGAAAATTTAAAAAGATTTGCATCTATGACATTGAAAGTGTCAAGAGGCTTTACTAAGATTTTTTTATAAAAATTTTATTAAAGCCTTTTATTAAAATTTTATTAAATTTTATTGTTTTTATTTTTATTTTTAACAACACTTTTACTGGCATAATAATAATAACAATAATAAGAAGAAGAAAAATAATCTCACTGGAGTTGACTTCCTTAATGGCCTATGCATACGTATCATAGTACAAAGCGACAATAAATTAAAGACCTCCTTTCTATGGCAAAGACTTTCCATGTCTCCGCAAATATTCAGTACAGTATGTTTCAACAACTCAATTAAACAACTGGATGTCCTCAAATAGAAGGTTGGTGATTCAGCACGCTTTTTCGAATTGAAAAAAGTAATAACAAAGGTCTAACTACAGCGTTTTCATCCGATGATATTATCATGTATGTTTTATTAACAACAAAATATAGAATATCAATGTATGTAGAATATCAACAAAAAGACGAAAAACTTGCATATTTTAAATGAAATCTGATCTAAAACTTACAAATTACCACCCTCTAAAATCAGGCCACAATGCAGATATATCAGTAGCAGTATATTTAATTACAACTATAAAGTCACGAATATAAAACATAGCCAAATTGTCTCAGACAGTAAACTTGTGACTAGGAAACAGATGTTAAATAAGCTTCATTTTTAAGCAACAAATTTAAAATGAGTCATACATCGTATGATTTGGCTCTGATTTGGTTGGTTTAACTTGAATGATTTCCTTGGTTTTTAAGAAGAATAGAAAGATTCAAGCTTGTGCTGAATAAGGCTCATAATGAGAATAGAAAGGTTATAGTTTGTGCCGAATAAGGCACATAATGTGAAAAGTTCTAGAGTATGCCGAATAAGGCACATAATGTGAAAAGTTCTAGAGCGTGTCGAATAAGGCACAAATGATAATAGAAGGATTCTAGCTTGAGCTACATAAGGTTTTAGTGTATAACTATAATTAAATAACACAAGAGATCAGAGAACGTGGAACAGGTCTGAAGCAATCATCTAGGGTAATAATTACTATGGTTCTCACAGTAGTCATAAACATCTGCACTTTTATTTCAATACACAGTATTGTAATTCACACCACACAGATCAGTTCCAGAACCCCTCAGTCAATGAATGAAAACTCAGCAACTGAAAATCGTAAGAACTGATTCTTCTTCAACAGTTACTATCTTTACAGGAATTGACAGATTGAGAAATTATTTACTGGCTATGTTAGTAACAATACTATTATTATTATAATATTATAACTATAACTATAAATCCCCATGTTGTGCTCGGGTGTGGTTGGACCACTGCACAATAGGGCAACCGCAAACAATCTGCCGCTTGTACGTAAAAGGCAACTAAAGGTAGGAGCTGAGGATGGCAAGAGGGGACCCACCTCAATATGAAATATTTTCCCCCTCGATTAAATGGTATTAATCCACCTAACTGAGGAAGGCAACGGGAAACCACCTCAGAAGCCATATTTTCCCAAGCTATAGGCTACATAAGGTATGGATAAGGCATAGACTTTGTGAAGGGCTTAACTTGTTGATCTGAGGAGTGCTCTTATGGAGCGAGAAAGCAGACTTTGAGTATGAATATGTACCTTGAACCTGCCACTTGGCAGTGCACTGAAGAAGAAGAAAATAACTATAATACTGTTATAGTTATTATTAGAGGAGATTAGCTGAAATGATAAGGTTTTGGTTTCTAGACAGAATGATCTGGATTGAGAATTTCCTCTAAAAATAATAACTGATAATAAGAATGAGTTAATATTATCACATGAATATTATTATATAAATTCAGTAATAATATCAACTGATTCGATTGGATATTGTGATTCTGACTCGATTTTAAGAGCGTATTATGACAAGCTTTTAATAAATTATTATGCCAACATCAGAAGGACATGAAATAAAGTACACATGACCAGAATTAAAGTTTTGCAACAATTAGGTAGCTACCCAGGAGAAATACCTAAAAAATGTATATAGTTGTAAGTGAACATCAAATATAGAATCCAAATAAAACAAAGTGGATTCAACAGCACTTTGTTAATGCTTTTAAACAAGAAAGTGCTACTTGTAAGGACTACAGTCAAATAGTTCTTTAATGACAAAAATATTTGGATTTTTCTACATTCAGCCTTTTTATTTGTTTTCTTTTGTTTCTATTAATAATAAATGACAAATACAGTATACTTATTAGAAACTCAACATATATAGAATCAGGAAGAGAGTTACCACAAAAGAGCCTGAGCTCTGAGAGGTAATACAGTCAGGATTCATTGCCATTGGTCCCATTAACATAAAATAACAACAAAAACAAAGCAAAATATTAACGTAATATACAAATTAAATGCATCAATCTATATATTAATTATAATTTCAGAAATGTCAATACAAAAAAACATCAACTACTAATAGACGGCTATGAGATACTATGGTTATCTTATAGTATTTTTAAGGTAAACAGATGAAAACTATCTTGAGGTTAATGTGATATGGATCTGAATGAGGTCCATTAATTCAACTTTTAATTCAATATAAAAAAATAAAAAAATAAATAAAATCTTTACACATTTTCAAACTTAAGTCACTTAAATGAACAGCATAGCACTACTCAAAGAAATTAAAGACAAAACAATTTTTCTAAAAGTCTATAAATTTATTTGCATCTCTCTCAGTATAATATCATGCTTAAATATTGATTCACAAAATATCAACAATTAACAGATGGCTACAAAAACAGTAAAATTTGATACTTAGATTGGTCTATTTAAGGCAATACAACAACAAGTTGTTCATAAAGTTGTCTATACTGTTAAGGGTTGCATGAACTTATAGCAACAAATCATGATAGATTTAATGCTCGTTTTGGCATCTAACAAAGATTTTAGGATTCTCTATAGCACAAGAGTAGTTGCAGATCATGTTCTCTGCTTTGTTGCCACCTTGGGACTCTTAAAGAGATGATGAATGACAAAGATGTTTGCCAGACCGGCGCCTATCATAATGACGACCTGTATAATGGACATGTGATTGACTAGCTCAAAATTGTTCTCCAGCACACTGCGATCTCTCGACTCTATCGCTGAAAATATCCGCTGAGTATGAGCCGACTTCTGCAGGCTGTCCTTAATACGATCAAGACTTGCCTGCAATCAGTCAGCCAATCGCACCATCAATCAACAATACACCAACTAATCGATATATTGATCAAATAACAGCACACCAAGAAATAAATACTAAGTCAATTTAAATAGATAACAAAAGGCAATCAAGGTGTTCATTCAATTAGCAATTAACTTATTAATCTACTAATAAATTATTCCAATATTTAAAATTAGAATAAGAAAGAGTTCAGAAGACAAAAATAATTAAGTATAATAGCGTATTGTAATTATAATAGTGCTCTATATTACAAGTTATTTATCTCTATCAATACTGCTTTCTTTAGACTAAACATAGACTATGCAAACTGTACTGAGTCAGTGTCATGTTGTCAAGTTATTCAAAAGCAGATCAATAGATGCACTGTTCAGAGCTCTCCCGGTCACTAGCATGCTATCAGGCAAGAAACAAACATTAAACTTGGCCTTAGCTTTTATAATGTGTGTGTATTTTAACAGGTGTCGAAGGATCCGCTGAGAAATGTAATGGGATCCATCTCATACATAACTATTTCAAAATTAAATTCCATATTATGGTTTAGTAGTCTAATAGAAGAAAGACAAAGAGATGGAGAGAGAGAGAGAGAGAGAGAGACAGACAGACAGACAGACAGAGAGAAAGAGAGTTAGAAAATGACAGAGACTGAAAGTAAACGAAATGTTGATACCTTGAAGTCCTCAAGCTTTATTTCATACTCTTCAGTATCAGCAGAGGAATCGAACAATTGATCAATGTCGTCATTGTCTCTACCATCATTGATGTACAACTCAAAGTACACAACCTTGGGCGAGAAGTGGCTGAATGCATTGTCAATGCAAAATCTATAGTCACCTGTCTCTGATGCTACATTCCTGTAAACAAGTATCAATATCTAGAAGAACACATTGAGTTGAAGCAATGAACATGATTATAGGGTCAACATGATTAAATTAAATTAAATTGTCTAACAAATCAGAATATGTCATTAATGTTAAATAATATCATGATCAATAATTACATGTATTATAGCAGATGGTATTCTGGAAAATTCAATCTAAGAAAAATGTCATCATGAAATAACTTTCTCTTCTGTGAGCAGGTTAAATTTACATGTAGATCCAAATTCAGATTACCAAGTTTTACAGAACATGCTTCAATTAAGTGTCCTCTGCTTTCAAAATTATACTACTTGGTTTATAACTATTTTTATTCTATCAAAAGCTATAAATCTGTGTATAGCGTTGACTTCCACATAAAAGTATCCTATTAGAAATGTTCAGTCAGGCGTGAATTCAAGCATTTTGTTCATCAGGCAGTCAAGAGCCAATATGGCCACTAAATAATGGCAAAAAAACAAACGACTAAATGAAGTCCTAGAATCACTGTCGGTATATTATGTGGAAAATCACCTAAAACCTAATCCTACAGAAACACAAGTGTGCGCCTTTCATTTAAGAAATAAGGATGCTAGTAAGGAGCTTAAAGTTACATGGGAAGGTGTAGAACTACAACACTGTACACACCCAATATACCTTGGTGTAACTTTAGATAGGACTCAAATAGATTTAGGACAGGTGTCGGTCGGACAAAGGTTGCAATGAGCCGATGGGGTTACTATAATGGTTCTACAGTATGTGAATGCGGCCTGGAGGAGGAAGACATTGATCATTTGATGAACTGCAACTTGACCGGTGGTGGGGTCATGCGTGAGGATCTCAGAGAGTTTAATGATCGGACGAGAAATTGTGTCAGACGCTGGATTAATGCTGTATAAGGACATGATAAGAAGAAGGAATGGCAAAAAACATACTATAGATCTATTAACATGATGCCCAGGGCAAGACAATGAAATTAATCAAATTTAGAAATTTTATTATCAAAAAGATTAGCAGAAAATTTAAGAAGACGCCTACTTATGAACATTGCCCGTTCTGCGGAAGTCAGTGATGAAAGGATGCTGATATTGAGAAGGCGTAGAGATTAGAAAATTTATGTCCAGCTCTCCTCCATCTATTACCTAACGTTCAAATAATCAATAAAAAACATAAATTTTAATGCTTTCACACATCAAAAAGGCACCCAACAAAAATATTGGTGTGATTACTGAAGTAAATTCAAAATACACTGTACATAAATTGCTCCAAAAATTAATTATTCAATAGCAATTCTTTGTGGCCATTATCTATAAATAAAGATCAAAATGGGCATGTTAAACTATACTAAATGAAACTACGAATAAAATTATAAATCATTATTAAAACTAAAGTATATTAGCCAAGTATATAAGTGCATTATTATAGTAAGCTAAGTTAGCAAGTTATCCAAAAACGGAAAATTTATGAGACGATCAATCTATATCTATCTATCTAGCTATATATATATATATATGAAGAAGAGATGGATGGAGCACAGTCAAGGGGGACGGTCTCTTAAAGTATGTCCAGAAGGTAATGGAATGAGAGAGGCAGGGGCAGGTCCCGAGATTAGTATGTTAGAATTATTTCAGACCCACTCATATGTGGAAATAAGAGGAAGGCAAAGACAGAGACGAATGGAGCGCTATACCATGGACCGCCAGTAGGCACTGCACATAGGAGAAAGGCTATATATAAATAATGAAATTATAATATAAATATATATAGATAGATTACAATACATATATATAGATATATATATTATCTATATATAGATATATATACAGTATATATATAATATATATATATATATTATTTATATATATATATATATATCTATAATATAGTATCATATAATATGTCATAAACGTCCAATGTACTTACTCATAACTGAATCTTCTACCATACGCGAGCACTCCATAGTCCCAAACTAACCCATCCACAAAAACTATGCCTTTCCATCCTTTTTTGGAAAGGCTGGGAACAAAATGCTTCTGCGTTGTTTCCATTGCTTCCACATTTTTGCCTATCCACGTTTTAACACACATCAGTTACGTATTCTTAAATGTCCAGTACATAAGATGGGAGGCTATAGATAGTATATTATATATATATATGAATATATATATATATAAAGACATTAAATTAAATAAGGGAGTTTTCTTTAACTCCTTACTTTGGACTTGAATTTCTTGATTTTTTGGAATTTGCCACCGTGTTTTGGACTTCTGTTTTTGCTCGCAGCTGATTTTGCATCAATAGTGCCCGATGTATCATTTCTGACTGTAGCCCTTCTAATTGTTGTATTATTATAATTTTTATATATTAGTATATATATATATATCTATAGATATATATATATTATAGATATATATATATATATAATATATATATATCTATAGAGAGAGAGAGAGAGAGAGAGACAGAGAGAGCGAGAGAGAGAGAGAGAGAGAGAGAGAGAGAGAGAGAAAGAGAGAGAAAGAACGAGAAGGAGAAGACATAACAAGGCCATGGTATTACCTAACATATGGTATTATCGATCTTTTAATACCTGATATTCGACTTCATAATGCACACCTTTCTCCAGATGCTGGTGCATACATTCCATAAAGCCTGCGGGAATGTTTACAGTTAGACTCATATCCAGACCATCTGCGACTTGAATGACTAATATCAGACAGATTAGGCACACAAGTTTTCCCACAGATGTATTGAAAACTTGAACAAGCCAGTATGCCATGTTGATTAAGACTAGAGAGCTTATAATTCCTCAATAGATTTTAAGATTTATAAAAATCTCTAGTATATTTCATATGCAATTATTAATATAGAAATAATTGTAGAAGTAATAGGAATGTTTTTCAATGGAAAAAACAAGTAACAGCTGATCATCAACGGCCTTGACTTTGCTTATTTGATTTGTCTGTTTACAAAATAATATTAGCCATTAAATTCCGACCTAATCTATCAACAATCATAATATTTTTAAGTCTTGAACCGTTAAAAAGTAAAAAAAAAGTAAACACACAATATAGTGAAATGATCAACTATGTCGCTTTCTATTACTTTTCATAGCACATGTTTAAATCGTTAGGCAATTTAGTCCAGTTTTCGTATAACCAGTCCAGTTAATGTCCGAGATTTTACTCTCATATTATCGCGACTGGGATTCGAACCCGTGAGAGTTCAATTCACCTCAGGACCTGTCAGTTAAACTTCGTGACGTTACCACTACGCTACTGAGACATTCAACGTTAAAAGTCTCTTAGACTTATCTAACCACACCCTTAGTACTCTAGCTCAAAACCTAACCCTATCATTTGTAATATTCGAAACTCTAGGATTATAGGAATTCGGTTATATTAAAAATGAATTTATATAAGCGAAAGATGAAATGTAGTAACAATTTTAAGTAACCATGCCAACAAGTAAGTTCTAAGTTTAAAAAAGGTTTAACTTTTTTAAGTGTCTCTGTTTACAAAATAGCAGTCTCTTAACTTAACTCAGAATAAGGAAAAACCTATTTTAAAGATCTTTGACTTAACTTAATTTAACTTAATTGTACTGGTTCAGGAAGTCGTAAAGACTTGTAACACCAGTCTTCTTAAACCACATGTCCTTATATATATGTCCTTACCATAGGCGCTAACCTTTCATTTTGAGTATTGAGCCAAAACTATTCCCAATTGTGGACTGAAGATTCGTCAATTTTGAGATGACGTGCAAATCTGAAAATGAGGGCCCAGCAGTAGGGTGATGACTATTATCATTATTTTCGCTACACAACTGAAACCCCATACATTCGAGGAACAATTGCATTCAAATGACAGTAGCAATATCAATTTAAAAAAATTTAAAAAATTCCCCCATCTTTTACTTTTTCTTCTTCACACATATACCCCAATTTGACTATCGGTTTCAATTTAACACTGAATTTTATTTGACGTTCTAGACTGCTTTTAATCACATTCCCAGTTAATTTCTCAGTTATTTGATGTCACCAACGTTAATGGAGAGTGGAAAAGCACGTACGAAGAATAAGGAGCTCTACCAGAGGCAAGTTAAGAGTGGAGGAAAGATTGGCTACTCAACGATCAAACAAGCCTCTTTGTAATCAATCCATCCTAGAAAACGAATCCGACTATCAACAACTCAACCTCAAACCAGCTCTTCTCAATCGCAACCCACACAAAAACATGGTACTGTCTTAGAATCTGCGGATTCTGAAACCTCTGATTCTTCACCCGGGTCGTCAGCCTCTTCTTCCACGTCATCTTCGCCTAAGTGCAAATCGAAGAACCAAAGAGCAAGCACTAGAACAGCGGGTTTACTTTTACTGAAAGGCAATATTTCTACACATAAAGCACATGACGTTCTGGCAATCATTGCTGAACAGGGTCATGATGTTCCGGTTCCAAGTCAGACGGGTGTCTGGAGACGAGTAATCTCTGAAGGAAAGAAAATGAAAAACAAAATAATTCAAAAACTTAAAGACAAAGATCCCTATTGTCTACAGTTTGATGGTTAGAGATTGCAAGGAGAGGAGTATCAAGTAGTGCTGCTGAAAAATATCACAACTGAAATCAAACTCGGTATTCTTAAATGTGACAGTGGTTCCGATTCAGCCATTCACAAGGAACTACATCCGCTAATTGATGAATATGATGCTTGGGAAAATATTCGCATGATTATCTGCGACACGACGGCAGTAAATACTGGTCGATTTCACGGGATTGTAAAGCTCATAAAGGATGATGTCTTGAGCAAGGGCTTTCATAAGCCACAGTATATATTGGCTGTCAGCATCATGTACTCGACCTCCTTCTGAAGTATATCATGGATTTTGTTATTCAAGAGCCAACGAGCAAACCAGAACTGAACTATTCCTTCATTGACAAATTAACAGAAAACTATGATTCTCTTCAGGCTCATTGCTACCTCGTTGCGACCGATGATGTTAACACAGTCGAGAAACCTGGATGGCGAGATGATTTCAAGTTCTTATATGAACTTTGTCAGGCATATCGTCACTACATAACAACTTCAAATTGGCCTCGAATCAGCTGGAAGAAACTCTCGAATTTACACCAGGCAAGATGGAACTCGCGTGCGATATATGCTGTGATAGCATTAATTCTTATACCAGAGTGGCGTAGCATTCTCGCTCCAGCATGCGACTTCATCTGCCACGAATGGACAAATACTTGGTTCAATTCACTTCTAATCTACAATGAAGCGTCATTCAATGAGCGGTTTACCTCACTCAAAAACATAAAGTGTAAGAAGGCAATTAAGTGTTTAGAGACAAATGAGTCGATCGAGGAGTCATTAATTGACATCCCCAGATCAAACCAAAGTGCTGAACATGCTGTAAAACTGATGGAGGAACTGCATGCAAAATAAAATAAAAATGAATTTATGACTCCAAAGTTCATATGAAAAAATAATTTGAAAACATTTCTTTTACATTTTTTTACAGAATACCAACTGTTCTGCATCTTATTTGTTAATAAAAGTTGCTTACTTATTACTATTACTCTTTTGAATATAAAAAAAAACATCACGCTATTTTCGGGGAAAATATTTTTTCAAAATTTTTCTTCGAAGAAGGGGGGGAACTTTATTTTACAACAAATCAAAAATACAATTTATATTCTTAAATTACTCATAAAGTTTCCTCGATTGCAAGTGGTTTCATTTTTAAAAAAATTTGTCATCACCCTACCCGGCAGTGCGTGCTGTTAGTGCACCGTAAGGTTAATAAACTATTATTAACTTCATGTATAGCCGCACTGCTATGGTCAGTTCAGCAGTAATTTTGACGATTTCTCTAAGTTTTCAACTTTTAACGCTGCTGTAACATTAAATAAGTCGTGCAAATTTCTACGTGAAGCTATAGACGGTTTTCACCCAAATCTGTATGGTAGAAATTGTCAGTGTTGTAAGAAGTACTCAGGAAAATACTTTAAGTAAAAGTAAAAGTAATGATTGGTAAAAGTAAAAGTAAAAGTAAAAAGTACTTGATCAGAATTTTACTTAAGTAAAAAGTAAAAAGTACTCGGCAAAAAAGTAGTACTTTTGAGTAAAAAGTAAAAGTACTCGTACATTTCTAAAGAAACAAAATATATACATTGAAAGAATCGTGTTACACGTTCTCAAATTAGTTTCAAATAGCTTGATTTTATTTTAATTAAAAACGAAAACTTGAAAATAAAGGCTAATGAAAATTTAAGTTCACGTCTCAAGTTTCTGAACTAAAATAACGTTCGATACACATGCACAATTGCACATGCTTCTCTAGAAATGAAAAATATTACATTATATTTAGGCCCCCTCCAGAATTATATTTAAATTAGCATGGTTAACTAAGACTTATTTTCTGGAAGAATTTTCCAGATAATAAGTGTCTTAAAAATTATATCTATTTAAATTCCTAATTTATTCGTAACTTTTCGAGGTCTTAATTGGGGGCTGTTTAAATGTTACTATACTTTTTAGTCGACAAAGGCGGCCGGTACGGCTGTATGACGTAGTTCAATGGCTCTATTTCTATAATTAACGCTGTATGACGTAGATCAAAGGCTTTATTTCTATAATTAAGCTTTTAAATTTATAATAGCAACAATTAATAACAACAATTAGAATGCTACAGTCATCAATGACAACACCGAGCACTATTGAGACAAAATCAAGCCGGCGAGCAAAAAAAGAAGGTCCAAAAACGGTGCAGATTACAAAATCCAGAAATTCTGTCCAAAGTATGATGTAGATGATTTATGCTCATAAATCATCTACAGCAGGGTTTATCAACAAGTGAACATCAAGCGAACATCATGATTCGGTGTCACCAAATCATAGTAGATGCCTGCTAGTAATTTCTACAATGAAAAGCACAATTTCGCACCTATTAGCAAAATATGTAACTAAATCGCGTCATTCATCATCCCTATGACTTTAGCCTCAATATCTACTATTGCCTGCTTTAAACATCTTCTTATAGTGCCGGCAGTCACCTTCCAATTTTTCGGGCAGTAAAGTGGCAGTAAAATCACAACGCCTCCAGGGCCAAGGGATATATATATATATATATATATATATATATATATATATGTATATATACATATATATATATATATATATATATATATATATATGTATGTATATATACATATATATATATATACATGTATATATACAATGTATATATATGTATGTATATACATACATACATACATACATACATACGTACATACATACATTTAGAGCTAGATATCTGTATGGCTAAACTCTCGCCATTATTGTTCACGTCTCAGGGCTAAAAGAAGTAGTTTAGCCGCTATATGACTGATAACATTAAAAAAGAAGCAGACTGCTAAAAAAGCTCAGGGATCGCCACCTGTAGGGAAAATATGGGGGTTGTTGGGGTAGGCAGGTTGGAAACCACTGATCTATACTATGATACGAAATTTCAAAGCATAATTATTGAAATTATGTAGGCCAATGCACTGTAAGCCTCGTCCGATATCAAAACGTTTGATCTACGTCATACAGATGTTACCAAAACCAAATTAAAAACAGGCGGCTATGATATATTGCTATGTATTAAAAAAATTGGCGATTAATATATCCGCAATTTTTCCAAAGTAACGCGACTTTTTCAGTCCACGTATGCAAAGTAAAAGTAAAAAGTGCTACAAAAATTACTTCGTTACAAGTAAAAAGTACCCAGGTAAATTGGCTACTTCGTTACAAGTACAAGTATCGGTTGCGTACTTTTTACTTGTAACGAAGTATTTTTACTTCGTTACTATACAACGCTGGAAATTGTTTATGATCGTCAATTGGCATTTTGATAAGCGCTGACTCCATTTGCGACAGAAAATACACGACAGAAAATACACGGTTTTTTAATTGAAAACGTTCCTTAGTTTCGGCTATATCAGCTTCAACATGTGTACAGTTACAACTTGTCTATAGTAGTCATTTGTGCAGACTTTTTGGTATAACTGCATCTAGGCCTACCAGTTTTCAATTTGCAGCAAGTTAACGACGTTTCCATTCTGCATTTCTGTTGATCAGTTTTATATTTAGAGGCTTTTGATTTGGAAACATCCCCAGAATTTGGTGTAGAGATCTAGAGTGAATATGAATGTAATGCTAAACAGGAAGAGCCTATAAAAATAGGCTTACAGAGAGAAAATCAAAATTTAAATAAAGTGAAGTTCGGCGCCTGTTTCTGCATCACAAGGAATTGTGAGAGAAATAAATTAAAATGATCGCATGAGATTCGAACAGGTGACCCCCTTACCTGATAGACGCATTAGGCCTACCATTGTTGCCGCAACCGGTAAAATATTATACATGTATACGCACTTATTAAGCATGCATATGTAATAAGTCTGAAATTATATAGCTTAGGAATTGCTAGGCTTATTGAATATACATTTACACTTTCTTTATTCGCATTTTCTTTAGGTTTAAGTAAATCTCGCCGAAACCCTGATTATAATTGTTATGCTATTTCTCCCCATTTTGTAATTTTTTTGTTGTAAATTTGTTTCAGTTTTTAGAATGCCTTAATAGCGTAGGGGTAACGTCATGAAGCTTTAAGTGACAGTTCCTGAGGTGAATTGAACGCTCATGGTTTCGAATCCCAGCCGCGCTGATCTAAGAGTAAAATCTCGGACATTTACTGGACTGGTTACACGGAAAATGGAATAAATTGTCTAACGGTTTAAACGTGTGGTAAAAAAGTGATAGATATCAACATATTTGTTCATTTCACTATAATGTATGTTTTTATTTTTTTGTGTCATAGCCCCTACAGAATAAACTTACTTTTAATGGTAAGTCCTTACCTAGCAAGAACTCAAGAAGATAATGGGAACCGCTTCAAAACCGTATTTTACATAGCTATATGCAGAGCCTATAATAAGGTTTACTAATGGCTCACTTTTTTGATTGCATCAACTTGTTGGACAGGTTAACAGAATGAACTTACTGAACTTGAATGCAGATTTTGAGTAGAAATATATGTACCTTGGGTTTGAAACATAGAAGAACGCTAGAGAGAAAGAGAGAGAGAGAGAGAGAGAGAGAGAGAGAGAGAGAGAAAGGAGAGAGGTTCTTTGATTTTTCCATAGTCATTCTATGTTCTAGGACCAGTGCAAGATGTTGATTAGTTTTGGCACGTAATTCTTTTGTTCAACTCCTTCCATCGTTTAACTGCAGATGAACCTGTAAGATGTTTCGTCCCATTCCAGTAAATTAGTTCTCGTCAATTCCCTGAACTCACAGCGACTTTCATTCGTGATTTACTTGCACATCACTCAGACGAGTGCATGTCGATCTATGCACCAAATAGCATTCTCTTTTTGCGCAAAATTGTTATATAGAATGCTAAGCTGTTTTTGTTTCGAATTTCTGACTATAAAAAAGTTTATACATTCCTTTTTATCTGTAAGCTACATGTAAGTTTAAGCATTAAAAACATTAAGACAATTATTGATAAATTTTCTTTATTGTATCCAGAAAGTTAAAATACTGGAAGAAAGCAGTGAAGATAATTTTGCAGTCGATGTAATCAATGTCATGGACATACATCAATACTGTAGTGAATTGGTCGTTCAAATATCAGACTTGCAGAAGTCAAGAATATTACAAAAAGCGTAACTTATAACTGATATAAATG
The DNA here is from genome assembly GCA_905160935.1 of Enchytraeus crypticus. NCBI lineage: Eukaryota > Metazoa > Annelida > Clitellata > Enchytraeida > Enchytraeidae > Enchytraeus > Enchytraeus crypticus. The sequence continues at coordinate 327,114 of CAJHZI010000547.1, read as the reverse complement.
ATTGTATATATTGCTTGATTCTTCGGTTTTTGTTGTCCTTGTTTGCGCTTGTGAGTCTTTAGTATGGGACTAACCTTATAAATGCATTTGTTTTCACTTATTGAGAGAGAGAGAGAGAGAGAGAGAGAGAGAGAGAGAGTGAGCGAGGGAGAGAGAGGGAGAGGGAGAGAGAGAGGGAGAGGGAGGGAGGGAATGAAAAACGTTAATGAAAACTGGGGTAAAATAAAGAAAGGAAATAAAGAACATATATACAAAGACGTGGTCACGTGGAGAAGCAAAGAGGCAAACAGGAAGGGAGTAAGAGATAGACAGGGATAGAGTAAGAGAGAGAAGAGAGTTATAGTAGAGTGGACTCAAAGTGATGTCTCTAATGAACTGCGATTGTTTTCATTACGCACGAGCCAATGATCTGACAGATCAGTTAACACTGTTTGCTTGTTCGATGTATGGGTAGACCGGTTACGAGGTCCCTGACTGGGACTCGATCCCAGGTCGAGGCGGTCGAGTTAATGAAGCAACGATCGTTGTTTAGTGCGGCACGCGATCAATTCAGACGTTCACTGCAACTCATTACTAGTTTACAGACTGAACCGACTAAGCAGAAATTAGCAATTATACTGTTACAGACGTTGACAACACGATAGCGAATAGTATAGAGACGAAGAAACGAAGTAAATAACAGAAAAAGAATGCTGTAATGTAAGTTACAAATAGGATACAATAATAATAATAATAATAATAATAATAATAAAGGTTTAACGTCCGTTTCCTCATCCAGGGATAATGTCAGGGACGTCCCCAACAGCACACATCACTACAGATCAATTCACCCAGACCAATCTGCGAAAGAAATGTGCTGAGGAGAAGTAAGGTCCTAAACGAAAGCGAGTCCGGTGATCAAAAATGGTCAGGGTAGATTGATTATGTCTGCGGTGGGAAAAGGTAAGTCTTAAGCTTGCTAGAGAATGTTGAAAGAGAAGAACAAGAGCGAAGATTAGCAGGTAAAGAGTTCCAGATTGTGGGTGCTGCGTAGAAAAAAAAACGTCTGCCCAATGACTTGAGAAAATTTTTTTGTAATATACTTGACTTATGCAAGTCTGATATTTGTACGACCATGTATGTCCAAGACATAATGCTATAAGGTATGTTATAAATTGCTCCTGTAATAGCCACGTTTTCTATGCTTTGCATGCTTATTTCTGTCATATTCGTATTGCAATCGTTATTATGCTGCTGGTGCTGCTGGAGTTAGTATTTATGGAAGAACAGAAGGAAGAAAAATAATGAACATCGCGGAAATGGCAAAGAATAGAGTTTTATGAAGGAACATCATAGAGATATCTCTGGCTTGAACCAGCTCAAGGATGACCACGTGACATGACATGAATGTCATATCTAGATTAATATGGATATTGTGTTAGTTAAATATATATATATATATATATATATATATATATATATATATATATACATATAAGTATTCTTGTTAATTAATTGTGTAGGCCTATTTTTATTAGTGTTTTGAATGAGTTTTAAACAAGCTGTAATTTCCTTTCTGACTCAAAAACTGTTATGTTTGTTATGTTATACTATCTTTAATTATTAGTAGTCCTAAATACATGAAGTACATTGAGATAATTTATAAGTTATAGGCCTAATTTTAACACTTGCTTGTAAAAGTAAAATAAGTTGTAGGCCTACTTTATGTTATCAAGAGGCTTTAAATTAAAGCGATGTATTCTCATTATAATTTAGAAGTTTGAAGAATAGTGTAACAATAGCAGCTAATGTTATATTATATTCAATGTTGATCGTGTTATTTTAAATGTCCTCACATCCTCACGATCTCACATCATTCATTTCATAATTAGATGTAATGAGCAAGACATATGAACAATATTTGTATAGAAAGTTCTGATTATTAAAAGGCTAGCTTCGGTTGCTTGCTTAACAAATTAACAATTAATATAATACTGAAGTGTTTTATTATTTATTTCTATAGTAATGTTATATTTTGCCGTAATGGTTTGAAATATTTCATAGATGAAAAAAAGTTTTTTTACGTTTTTTATCTGTTAAAAAACGCGTTTTTTACGTTTTTATTTTTTATAAAATAGAAAACGTAAACAAACGTAAACCGTTAACGTCATACTTAAAAATTAAGATAAACACTGTGATCTCACCTCAAATTATTTCAACTGTGAGCCAAAACAGGAAATTGTAAGAACATTTTATTATTACTTAAGGTAATTCATTACGTTTTTGATTTTCCTAGTTAGACAGATGTTCTAATTTTTAAGACATTGTCTATTCTTAATTTCTTACGGATTTAAATTTTCTTGTATTGATAATTATGAACAACTGAATGTGACCTGAAAGTATTTGTTTACATTTGTATGGAGTCTATGGGCATACTTTAGAACTTTAGATCAAGTCTAGTTGTAATAAAATTGTTTAGTGTTATGGAATGAAGGCAAGGTAATATACTGTATATGCACTCCTACGTGTACGCTACTAACATTTTTTCAACGTTTTTTACATTTTTTATTTTTTGGGAAAAAAACGCGTTTTTTAACGTTTTCTATTTTTGGTAAGAACGTTTTTTCATCTATGAAATATTTGAACTAAAATTATAAGATTAAAGCATTTAAATATAATTTATCACATTATTCTTTTATTATTTTGTTAGCTTAAAAACTAAAGTTATACTTCCATTATATACTCTGTGACCATAACTTTACGGCGGCTTTGTAATTTATAAGCCTTTATTATACTTTCACTATTGATATTTTCGCATCTTATTCTCTTATCAAATACTAAAACAGTATTTAATATATTCTCTATCCGTACTTGCTGATATCGTTTTCGAGAGATGAAACCGACGTTAACATCAGCTTTACTTCTTTTTTATTTTCCATTTTCAACTATATCACTTTCACTCTCGAATATGTTTTTCTATTTTGGCCAAATCTTTTGACCGTTAGTCAAGTTTGCCATATAGCAATAAGCATTCGATTTCTGTGCGTCACGTACTTCCTCACAGTTCTGTGATTACACCTTCACAGGCGTCCAAGCGCTACTGCTGGTAAATTATCCATCCATTGCAACCGAACCAATTTCCTCTTCTTAAGTTTTCGCCAAAAATATCTACCTTCCGCTAAACGTATCTGATACAATAACATACAGTAGAAAAGCATGATAGCACTATGCACTACGTGGCAATGGTTAGTTTGCATACCATTAATCTGCCGGTGTTAAAAATTGTAATCGTTTTGCGTTAAAGGCCTGAAAGTTTGAAACAAGAAACGCATTGAGTCTCACGCTGATATTTCGAATATAATAAGAGAAAGATGAAGAGAGAGAGAGAGAGAGAGAGAGAGATAGTTTTGAAACTCCAAAGTTGTTTTTAATTCTTTGCATATTTTGTATTTGAGGAAATTTTTGCATACATGCATTCTAGGAAAGCTATGCCAATTAAGCAAAAAAATGTGACGAAAAATGTGCTGAGAAATGACATTAAAATTATATAAATATATTTCCGAAATTGTTTGTGATTGACCAAATGATTGATTGATTGAGCTTAGCCACTTTTGTCGTAGCATGTTAGGTTAAGTGTTAGACTGCAGAACAATTAATGCATATTTCAAATTCAGAGGTAACATTGCCAGTGGTATTGATTCGAGATTGGAAACCTATACTTTAGCATATAGCCTGTTTAATAAAACGATTTACTGTGGGCTGTATCGGCCTGCAAATTTTAATCATTTCCATTAATTAGTCGTTGCTTTTGCAGGAAACTAATTCCTGCATGCAAGACTTTGTTAAATCAAACTATCGACAGAAGGATTAAACCACTGGAAGGAGGTGACGCTCGGGTAGAAGGGTTGAGGGGAGTATTGATGACGTCGGGGTTGAAGTGTAATATCCTGAGTGTAGTATCAGGAGCGACACAGTCGATTAGATTCCTGATGTGTTACCTCCTCATTGATACTGTCATCCAATCGCCTTCCTCATAGACTCCCTCTCAAGACCTTCTTGCGCTCACTCGACAATTCTAAAGTTACGAGCTACACTCTTTGTTAGGGTCGTAACATTTCCTTGCTCCAGAAAAGGCAGTCAAATGATTGAAAACAATAGATAGTGCAAATTTGCTGTCTCACTCTTCACCTAATCTAATTTATTGCTGTAAAATAAATTTAGTGTTTCAGTACTAATGCTATTACCAGTCGGGCTGGAGCCAGTGGCGATGTCGGTAAGATATTCGACCGCGGATCAGTATGTGCGGGGTTCAAATCCTGGGCTTAACCGTCACTGACATCACTTTCGAGTGAGGAAACTGACGTTAACATTAGCTTTTACCTCTCTTGTCTCGGTGAGCATAGGCCGAGTCCTATGATCACCGTTTGGTCCTATGCTCTCTTTCTCTCTCTCTCTCTTTCTCTCTGTGTGTGTATCTCTCTCTCTCTCTCTTAGAGCACTGCCTACTGGCAGGTCCACGGTATGTAACGCCTTCACTCTTCTCTGTCTTCCGCTTTCCTCTTCTTTTCCACATATAGGTGGGTCTTTAAATCATACAATATACCTAATCTCGGCTTGCATCTGCCTCTTTTTCCTTCCATTCTACCTACTATGACCTGTTTTAATAGACTTTTCCCATTTAGAATGTGTCAAATCTAACACAGAATGGTCCCCTCAATCATGCTTTTATATACCCGTCTTCGAAAAATTTGAAATCGTCTTTAGGTTCTGCAGGCCTTTACATGACGGCAATAGATCGAAACGCCATATGAATTCCATCAAATGACTGAAACAGAGTTTAACATCAGTTTCTTTACCAGTAACAAGATTTAAATCCCGTCGATCATTAATTGGAAACCTAGCTTATGATACTAGTAGGCTATCACTGGAATTTCAATATTTGTTTTCTAATAGAAATCTAAACGAATAGAAAGCTAACGCACTAATTGAGTTTCCAACGCACAGATATATCTGAAATTAAGTTTCTTAAGAGCGAACTATGGAAAAGAGTTTGGGAGAAAGAAGAAAGCGAGAAAGGAGGAATTGAGAAGAGAGGTGGCAGACATGGGATGTAGGGAAGGATCTGATTAATGCAGTTCGTTAAGAGTAACACTGGCGTGGACACTCGCTGTTAATGGGTCGCGTGAATGTGAACGAGCGTTCTACTGTCCCAAGAGCTTTCCCATCCTAGCACAAGAAGGTAGAGACTGTGAGAAGTATATTTACCATGGATTGAATGCAATCCATTGGTAGGATCTACTTAGAGACCGGACTTTTGATGGATTAAGATCTGTAATAAATGAATAGCGAAATCGTCTGCCTTTACAAGATAAACATCTGTTGAAGCGATTAATGGGCTAGAGCTATTGAAGGTTACGAAGTTAACCACTAGTAAAAAGCATACGATATAATTAGATGCTATAGATTGTATTACTGTTTTTACAGCTATAGTATCGAATATGCCAAACTATGAACGGTAATCTATTTTAATCAGGATTTGCTCGTGGGAATCGGCAATAAACATGGTAAAAATATATTATATACCTTTAAAATGATTGACTGAATTTACCGTAACAATTGACATTTTGACTGGTCTCTCTCTCCTCTCTCTCTATCTCTCTCTCTCTCTCTCTCTCTTTCTCTCCGTGTACAATATAACAGGAGCACATAGCTTTTGAAAATAATTTGATCTTCTGTTTCTTTTTTCGTATATGAATGCAACATTAACTGCAAAACATCAATAACTAACTGCAAAATATTTAATAATACTTTTCGTTAACATAAACAATTAAAATTAATATGAAAAGCTGTTGTAGAACAATTGGTGTGATTGTCCAAAAGTTTGCAAAAATGACTCCATAAAATCAATTACATATACTCATTTCCAATCAAGGACTCGAATAAAGATCAGGTCATCGTCAACATCTGCTTTACTATGCTGGGTTGGGTGCTATGCTCTGCTCTCAATCCGAAGATGAAATATTCATATACATGTACATCATGGTAGGTTGTAGTTTTTTTAACATCAAATTTGAAAGGACAATTAAGGCTTCTCTTCGACACGCTCGAGCTATCCTCACAAAGATTGAATTAATAGTAAGTTACTGTCATGAGCTGCTTGCCATCGCTATCAATACTTCGCCTCACTACTGGCAAATGTTGTAGTCGCCGTGTCTAAGCTCATAATGGTATCATCTCATCACGTCATTTCCTTTCAATGACCCGGACTCCCTATGATGTAGGATTGGGAGCGCGTGGAGCGTGAAGATAGAAAATGCAGTGTGATCAAGTGACACTGGTGCAAGATCTACTTCCAGATATTTATTCTAGATAAATAGAAATAAATTCTTTTAGTGCAGTTTTTATACAAATATAAACGATAAATAGCTGAAAAGCTTTGCAACTCAAGGTCAGTCAACAACAACAACAATACGATTAGTGTGCCACTGTTGTCTATGACAGCATTGAGCACTGTGGAACCAAATCAAAACCGATTAGCAGAGTGAGGGGTCCATTAACGGTGCGAACAAAAATTCGGGTAATCAGTTCAAGGAAGGGTACTAAAGGAATGGAGGTTCAGTAAGCAGCGCATGAACAAAAGATGTTCCTAAAGATACGCCTAAGGAAAGATGTCTTATTACCAGCAGTCAAAAAATAAAACGTGTCTTAGAGCTTTCTTAACAACAGTCATAAACAATAAAAGTTCTTCAGTGAAATAATCGCATTTTTTAAAATTCTGTGGTTGTTAGAAGTGAACCCTTTTTCCAAGCAGAATGTGTATTTATATCTGTATCAAGAGAAGGTATGCAATGGAAGCCGTTCCAGACAAATATTGTTCTGTTAGTGGCATAGGCGTCGTAGTAGGCGACTAAAGCACTAAGATCCAAACCAAAGTCAGAAAGGGCATTCGGTGGGTGAGCGCCTAAGCTCCAGAAACTGTTACAAAATTTTCTAAAACGAATGGAAAAATAGGGGATTGACTGATGCTATGGTATGGGGCAGAGAGCAGGAATATTCCCATCCGGACACTAGATAAACTGGGAATAAAGGGATGATGATGATGATGATGATGTCGAATGTGACATGTTTTCGAGTTAACAACGGACGCTAAACTATAACTTCAGATTATTTATTGAGGCCTAGCTAGGAAATTAAATATCAATGCAGCGACCGCTAGCGAGAGGTGGAGCATCTCTCACAGTCGATATATTGACGACGTTGGAATGACATTATTATTTACTCGATCGTTTCTATCAACAGATCATCTCGATCATTTCTCCACCAGATAGCGCACGTGAAGCGAGTAATACAATATCGGCCATTTTAATGGCGTCTTCTCGCCGAATCACCGCTCGAGCGTGTTGCAGATTTCAAGTTCTGCTAATCTTAACGCCTCTATAGTGTTTCCATCACATCTTTAAAAGGCAAGTTTACTTCTTTACTACATCTGTTTGAAGAACATTAACCCAACAAAAGGCAGAAAGTAGCATCATTTATGTGACGCTAATTATGTATTTTAATTTTATTATTATTATTATTATTTAAATTATTATTATTTATTTTTATTTATTTCCTTGTATTAAAAAAGCTTAAGCAGTAATTTAGAATCTCCGCAAGAACCTCTCTCATAAAGTACATTCTAATATACATATGATATTTCTAGTTAGAGTTACTAATATGTTGAATATAACGTTGACATTGGATAAGCAGGGTTATTTTCTCAGAGAATGTCTTAATAGCGTCGGGGTAACGTCCTGAAGTTTTAAATGACAGGTCCTGAGGTGAATTGAACCCTCGTGGGTTCGAATCCCAGCCGCGCTGATCTGAGAGTAAAATCTCGGACATTCACTGAACAGGTTACGCGGAAAATGGAACAAATCATGCCTAACGGTTTAAACATGTAGTGATAAAAGTGATAAATATCAACACAGTTGATCATTTCACTATAATGCGTGTTTACTTTTACTTTTTTACTTTTGAAATGACGCCCATGCCAAGTAAATGTTAGTAGAAGCTAAGGAAGGTATAGGTTGCCCAACTCGTCCTAGTCCCCACCTCAAAAGCTGAATCCCCCAATAATGGAATATCAAAATGAATGTTATAGATGATTTAAAGATCCACTCGTCTGTGGACATGAAGAGGAAAACGGAAGATTGAGATGAATGGAGACGTTATATACCGTGGACGTGCCAGTAGGCAGTGCACTAATAGAGAGAGAGAGAGAGAGAGAAAGAGAGAGAGAGAGAGAGACCGTTGACATGACGTCCTGTTACATACAGTGGACGTAAGGGTATTAGCGAATGCTCTTCTTATGCTCTGCATAATATGCGCGATTTGAAGTTTGACTTTCTTGAAATTAAATATTCTAATGAATTATAGACTATCAAATGTATTTAAGGTACATTTTGAAAGAAAATGGAGAATTAATACAATTTTTCTGCCCTATATAAATTCCTTCTATCCGTGTTGAGTCCCAGTTGCTGAAGAATAGACCACCCTTGACCGCACGCGTCGTAAAAGGCGGCAAAGAACTAAAATTCGAACTCTATCCAAACCAACGTCATAAAGAGCATTCGGTTGGTGAGGGCCTAGCCTCCATAAATTACTGCAAAAGTTTCTAAAACAAACAGAAAATTTTAATTTTAAATTGGTCTAAAACACAGAAATCATCACCACAAGTCTCTTCACTGTCATATCTGCGTTAGTCGTCTCTTACGAACACGTGCAGTTGTCGGTAAGTTCAATTCTAAATTTTCCCGAACCTACTCGGAATTTCAATTAAGCACTTGAAACATTTAATCAGCAGAGTAAAATTGCAACTGTCATTAAATGACGCAAAATAATCTAAACTTGACACAAGGATTTAAGCTATCAATGTTGAACAATGATGTTAGACAATCCATCCTGTGAGATATTGACTTCAAGCTGAGATTTCTGTTGAGCAAGATACCCGTGGACCTTCAGTCGACCGTCAGAACACTGTATTCTCTATATTACACCATATTAGGCTGATGTGTCAAATGCACAATTAAAAGCCCTTCAGTGACCATGCATAGATCTCAAATTACGTTCAATCGGTCAGCTAGTTTGATCATCCAAATTGAAAGAAGTTCTAATGCTATAAATAATGTAAGGCTTTAATTACTCATCCTAAATCGCATTAAACTCTGCCGGGTCAATTCTCGAGCTAGTAGATTAATGAACAATGAGTAAATTCTCAGACATGCGCGCTATCGGCAAATTAAAAATAACGGTAACTAACGTTTTAAAATGCAACATTATAAACGATAGAAAGATATCGTCATTGACATCCCATTGAGATTTACCCTCTAACTTGTCCTTTATGCTGTTTTTAACCGCAAAGAATAGAACATTTAAGTCAGACGAGATAGGGTCTATTGTTCTTTATTTTTTTCTTAATATGCTCCCCCTATTAAATTATGAGAAAACAAGTAATCTTCATACTCAGGACACTAGATCTACAAAAGCTAATAGAAGATGAAAAGCTCATATATATATATATATATATATATATATATATATATAACATTAACGCTAACATTAGCTTTTTTAAATATATATATATATATATATATATATATATATTTAAAAAAGCTAATGTTAGCGTCAGTTTCTCACTCGAAAGCAATGTCAGTGACAGAAGAGCCCAGGAATTGAACCCCGCAATAGTGATCCGCGGTCGAAGATCCTACCGACATCGCCACTCGCTACAGCCTCTAATACATAATATATTCTATTAATATATATATATATATATATATATATGTATATATATGTCTATATATAGGTATGTATATATATATATATATATATATATATATATATATATACCTTACTTATCCGTCGAAGGAAAGTAAATTATTTGAGGACTGCAAAGTGTTCGCAATATGATTTTAAAAAAGTTTCAGGCGGCAATCCCTTAAACCATGTTTTGTGGGAAGCCCATCGACTAGCCTATCTGCATTAGTGCGTGTTCTTGCTCTGTCGTCTAATCCCAGAAATAAAATGGCGGACACGTAATTCCGCTCAGAGGGAACAGCCGATCATAACTTTCACTGATTCTATGGACCCAATGGAAAAGCGGATTATATTAGGTCTGCAAAACTCAGTGGGCTTAAATTCCACTTGGTAAAGTATGGAACTGGCAGATTCTCAGCACCTTTTATTAATTTCTTTGCAGAATGTGTAGTCCATGTTCAACTTATCAAGTTTTGCTTAACAGAGTAGACAGTTACAAATACATGCTTAATTTAATTAGTAACTTTTTAATCATTGATTCTAATCATTAATAATACTGTTAATAATTTCTGTTGATTTAGTCGGTATGGAAACTACTGCAAACTTCTAATACTGGTATTGTGCCTTGAAGTTAAAGTAAACTATTGCTTTTAAAAGTTGATAGCTTATCAGAATAATTGTGTCGCCTGTACCTATTCATCAAGATGACTTACATTTAGTAATTCAATTAGTTTTCTACATATCGGAATAGTGGGTTTTAAAACAGTACCAAAGTAATCATTTATTTACTTATTAAAATATTCTTGATTTTCTTTGATCTTAGAATGTTAAAAATGCTATTTTTATATCAGTTGTGTTTGACTGAATTGTGAGTCTCCAGTCTCCTAATCGTTACTGTGCATCGAGGAACACTCAGTCTTGTCAATCAATCTGGTTGACAGAGTAAAGTGTCAGAACAGCTTATCTGACAACGAGCTTTTGTTGGCGGCGTTAGATGCAGACACTTTAGATAAAGGTTATCAAATAAGTCGTCGGCATGTAATAAACGCACACCGCTTTCCCTTAATGGCTTCTCATTACAACTCGTCAACAAGAAAATAACTTCAATCAGTTACTGAACATCACTGAATACCAAATCAATCAATCAGTCAGTCAATAAATCAATCAATCAGCCAATCTATCAATTAAGAAACCTATAAATAAAAAGTAATCAATAAATCAATATAGAAAACTCAAGTTATCATCGTTATCATCATCATCTTCCCTTAATCCAAGTTTAACTAGGGTCGGGATACGAATAGACTTTCTATTGAAGTTTTTCCTTTCGTTTAAATTGTGTAGCAATTTCTGGAGCCTAGGCGCTCACCAACCGAATGCTCTTTCTGCCTTTGGTTTTGATCTTGTTTTATGTCGCCTTCTACTGCACGTGTATATTTACACGGTTGGTTTATTCTTTAAGCAACCCGGACAAAAAACGGAGAAAACTAAATTTATCATAGAAATTGTTAGTCAATCAGTCAATTTCTGAATAATTCTATCTTCTTCATTACTAGTAAAAGATTATAATAAATCAATCATGCATTATTCAACTAGTAAATAATTGCCTTATACAATAAATTAATAATTAATTTTCTCGTTCTTAGTGGCACTGATAACTTGCAGGACCATGATATATAAATCCTCCAATCTTCTCATACTTCTGCTTCACTTTTCATCTACACGTAAGTGGGGATATTTAATTAAATCATCAAACATTCCTAATCTCGGCCTGTCCTTTCTTCTCTTTCCTTCAATTCTATCTCCTATGACCTCTTTTAGTAGACTGTCATCTTAGAATGTGTCCTATCCGGCTCCTACGATCTTTCTACCTATTTCTTAATGCATTTATCAACTGTCTCTTCACCATCTCTCTCTCCAGACCTTCTTCATTTGTAACTTTATGGGTCCAGCTAATCTTTCCATTTTTTTCTATATCCACATTTCCAAAAACATGGATATGGAGTGTCCGCATCTAGTTTCCTGATGTCTTCCTTCCTTAAGATCCAGGTTTCACATTCATATGGGCGGTCAATGCCAAGGTTTACACTATCTTTATTTGTGTGGCTTCCCTTAAACTTTTTGTTAAAAGTTCTTTCCTATTACCGATGGTCTATTTTGCTTGTGAAATTCTACTAAATATCAGTCTCACATTTCTCGTCATCTGTTATTGTATGACCTAAATATTTGAAAATCTTTACTGTTCAAATCCCGAACCATTTATTGTAATATTGCCTTCATCCTGGGACACTTTCAACTTTTTCGTGTTAATTTGTAAACCATATCTAAATACCTTACCATTCAAATTACATACTATCTTCCGCAGTGCTTTCTCGCTTACTGCTACCATTCTTTGATCATCAGAAAATATCACATCTTGCTGCAATTTACCTGCCACTTTTATTCCTTCTTCAACGGCTTCTATGGCTTCCTTCATCATTGCTTCTTCTAGCTCCGTCTTCAAGCCCTCATCTTTGTATTTATGCCAATGCTCGTTGCATCTCTTTTCTTTTTCTTATCGGTTGTTGTCTTTTGCCTGCCATTCTGATACAACAGATTAAATCTCCCTCCTAATTCAATCAAATAACTTAAACTAATCGATTTTAATTGGTTCGTATACGCTTCCTATTTATTCCTATGACAGTCCTATTCGGCTACATTATATATTATTTGATTATTCTAAAAAGTTTCCTATTCTAAATAATAAACTGCAAATCTTTTCATTTATAAGCAAGCAATATTTATTTTTTTTCGAAACCAATCTAATTTAACCTTATTTAAATCTAAATCATCAATCTAGCTTATTTTCATTTATTATCCGTTGTAGGCCTATATATCTAGAAAAAATGACTTCGTGTTTGAGGACTTGTTGAATTTACTAAAAGAATGGGCCCAAATAGCAATTCCATAATTATCGTAATATATCTATATTATAAGTAATATATTGTCTCAGCCCTTTATTACAAATTTATTTTGAACACGAGTCTGGTCTTTGACAACGCACCCTTAACAACGCACCCTTTGCTGAGAAAAATGCGCCATTTATCTCGGTTTTTACCGATCAGTCATCTTGGGGGAGAAGCTAAAGCGGAAGAAAGTATCTCCAGTCACGCCCACAATCTATCTATTATACTATCTGCATTCACATCCAGTCTCGTTGATCGGCACTTTCAGTTTCACTACATCCGTCGATTCATTTATCACTGTTTGTTTCACCTTCAGTTTCTATGTTTCCAGATAAGCTGTACATGATTACTCTTACCCGTCTCTTGACGTCCGGTAGATGAATTTTCTCAGAGTCGGGCATCATCATTAAAGTGAATAGTAGTGTTTTGACTGCCCTTACAGTGCCTTAGAAACTGAAAGGAGATAAGCCAAAGGCTGTCTGACTTAGGAGAAGAAATGAAGCAGATGTAGATGTAAAATTGTGCTCTCAAAATTTCTCCGTTATTGGCTGTAAAAAGTTAAGATTTGCACTTGAAATGCCATTTTATTCTCAAGAAGTTGATCTAATTCCTTTTCACTATTCAAAGCATATTTGCTATAGTCAATAGTTTGCTTGTTGTATGAGTTGCTACTCTCTTTCTGGGGTTGCTACTGTAGAAGACATCTTCCTCTATGACAAAATACTGATAATAATAGTAATTGATTTATTGATGCTTAAATTTACGAATATAAATTATAAAATATTTACTCGAATCGGTTTTCAACAAGGAAACTTCTGATTTGGAGCTTGGATTGTATTATAAGTATCAACAACTCATGTTTAGTGTATTGGTATTCCACTGTGCCAACTCTAAATTCATTTAATTGGGATGGGAAGACTCTCAAACTGGAAGGACTATTCAAACATTCTCTCAAGGTGAATTCTCGATGGCCAAGTGGTATTGACGCTGATATTCAATTATAAAAGGTAGTTTTTCAAGTCTTGATGCTTAAAGTCGCAGGTTCGATTCTTGTTCAACTTTAACCAAGTCATTCTTAGACTCAGTAAAGATATGAACATGACAAACTAATTGTTATACATGATTTTACGTCATGGAGATTCGAACAACATTAATTCTGTCAAGATCCAAATTGTGGTCAAACGGCAAAATTTTAACAACTTGAACTCGCTTGTATTTGTTCATGCTAACTATCAATAGATTTATATTTATTTCTAGTCAATGGCCCAGTTAACAGGTAAAAGAAAAAGTAGCAATTAATAATTGTAATTACACATTTATTAGAATTATGTTGCTATTGATTACTTGCAACTAAGAAAGTTGTCGTAGTATGATAGGTTTTGTACGCAATTATTTGTAAAACTGAAAAAGTATATAAAACGTCCTTAAACTTTTGGATAGATTTTATTAGATTGCCGGCAATATTCAATTCAATATTCTGCAAAATTGAATGCCAAAATTAATTGACTCAGTTTTTAATACGCTTCCTTCTTAAAGTGTAAGTCAAAATTCATTAACAACTGAACTGCACTTGTTTCACTCAACGTTATCTGCCTGGAACCCATCGGGTCATTCGTACAAATCTCATGTCTCTACAATGTGGTACATGGATTGAGGTTTACCACAGCTGCATACAAGATTGTCCCGTCTATCTCACTTGTACTATAGCTTCCACACCTGCCATGAAATGTTCTAAATCGATTCAGTAGACTTCATATCCTTCTCTGTAAGCTCATACCAAACAATCTCTATGATGGATAGTCTTATTTTTTTACACCGCCTCTATTACACGTCTCCTTCCATTTCTCTACTTAGTCTGCTCGATCTCTTTTAGTGTTCAGACCAGATTGGGCGAGGAGATTTGAGACGAATACGCGAATTGTTGGTTAAATATCTACCCACTAGCAGATCAGGTTGTGACATTAGTCTGCTCCAGCACTATTCTGCTGCTTCGTCTCGTCGGATATTACAAGAGAGTTTATTGCACTGCACAGGAAGCCATTGAGTGGGAGTGGATATGATGTACCCCAGAGACTATTCTCATTTCTATGTCTAGTTGTATATATTACAATGGTCATTTTTGTGTGAGTGTCTTTTGCCAACGGCAGCACAGTATTCAGCTGCAAAAAAACTGAAAGCAAGCAATGGTGTTCTCATAACGTCAACATTTCAACCTCAAAATGTGCTTGCTAATTCTTATAGTTGCTACAAGTGTTGACCTTAATAAGTATACTGTTCATATATGATAATGTTATGCTTAAAATTACTGTCAAAAAGGGCTATACATAGCATTACAACTAAAGTACCGGTACTAACAAAGAAAGTATTATCTACTTACTAGTTTATTTTATTATAAAAATGACTACAATTTTTCATTTGTAGCTTTCCAATTATTACGAAATCCAATTTAAATTCAAACTTTGGTACATCTTATAATGGAAATAAGTTTTACACATGGTTAACTAAAACGGAAATATAAGGGCTATACAGGTAGTAGTATTTATAATTTACTTCAGAACAAATAAACAAATTCAAATTGATTAAATTCAATTTGATAGTTTATTATGAAATTAAATAATGGGTAAAAATTAAAATGTAGAATGATATAATTGATGATTCATTAATTTGTATTACGTTTATTCCAGTATTGTATTTTTTTGAGTTTACATCAACACGTAGAGTTTTTAGCGAGGTCTTCTCGCTGGTTGTGCATCAGAACTTGCTGATTCCTTTGCAAATATCGCTCAGGATTCAACAAATGCAACCTCTGGTATTGCTGAAAGAAAGCAGCTGCTGCAGCGGCTTGAGACTGGAAAGATGCTCCAACAGAAGTACTAGAAGGGCGCGCAAGAGTCTGGCACGTTAATCCACAGCCTCTCAGGAAAGGATTTAAGAAATTGTACCAGTTAACGAGATCTGGAGCGGTTGGCTGAAGTCTCTGCCAGAGAAGATCATTGCTGAAATCTTTGGTGGAGCCATCTACTCGTGTGCTGGTATTGCTTGCATCCCTTTCGCTGATTAATGTTGATTTAGAAGTTATATCATCTATAGACCATATTTTTGATTTGGTTTTGGGTTTATCATCAGTTAGACACTGGCTTGATTTCGATGAAGCAATTACAGATATATCATCGATAGCATTTCTAGATAAATAATCCATTTCGTTCATCGATTCAATTGCCCTTTTGTTTAAATATACTTCATTATATTTCGTATTAATATGATTGCTCTGTAATTGCGATTTCATAGCAGCATTCAAGCTAACTTCGCTTAAGCTAGTGCTAAAGTGTCCATTAGTAGAATCTAAAATCGACGAATCTCCGTCGAAGCTAGTTGAGAGTCTCTTGGAGTCCACTGCTGAACTGGATTTATTGCCTAGACTACTGTAAGTATCTCTTGGAGATGCTGTTCTGCAGGACCTCAGAGTCGGATGGTGCTGGCGTGTAGCCACGTCACGAGAGGTTCCTCGTGAACCATACAGGAAGGATGGTACTGAAGGGGGACGCTCCTGTGAGGCTCCAGGAGTGGAAGAGGATTTGCGGGACTCCGATGAACCACTCAGACAAAATGATGAAGACTGCTCAAAATTCATTAGAACTTTGCTTGGCAACGATTCTTCATCTGAAAGTGTAAAGCAATGCAATTATTTTAATAAGCTGCGAACAGTAATATTCTACAATGGCGCATTAAGTTAAAGTCGTCCTAATAGTGTATTTTAAGTGTGTCCACAAAAAATAGCACAAAAATCTTTGTTATTTCTAAACTCCGTTTCAGTCATTCATTGAAGTTCTGTGCAATGATCATTTGGGAGAGGACTGATGATGAATAGCAGATTACGTTAGTCAACTCCTTAAGATAAGGTTATTAACATTAAATCTAAAGATCTAATAGTTCTATAAATCTGTTGAAATTCTGTTTAAATCTATTAAATGAAAAGCTATTCTAACACCGAAGAAAGTTAAATTTATCAGTTTCCGTTGTCGATTTGAAAATATGGCAATGAGGAAAAAGTATAATACAATACAATGGAATTTGAAACTATTCTGTTTTGAAATATTGAGAAATGAATTTACATACGAAATTTGGATAGAATTAGGTACTTATTTGCCTCTAAAATCGAGATACGTTTTCAAACTTGAAGCGTTATAGGTAAATTTAATTAATAGAGAAAACTCATCCTCAAAGGGAAAATTGAATATTTATTGAGAATGATAACTTTGGGTTGACTCCCAAAATGTACATTTAACAAAATGATCGAGTACGTGTGTAAGATATCATTGATTAAGATTTAATCAATTACTACTAATTTAGATTCTACGTCCAGTCTAAGGTACATTATATATTTCACTTAGGAGTATGTAGATCGAACTTTCAATCAATACAGTAATATCTTAATTCGACATCTTACCATCATCGTCTATAACATTGACATCGTCTGCGTCATCCTGTTCATTACATTGAACGAATGACTCGCTATGAGCACGCATGACGTCACGCTGTACGTCACTACAGTAGCTATTTCTATCATCATCATCGTCGTCATCGTCATCATCACCAGTCCTTGTCCGCGGTGACCACTGCATCTTATTCTCTTTTTTGAGACGACGTCGAGCGTTGGCGAACCACGTAGAGACCTGGGTCAAGCTCATCTTGGTGATGATGGCGAGCATGATCTTCTCACCCTTGGTGGGGTAGGGGTTCTTGATGTGCTCGTACAGCCAGGCTTTGAGGGTGCTGGTCGACTCCCTGGTGGCGTTCTTACGTCGAACATCCAATCCTCCATACCTGCTCAATAGCGAATATCTAATATCTAATAATATCTTAAAATGTCTAATAATATCAATATATAATATCTGATTATTTTTTAATGCATCTATAGCTTAGTGTGTAGAAGGTGAAGTATCGTCAAGAAGTTATTATATAGTCGATCCCGTGATGAATTGAGCTTCCGTGGGTTTGATTACTTGTCGAGTTATTCAGAGAGTAAAGTTTCAGATATTTATTGGGTCTGTAATTGAACAAGAGATTCTAAACTGCCGAATAGTTTAAAGACGAGGTGTTGTAAGTGACAGTTATCATCATGGATAATATTTGTTCTCACTACAATGTGTGTTGAATAATTTATCCCTTAGCAACTTACAGTACATAGATGTTCCGATATATTTATATTATTTAGTCTTACGTATTTTATATTAGTTTTATATTATTTTCTAACTACGTAAATACAATTTTTTCATTGCTTAAATTCGTTCATCGTTCATTTAATTGTCATTGCTTAAATGAATAATTTCAAACGTATTTACCCGATTTGATTGTAGTTAAATCCTGGGGTGTGACCTACAGGCCTATGATCATAGGGCCAGCCAATATGAGCTTGAGTCATAGGCGAAGCCTGCCAGTTTATTCCTCCTTCCAGCTTTCTTTCCGTTGTTGCCTTTAAGCACAATAAACATGACAACTTTATCAACACATGAAATCGTTAACACAATAGACATGACAACGTTACCATGGTATGAAATCATTCACACAATAGACATGACAACGTTACCATGGTATGAAACCATTAACACAATAGACATGACCATGATATGAAATCGTTAACAGTACATAAATTTAATGCTGTCAACTTATCAGGACATCGACTTCGCATCATCCTATCATTTTATTACCGTCACATTTATTTATTCGCTAGAGTTAAGATCATTTTTATGCTACCTTTTTATTTGTTTCATGTCATAATAAACAACAAATACAACATACTTAACTAGAAACCAAACAAATAATCGGCAAGGGGTTACCACAAAAGAGCCTAAGCTCTATGAGGTAATACAGTCAGTAGCAGCTCTAAGAATAGCAAATAGTTTACTAATTGTCTTCTATGCCATCGAATACTGTAGAATCTATGGCATCCATACACATTAATTACTGCTTACAAAAGAAGGTAAATATCAGAAACGTAGTTATAAAAATTTAAAGCGGAAATTGTCTGCTAAAACCTTAGTCTTAAAATAACAAAAATCAAGTAAACTAAATCAATATTGAGGCTTGAGCTAACATCAAACTAACGACAGTCGTCTTAAAGTCGGAAAAAGAAATAGAGTTGCGCATAGTGTACTTTAGCTGAGTTGTGTTCGAGTTACTGAAGAATAGACCAACGGTAGACTGCACGTGTCGTAAAAGGCAACAAAGCCCTAAGATCTAAACCAACGTCAGAAAGGGCATTTGGTTGGTGAGCGCATTGGCTATAGAAATTGCTACAAAATTTTCTAAAACGAATGGAAAAAGCACAGCGACTATACTAATAGTCTACTAATATCATATTTGACAGAGAGGAGTGGAGAAAGTCTATTCGAAGCCCGACCCCAGCTAAACTAGGATTCCACACGACGACGACGACGAAGACGACGACGACGATGATGATTTAAGACCCGTTATGAGACCTTTAGAGATAAAAAATAGTTTCTGTTAAACTGCAAAACAGCAGAATTCAAAGAAGATCATTCGTAAACTTGTTTGTATGCGACAAACGAAACTGATAAGTAAAAAATGAAATGAAATGAATTCAGGCCTATAATTATGAATTGATCAAGCATCAACTATGCTAGGTCATTGTGGAACTAGTAGCGTTTTGTTCAATACCTTTCTACTCGACACTATTACTAATTTTATACTATTTGTCAGCTTCAAATTAAAGAAATATAACGGTGAATTATTACTCAACCGTTAACAAATCGGATTCAAGCTGAAGACCAGGCGACTCAAGAAATAATAAACGCTTCTACATCTTCATCAAATCAATCAATCAATCTATAAGAATTTAACGCCCGGTTCGTCAACAACCGGTAACTGTCCGGTTCCCGGTACCGGTTCATAAGGCAGGGACGTCTCTTGCAGACTCTACACATACAGGCGCCAGAGTCAGGCGTCATCGTGTGGTGACACGATGATATAATGTAATGAATAAACCACCGCTTTATGAAATCATCTGCATCATTCTGAATCTCCTATTAACCTCTTCAGTGACAATTTATTGCCATGTTGGGGTTAGTCATATATATAATATCCTTATTTCTGTATAAATTAATTAGCCTCTTTTTGGTAGCTTGGCATTAGCCTACTTCTACTCTGAACAGTAGACTCAGTGTTCTGAGTCTATAGTCTGCTGCGTTACAGTAAGTATCATTATGATCACAATGAAGTTTGGGCACGAGAAGTATAGACTCATCGAATGGCTAATTCGCACTAATAGTAATATCGTATATGTATTATCGTATATGCAAAATATTAACATCAGAAAACAATCGATAATTCTGACTCATTGGACTCACCGGTTGTGCTGTAGGACGATAGAACGCTGAGAAATCTCTCGAGGCAAAGGCTGCAACTCTAGGAGGTATTAGAGCAGTCGAGTTCATTGTTCTTCTTCTTCTTTATAGAAATAGTTTGAATATCTTATACTGAAAGAAATAGCACTTTATCTCAAATCTAGTCCATTTATATTTCAATTCTTTTGATGCGCCATTGACAATTTATAGTTGTTCGAGGTTAGAGTCTTCTTTTAGATATTATTGCATCTATGTGCTGATCTAAATTTTGTTGAGAGAAGTCTAATATAACAAAAGTAACCTATTTTTAATGCTGGCTAATCTAGCTATATAGATCCCATGCCTTGCATAAAATAACTAACCTGCACATATAACAATTAGAATATTAAATCTTGATTGTTATATCTTATGCCATATCTTTTAGTAAAATTTATTAAGCAGTTAATAAGTAATGATAATTCTTAAATATTGAAGTTTATATGCACCATTGTGTTGATATTGCTTTATGTATGTACATTGTGTTGATATTGCTTTATGTATGTACATTGTGTTGATATTGCTTTATGTATGTACGTTGTGTTGATATTGCTTTATGTATGTACATTGTGTTGATATTGCTTTATGTATGTACATATTTTGTATCACAAATAACTTTCGAATGAGGAATCAAAATAGTGTTGAATCATTTAGAAAGAACAAATAAAGGATAAGTCTCATGTAACATTAAATCTCGATAAAGCACATAAAATGAATTCAGGCACAACACAACTTACAATCTCGATTAAAGTTAAAGTCTGTATATGCAGGGCAGCTTGATAACTTTGGACTTAGTAATTACAGTTTTGCGTTGTATCTCAACCGATATAGCTATTAACATTATATTTAAAATGGAGTAAAACTAATGATTCAGCTACTTAAATTGTTTCAGTAAATGGTCATTGTAACTTTGTATGTAATCATTGTAATCTGTAGCTCTTTAGCTGATTGAATTCATCATTGATCCGTTAAGCTTGGTTGAAGTGTCTAGTTAGATCACTGGTGTCCTATCAGAGAGTGATAGTCCTATATACGTGAATTTTACTGCATTTGCATTCTGCAATTGCCAGTGGCAGATCCAGGGGGCCCGGCCCCCCCCTTAGGCCTGACGATAAAAATTTAAAACTATAGTTTTATTGTTTCTATGCAATTTCTGGGTGTAAATAGGTTTTAAGGGCGTTAGGGGGGTTAGGGGGGAATACAAGAGGGAACATATAACGGAAGGGGGGCCCGAAAAATGTTGACCGTTTTACTAGCTCTCAATTTTCACTTTAGCCACTGTATAAGAGGATAAAGGATGTAAATAAAAAATGTGAACTCTCTCCCGGAACAGTGGTGCAAACCGCCTTGGCTGGGATCGAGGGGCTTAAGCCCTCCCCCATCTTCCTCCAAAATTAGGTCACTTTTGCAATTGGTCCAGATCCGCTGAGTTTCACCAGAGCCTCAGAGGTGAAAAATTAACCTACTTTTTCCTAAACAAATGTAGGATTTTAGGAATTTTAGGTTTTCCTCTCACTTTAGTACGGGTATGAGGGGGGGGGGAGTACGGGGATATACTCACTCTATGAGCCGAGCGCAGTATGCTGAGAAATTTTGAGCCCCCACACAAGATTTTTTCTGGTTGCGTCTCGTCCCGAAGAAGGCGTGGCGTAAGTAAAAATGTGTACACTGTCCAAAAAATTTTCGGGCCCCCCTTAACAAATTCCTGGATCCACCCCTGGCAATTGCTTACTATAAATTACTCATTTTATCGGTTAAAGATGATAATTTCGTGATTTTACAATATTAGTTATAGAAATAAACTATTACTATCTGATTTACAATATAGCGCGATGATTTGAGGCGGGGTAATATATCCTCCTCACAGGTGAAATTAAGTAACGTCGGGCTCGGTTAGTTCTTGAAAGGGTAACCACTTTGGATGACAGAATGCCGACCCAGCCTTTGAATGAAAACCCCGTTGTGTTGGAAGACTATTCTTAAATCCTCACCGGTTTCATCAATGCGCTATCAAAAGGCAACGATTACCAATAACCTTGGAGAGAAGCGGGAAGTAACAAAAGCAACATAAAAGTAAGGAATCGATAATACGTGCGAAACTGAAACATATAAAGTCTACATAAAATGTGTAAATAAAATAACAATAAAATCATACACTATGAGAACTTCGGCTATAAGTTAAGATTTCTTTCCTGATGATACAGAGTCACTATCCTAGTTCTGAAATAAACTGATATCATTTTATAAGATTCCAAAAGCATAACAAAACACTAAGCTTGCCAGAAAATCCGGAGATTGTCGAAGTTGGAATCCATGCCCCAGCAATCTCGAGCTCTGACAGAATCCTTTTCTAAATGGAAATACACCTCGAATAATGCTTTATAGCGTTATTCAATATAGAGTCTATGCCTTTGTTAACTATACACAGGCCTAATCCTGGGCTCGCCCGTCACTGACATCGCTTTCGAGTGAGGAAACTGACGTTGACATTAGCTTAACCAGCTTACTAGTATTCGCACCCGTGGCTAGCCGCACATCAAGCTAATGCGCTACTGAATCAACACAACTGTTACATTCCAAACACAATATGACTGTCGTTAAGACATTGCAAGCTCAATATACTGACTTTAAATTCTTAGTTTTTTCTAAGCCTATGTTGTTTTCATCATACGACTTCAGACCTCGTAATACTGAGGCAATTGCTCGACACTTACAATCTCTGACTCTCTTATCGCCTCAGCCCGCCTGACAGCTGCCTCTGTCGACCTGTCCAGCACGCCATTGGACAGGGCTCACTGATTGACAACCTCTTCTAGACTACCGGACTCGCTTCCAAAGAATTCCTATATTGCTCTCAACCTTTTTCTCTAAAGACTACAACGTCAACTAAATCTAAAAAGAATAGAGTCGAATTTATCCTCAGTTTAGTCTTTATGATTTCTGATGTATATCAGATTTATGATAATAAACGTATTGTTGGTGTCTCGAAAGCATATCAGTGACGGGAAAGCTCTGCATTTTAGTCATGTACTTGAATTAGTCCAACGTTCACCTATCAGTGTGCAGAGATTCAAAATCTCAGCGGGCTCTGCTTGCATTACACACCTCTAATGTATCAAATCACTTTAAGATGTTAAGAGCTTATTAAGACAATTAGTTTAAAAAATATGAGATTGTTCAAACGCCTGTCGTCTCAATAATTAATTTATTCTGCCTGTAAATATAAAATCACTGAGCTAAACGATCATAGATGCATCAAAATGATCAAATGAGAGATAGTCAAAAGCGCATCTGATTTATCTAATGAATTCAACCAGATAAAAAGGAATTAATTCGACTTCTCAACCTCTAGCAATTCTTAATCTGCATATGTATTCCTTCAAATTTTTCATTATTACTATTTAAGATTGAAGAGGAGCAACATCATCTAAGATACATTGAGTCAGTCAGTAGTATACAGTTGCTTAGGAACATCACTACGGATCAGTGTAGATGCAAGAAATCCAGTGCTTGTCTCGTCCAGTGCTGCACGTGTTTATACGATTCGAATAGCACTGAAAATTCTATTATTGAGCGAAACCGATAAATAGGTTGTGACTAGGTAATAGGAAATAGGTAGAAATAGGTTATGATAACGATACAGTATGACGTTATTGCTATTCTTCGGGATGGCAACATTGCAGTACGACAGTATTGCTGTGCTACTGGATGGTAACCCTGCAGTACGAAAGTATCGCTGTGTTACGGGATAGTAGCGCTGCAGTATGACATTATTTCTGTCTACGGGATGGTAACGCTGCAGTACGACAGTATCGCTGTGCTACGGGATGGTAACGCTGCAGTACGACAGTATTGCTAAGTCTTATCTGACGTTTGTCAACTTTTCAAGTGCCGCCCGTACCCCGCTGTACAAGACACGACTCGTTATACAAGCCGCCTCGTCACCCTTAAACATACACGTGACCGCTGTACCACAAATATCATAAATCACATAAACTCAGTTTTGTGCTATAATTGTCATTTGATAAGTTTGTCATTTGATCAAACTGCTTACTGATTATGGTTTGTTAAATTGCACTGCGTCGTTAATTGAACACTTGACATTTTGTGCGGAAGAATAGAATCCATTTTGTTCGTTTTTAATAGATGCGATATTGAAACCTTTAAGACTGCATACAGATTTAGTAGATAAAACATTCCAGAAAAATATATTATTTATTCAAGAGTGTTAGTTAGGGTCATTCCCGGGACTCTGGTACATCGAGAGCCTGGTTCGAACATCACGGCCATCCCATCGCTGACAGCTCCACAGTTGAGCTTATACTTTTTATTGTTAGTTCGACATGTAGATCTAGTTAGATACTTTTCTTCTCTTCAGCTAATGTCTTTTGACTAACGGTCTGGGTGGATTGATCTGAAGTAATGTGTGCTGTGGGGACGTCCCTGACATCATCTTTGGAAGAGGAACCGGTCGTTATACCTTTTTGTTATTATTATTATTACTCGTATTATTATTATTATTATAAATGCAGAGCGAGCCGGCGATAAGCGAGAGAACTCTTTTCTTTGGCAATGGCTTTCCATAACTTTGCAAAGATTTAATGCAATCTGCTTCAAGCAATTCTTTTAAGCAGCTAGATGGCCTCGAGTAGCCGAGCAGCGATTTTGCTCGAATCGTTTTTATCAAACCTCGGGTTCTTTACACCCGGGATAAATAAATAAGAAAAATATTGTAATAATGATAATAATAATATAATTATAATAAATTAATTATTATTGCCCTATAAATCTTATTCACGAAGTGGTAGATATATAACTTGTTGTTAAATTTCAAGTCTCAAAACTTCTGATTCGATCTACAGTTTATCTTCAGCCTATGATTGTAAATCCTACAATAGAATGTGTAGGAGGCTATTATTAATAATAATATTCCAAATATTTTTGTTTACGAGATTAGAGGTTGTAACATAACTCTTTGGCTTCATTAACAGGCTATATGATTTTACTACGCCTAATACATCTTATTCCTATTTTTAAAAAGCAAAGTTAATATAAATTATTACTAAATTTCAAGTTCCTTCGGAAAGGCAATAATTATTGTTATTATTCTCATTCTCTGCCTGTATCTAATTAATAGAGCGGCCTATATTAATCATATATTTAATAGCTTCCTGTTAATATGCAAGATTCTCCTAATGTAGTCTTGGTAGGCATTTATAATCCGAGCTGTCAGTGAGACACAGGAGAGTATATCTACAATAGTGAGATGATAATAATAACAATAGCAATAGTAATACAATAGTAAATATATAGACATGATTTTACTACGCCTATATGGAAATTCCGAGCATCAAAATATTATGATTTTTCTTAAAATTTTACTCATCTAGATATTTATCTCAATATCTTAATAATCACCTTGGAAGAATGACTCGTAACAATGTCCGATATAAAGTTTCAGGAATCAGGTCGCTATGATATATTCGTTTTGCCGTACACTTTATAAATTTAATTCTCTTCAAATCAAAGCAAATGTATACAGATTATTAATCAAATTCAAGTTCCTTCGTAATTTAAGTTCCTTAAGAATGTCTTAATAGCGTAGGGGTAACGTCATAAAGTTTTCAATGAAAGATCCTGAGGTGAATTGAACCCCAATGGGTTCTAATCCCAGCCGCGCTGATCTGAGAGTAAAATCTTGGACATTCACTGGACTGGTTACACGGAAAATGGAATAAATTGCCTAACGGTTTTAACATGTGGTATTAAAAAGTGATTGATATCAACATAGTTCATCGTTTCACTATAATGGATGTTTACTTTTTACTCTTTTCGGATAGACAATATTTTGAACCATGTCGCTATGAACTATTTGTTTTCCGTAGACCTAATACGCCCGTAAATTCAATTAGGCCTATACTTAATCAAAGCAAAGATAATGCAAATTATTAATAAAATTAAAGTTCCTTCGGATTGGCAATAATTATTGTCAGTTTACAAGCATGGCTACGCCTTAATAAGAATTATAGCAACAATTAGAGTGCTATTGTCGTTGCTCCATGACAACAGCGAGCGCTATTGAGGCAAATCCAAGCCGGTGATCAAAAAGGAGGCCCAGAACGGTGCTAATTCCAAAACCGAGAATATAAGTCCAAAGGCTTGGCTTCCTATGCCACCTATTGGCATGTGCGACAAAGCTTCGAGTGCAACTGATGAACTGACATGCTCCGAGGGCGGAAGAATTATTTAATTAAATGTTCTCAGTGCCGAGGAGCAAGAGTAGCCGGGATAGGAGTGCATGGGGCGGAAGTAGCGCGCGAGTGTGGACGTGGAGACGTCCTAGTTAAACATTGAGACAAAGTGGCGCGCATCATGTCATATCCGGGACTCTAAGGACTGGCACGTGAATCCTGCTTCCCGTTGACTGCAGGTCCCATGCCTCAACATCACGTGATATCACACAGCCATACAAGAAAGAGAATCGTTCTAAGAAGAACGTCCTCATATAGCTCAGTGTTGAGAGAGGCAGATACGTTATACCATTCTGAGTTGAGTTGAACGCACATGGTTCGAATCTCGGCCCAAAGAGTTTAATGTTTAGAGAGTAAAATGCTCGACATTCACACGACCGATTAAATATATGCTAAACTAAAATTGACTAATAGATTAAACATTTTAAAACACTGACCATATTCACGGATGATCATTTCCCTATAATGGATGTTTTAGGGCTGTAAGACACCAGTCGGTTTTCATTTTCTTAGGTTTACAAATTTACAAATTTCAGGAATAAAAGCACTCGCAATGGACTTTAAATGGATGTGATTCACTCAAAATTTAAAATACTGTAGCTTTTCCATGGAATACGTGTGGGCAGTGGCGTTTGAATTTTTATCAGTGATATTATTGATCGACACTCGAGAGCTTGAACACTAGCAAAAGATTTAGTTGTTATTTAACAGAAGTTATGTTATTATTATTATTTATTTATTTCACCAATTTAATGGTAGACAAGTGCAAAAGACAACATTACAAGGCAATCAAGTGAATAAGTGACATGCAAAATGTCAATATTGTGAAATGGCAAAAAGTGAATAGCAAAATGTGCGACCAATATAGAATACTTACATACAGTACATACACACGCATACACCTACATTCATATATACATACATACAACATACATATATACACATATACGTATACACATTCATACACATATACGCATATACATATTAACACACACACATGCATACATGTATACATGTAAACACATACATGTATACTCATTCACCACTAACCATATTAACATCATGCTGTCGCATGATGCATTAACTATCACAATTTGATAACACTTTTAATACTAGCATGTAAAATATTCTCAAATTTATTCCATATCTTATGTTTTATTTGGCTTTTGGAATCATTTGGATTTAGACCATATTCTAGTTGCAACGCTGCATAATCTGTAATGTCATTTTTATCCTCATTCACATTTAGATTAATTAAACTTAAATTATATAGTTTATTTAGAAAATTCTATGATAATCATAGATATATTTGAATGTCAAAGAGTTGGTAACGTACTGACATTATGTTATTAGGCTTCATTTTTATCCTCATTCACATTTAGATTAATTAAACTTAAATTATATAGTTTATTTAGAAAATTCTATGATAATCATAGATATATTTGAATGTCAAAGAGTTGGTAACGTACTGACATTATGTTATTAGGCTTTATCGTTCATATTTTTATAGGGTTTAAGGCTTATAATTGGCAGCTATTCTACAGTTAGGATATTCAGTATTATAGGTCCCTACTCCTAAAGTGTATGGTATATCTTGTTTTATTTAACATAGAATTAAAGCATTAATTAGTCCCAAACTCTTGAAGGAGGTTTCGCGATATTGACGTTGAATTGAAGATAGGCCTAGATTAATTTTATTGTAGCAGCTGCCAAGATCACTACGAGTCTCAAAACTATTTAAAATAAGAATCTTATTATAAGATTCATAATAAATCTAAAACACGATCAGTTCCAGAATGATAAGCCTGGAAGCGAAAGATTAAAAATTAGCAAGAGAGCCAGAAATGCGGTAAAAAAGAAAAAAGAGGGGGATAAAGAGAATTAGAAATACACTATAAAAAGATAAAATGAAGAGAGAGCGAGAAAGAGAAAGAGAGTGAGTGAGTGAGTGAGTGAGTGAGTGAGTGAGTGAGTGAGTGAGTGAGTGAGTGAGTGAGTGAGTGAGTGAGTGAGTGAGTGAGTGAGTGAGTGAGTGAGTGAGTGAGGGAGTGAGGGAGTGAGTGAGTGAGTGAGTGAGTGAGTGAGTGAGTGAGTGAGTGAGGGAGTGAGTGAGTGAGTGAGTGGGTGAGTGAGTGAGTGAGTGAGTGAGTGAGTGAGTGAGTGAGTGAGTGAGTGAGTGAGTGAGTGAGTGAGTGAGTGAGTGAGTGAGTGAGTGAGTGAGTGAGTGAGTGAGTGAGTGAGTGAGTGAGTGAGTGGGTGAGTGAGTGAGTGGGTGAGTGAGTGAGTGAGTGAGTGAGTGAGTGAGTGAGTGAGTGAGTGAGTGAGTGAGTGAGTGAGTGAGTGAGTGAGTGAGTGAGTGAGTGAGTGAGTGAGTGAGTGAGTGAGTGAGTGAGTGAGTGAGTGCGTGAGTGAGTGAGTGAGTGAGTGAGTGAGTGAGTGAGTGAGTGAGTGAGTGAGTGAGTGAGTGAGTGAGTGAGTGAGTGAGTGAGTGAGAGATAGAATAAAAAGAGTTATAGAAAAAGAGGGCAAGACAAAAGAAAGCCAACTAGAGAGAAAGATAGAGATAGATGGACAGATGGATAGATGGATAGATGGATAGATAGAAAGATAGATAGATGGATGCATGGATGGATGGATTGGTGGATGGATGGATGGATGGATGAATGGATGAATGGATGGATGGATGGATGGATGGATGAATGGATGGATGGATGGATGGATGGATGGATGGATGGATGGATGGATGGATGGATGGATGGATGGATGGATGGATGGATGGATGGATGGATGGATGGATGGATGGATGGATAGATAGATAGAGAGAGAGTGAGAGAGAGAGCCATGAGGAGAGATGTCGAGATATTTAATTCTCGCTGTCGTGTAATGATAGGAGTCAGGATGCGCGGCAATGCATCGCTGACCGGTCGTGGACAAACAAAGACCTCATTTCCTCTGACAGACTCCACCAACGGAGCACAGTCTCAAGTGAAATATGGTGTGAGCGAGAAAACTGAAATGATGCTAAACGAATGATTTCTGCAAATACTCACACCACAGAATAGTGTAGGTCTACATTACTATGCTGTGTCGAATATATTGTCGACTACAGTGTCTAATATAGTGTAAAATATACAATATATTGTGCCAATCATCAAAGACAGCGAATGTTCCGATGTTAACATAACAGAGAATAACATAAAAACAATTAGAATGCTAATGTCATTAACGACAATATCGGGCACTATTGAGAAAATTCATTTAATTATAAAACGAGTTTGCATATTTGCTAGAATAATTAAAATATATAGAGCACTGCTTGGTTAAAGTACAAGGCACGCTTTAGGGTTATTAAAACTTGAGAATAAGTAAAAATAAATTCAACAATACTCTGTAGTAAATAAGATCTATTAGGATAATTGTGGCAGATTTGTTAAGGTGAATGACAACCAACGTAGCTTACGTTGCAGGTTGACTAAACTTTACACGTATAATTTCTTTGTCATAATTTGGAAATATTGCAACGATCATTGTAATGAGTCAATTATAACATTTTTAAGTTTACCAATTTATGCATTAAAA
The DNA here is from genome assembly GCA_905160935.1 of Enchytraeus crypticus. NCBI lineage: Eukaryota > Metazoa > Annelida > Clitellata > Enchytraeida > Enchytraeidae > Enchytraeus > Enchytraeus crypticus. Next base: position 297,165 of record CAJHZI010000547.1, on the reverse strand, counting down.
TTTAGGTATATGTAAATTTATTTCTTTCGTTAGACACCATGATTGGATTTTGGACTTCATTTAGAACTGTTGATTTTTCAGTATTCAGTCTGATAAGTTTTGAACATGACTATTTGAATAATGCTCTTAAAGGCCTTGTATAATTTAAAGGCGTATTAGCGACAATACAAAAGCAAAATAATCCTCTATATTATTCATTATGAGTGCTCTGAGAATCCATCTTTCTTTCATTAATTAAAAAAAAATTCCTTCGAGGAATTGTTGCAGAATCCCCCTCCTCGTTCCACGCTGCATTTCATCGATTTACTTTTCATGAGCGACTAAAAATTAACCCTCCTCCCCTTGCGATATTTTCTGCCTTCACCCCGGCTTTACTGACTTTTTAAACAATAACAAATTAAAATTCAGTTGATTGCTTTAATTTATATGTGAATCAATCTATTTATTAATTGATTCCTTGGAATAGGGATACAACATAAATATTTATTTGAACAATCGTTCTGATCTCAGTTGATATCATTCTATACTTTACATTCTGTAATCGTCTTGACCACATTTAAAATTTATCTGGAACCGTTATCTAAGGCTGGTAGGCATCCACTAAATTACGTCCCCCTGATAGAAATTTGTGGGTAATGCGTATCAGATATCGGTCTGTACGAACGAACCATTGACGTGTAAAAGCTTATGTCATTGTATATTATAAACACGTATACTGAATATTGTTTTTCTTCGACGTTTACGTTAACTCTTGCATTGTACTCTACAGATAGGATAACACCTCACATTGAATCACATGGGAGGCTAACTGACCTATACAGATTTGACTTTGATGAATGTATCGTATTCTATTTAACGTTTTGCATGGAGCTCTTATCGCCTATCGTACTGTAGGTCGTACATCGATGCGTATAATTAGGCCATTGGTTTGATCAGCGAGCGCGGGGCGTGCTCGGATTTGAACCTATGGGCGATAGGTCACGACGCTGAACTTCTGACATTATCGCTCTTCAACAACAGTTTTTCTTCTCAAGCAGATGTGTTAATAAGTGATATGAGATCGAGTAGAAGAGATGGACGTGAGAATTGGATGATCTGTCCACTTGAAGACATGAAGCACGGCAGAGTGATGATAACGAAAGCGTTCCTCATTTATCACACTTAACTATTGTTGTGATTTCATCGCCGGCAGCCATCTTTGTTCAATCAAGCGTGACTCAGCATAAATAAAAAGATCCAGCGATAAATAAGAGGGTTGAGAGGATAATGAGAAACAAATTGAATATCTATTATCAAGAGAGATGATGAGGTATTCATGCAAAGCCAAGTGATGTACACCATTATGCACAAATGGGTTAAGTGTTGAAATGACAGATGAAAGCATGTAAACCTGCTAGCTATAGGTCCTATTGATAGCATTTAGCTTATTTCTCCAATAAAAATGCAAATCTTATAAATGCAAAGTTAAATTGCTTTTAAAGCAACCATAAAATAATCAGTCAATTTTGCAGTATTGTAACAAATTTTTAGGCATAGGCCTAAAAATTATATTATTATGACTTTTTATTTAAAGTAAAAAAGCAGGATAACATTTATAGATTCGTCAGTCATTCGATATTTGAAAATTTAGTGAAAAGAACATATAGAGACTACTATCATTTTTCATTTCTTTCATAAAAAATTATATATATATATATATATATATATATATATATATATATATATATATATATAGGCCTATATCAACTGAAACGGAATTTGGATAATTTTGATTCTATTCTAGTCTTATATAAAAAATAAAAGTAAAAATTTCCTCAATTTTTCTATGGGTTGCATGCAGCTTTGATGGTCCGCGTACTATTATTTACCATTCAACTTACTTATGATAACGCCATGATGATCGGTATAACTTAATGGATATAGTAATTAAGTAGGCTTACCCACTTTCATGATATGAAATTATCATATTCATGTACATATTTTTAAAATGGCAACAAAATTTGCTAAAATTTAAGCGAAGTTTAAAATAAATATAAAGTTGAATTCGTCTTGTGAGGTGTATCGTGGGTGAAGGGATCGCGTAGAAATGGTAACAAATAAATTTAATTCGGATTTCTATTAGTGTATTTACTTATATATTGTGCTTTACTATCAGGTTCAGCGTATTATTTCAGGGTCTTTGGTTGGTGCTACTTTTGCTTGGACAAAATAGCAACGGAATCACTCTCCAACATACGGCGGGACTAGCACACTATACGGCGGGATTGGCGCACTATATGACGTGATTAGAGCAACTGGGTCTAGTAGCGCGTCAATAATCGAAGTTAAGCTACATCGGCCTCGATTATAATATATAGTACTTTCAATTGTGAGTGACCACCTTGATAGACCGAGTGTTGACAGTTTTGAAGGAAAATTCCCACGGTGAAGGAAGGTCATTCTTAAATCCGAGCCGGCTGCAATTGATGCACCATCAAAAGGCAACTATTACTAATAACCATGGAGAGAAGGGGGAAATGGGTCTTAAACAAGCATCTGTGCTTCCTGACCCAGTGTGCCCTTATAACGTAAAGGTCCATTGCTAATATACCATACCTCTCCAAAATCACCTAGTGATGGGTATTTAATAGACTCTATGACCACCTTGAGTCCAATGATCTAAGTTTAAATATCATTCATACCTGATCTCCCTTTCATATCGCATCGTTATCGCTGATCGCACTTGTCAGCTTAAAAGTGCAAGGGTACTCCTCTCCGCCTTCACATCTCAAGTAAAGTGTGTTTCAGAGCTCTATTTTTGGTCCCATTCCTTTTAATTTTTATATTACTCATTTAAAAGTTCGATGTTGTCTTGAATGACTCTGAAACTGTAATAGTGTTATAGTTTAGTTGTAAACACAACCGGTCTCAAAAGTCAAAAATAAATATTTACATTCTCCCTGATTGTAAATTAATTTGAAATTGAATATGGGAATTTGATTAATTTGAAATTGATTAATTTGAAATTGAAATAGAACCACATCCAAGCCGATGAATAAAAAGGGATCCAAAAGGGTGCAAAATCCTGAATCCAGAAAACCTGTCAAATAATTATAATATTAGGTTATATTAATAGGTACTTACAAAGATAGGTAATTAAGGAAACATGTTTAAAAAGGGACGTTTACGGGCTGATCGCAGCTCATGATCACTAGATAAAAAGTGACATCGACTATTCAGCTCTTAAACTGCCTATGGAATTGTTTAGAAGAAAGCAAATCTGATTTGATTCCAAAGAAGAATTCCGAAGTTCCGATGGAGACTTGATGGAAGAATAAATATTCCTGATATTAATTAATAAATATTCCTGAACTTAGAAGATCAAGTTATATAGGGCTGTTTCTCTTTGATGGAATTATATGTTAACTAAGTCTTCTAGAATGTTTAGGTTATGCAAAAATTTATTTTTATTGTTGTAAAAGAAGTTGTCAATGTTTGGTATGATAACGATTCACACCCTGAGTTTAGTTGTAGAAGATAGTTTGAGGGACTTCAAGTGAAATAACTACTTTCCAACAAACTAACGTTGAAACCGGTGTTGTTGTCCTCGAGACCATTATCTTGATCTCGTGACCATTTGAGGCCTTTTTGTAAGGTCCTTGTTTTGGTCTTGAGCCTTGCAGTCGTGGTCTTACTCTTGGTATTGAGACTTTGGTCTTGGTCATAGTCTTTGTTTTGAGACTATGATATTGGTCTCAGTCTTGAGATTTGCAGTCTTTGTCTTGATCTTGAGACTTGTAGTCTTGGTCTTGTGGCATTGGTCTTGAGTTTGGTCTTTATCAAGTCCAAGACCATGTAAAAATTTATATTTAACACAGCTACTACAGCTTAATTCACCCTAAACAACAAAACAACAATCCTTATTTTCATTGTTCTATCCCTGTCTTTGAAATAATTATCCTAATAATCATAATTTTTTGATTGAGCTTTCGTCAAAGAAGTTATAACCACTTGTTGTTATAAATAATTTATGTCACATTATGTGCTTGCCAATTTTTACAAATTAATTATAATGATTTCAAAACAACTAACTGATCAATTGGTATGTGTATTTCTGCTTAATACTGCTTTGTTATATATTTACTTCTGTATGGGATCATAAATTTCCCTTTTTATTTGTTATTTTGATGTAAACATGTTGTGATTCGAAATTCAAATTCACATCATAGAAATTGTTGTGCTATGTGTTGTGGAGTGATATGAATGAAACATTATTGGCTTCAGTATTTAGCAGAATTTGGCGTCGAAGGAACTACATGTTGTGGTGAATAATTCTGAAAATTTTTTGATTATTCCTAGCAAGAATAATTGTTCCACAGTTTGTAACATCTGAGGCATGTAACATATATGATGAGTTGACTCTGGTGATTTGAGGCTGATTTAAAAGTGTTGTCTTATTCAGTGCCCTTGTAAGTCAATAACATATTTTAGTGTATATTTCTTCCGCTTAAATTTGTAAGAATGTTACTATAATATTGTCAGGAGCAGCAGGCTATATAAAAATTGTTGCATGATGTACTTTAGAAAATTGATAATGTTGTTAGAAGCTTATTGATAGCATTCAAGACAATAAAATATAAAACAATTCCTTATAAAAAAATGTGTCATTTTCAGTATATTTAGATGATTACTAGATGTCTCGTCATATCAACTCAAAACAGTTAGTTTAATTTTATTAAACTAATAGTTTAATACAATATTAAACTTGCTACTACATACTACTTTATTAAACTTATTACTTTATTAGCTTTATTTTCATGATGCCTGTGATCTCAGGATCACAGGCATTGCAAAACTAAAATCAAAATGTTCAAACAACAAAAATCTAATAGTAATAATTGTGATCCTTATGTCTGTTGTCTTGGTGTGATTACTAGGTCTTTGGTTTTGGGCTTATGGTTAGTCTACGATGTCCTTAATCTTGAGTCTTATGGTTTTAGTTTTGAGTGATACATAGTCTTGATCTTGAGTGGTATGGTCTTTATCTTGGATTCATGGTCTCGAGACTTGTGGTCTTAGTCTTGGTCTTGAGACTTATGGTCTTAGTCTTGGTCTTGAGACTTATGGTCTTAGTCTTGGTCTTGAGACTTGTGGTCTTAGTCTTGGTCTTGAGACTTATGGTCTTAGTCTTGGTCTTGAGACTTGTGGTCTTTGTCTTGGTCTTAAGACTTATGGTCTTAGTCTTGGTCGTGAGACTTGTGGTCTTGATTATTGTTAAGCCCAGTGGTCTTGACAGCAGCACTGGGCACTGGTTGAAACTAATATTCTATGATCTGTTAACTCCCATCCTAAACAATAGAGTAGCTGCTATTAAGCATGTTTTGGAAGTCCTTAAATTTAAGTGAACGACAGACTTCTCTTCAACATGTTCCTTTTATGTCAATCATCAGTCTCCCTCTATCATTCTTTGAGACTACTATCATGGCACTCTGCTTTGTGGCTCCCCAACTCTGGCACAGACTTTGAAAAAGTTTGAACCAAAACTTTTGTAAATAAGTTGTATGAGAGTAGATTAGTTGTTGAGTTGATGCCTTTTTGTAGGGATCAAGAAGCTAATTCCTACATAAAGGCTGTGCCGTACCCACACTAAATGTAGCCTATAGTTTGGGAAAATATGGCTTCTGAGATGGTTTTTATAACCTTCCGCAGCTTTTGCTTTGTCGCATGCAGTTAATGGTTGGTCTATTTTTCAGTGTCTCGTACATAACACGGGAAGTAGTATAATTATCCTTGATGTATTATTCAATGGTAGCTTACAAAATGTGAAATTATTAATTATTACTTATTTGAAACATAATTTTACTATTTACCTTGAATTCACAGATTATGAATCATTGATTTTGTATTTGATTTATAATACGACATATAATATAAAAATTTATATAATGCTCCCAAATTGATGCATTCAGCAATGCTGCTATTTTAAGATGCTCTACATTCATTGAGAATGGATAAGGATACGCATGTAATTATCATTAACTCTGATATAGACAGTGATGAAGATATTATGTATTGCAAGTCAGAGAAGGAAGACCCTCATTTCATTGATGAAAGTACAGCAGCGAAACCCAGTGTCACTATTATTTTATCAGATGATGAGACAGAAAACTCTGATGCAGTTGAAAGTCAGATAATCTTTAAAATGAAACGGAAAAAGTCAACTGATAATATTCAAAGAGATGACGATATATCTTGCTGCAGTTCTAGTTTTTTTGTTGACTTGATTAAATATTCTGACTCAGTTAATAAGGATGGAGATGTTATGAAGCCTGATAGCTCAAGGTGCAGCCTTGAGCCAGTTCATTCAAGGTCAGCTGAAATGTCCTGTGCTGGGGCAAAGTCCGCAAAATCACATATCGAATCTGATTCAAAGATTAATCTGAAATCATCAAAATTTAGCAATCATTCTTCTGAATCTTTGCAATCTGTTATATCTCAAAACGTGAATTATGTTTCATCCAACATGCCAGAAACTTCTGCACTGTCAGCCACCATCGATAGAAATTCTATTTGTAATTCCGAGCCACAAAGACAAAGAAAAACTATCAAATTTGCTAAATCTAGAAGTTGGAATGAAGTAAACTTGAACACTGTGAAAAATGAATCAATGAGTATCTCTGCTAATTGTAATTTTAAAGCTCTTACTGAAACTGTGGAAAATGATGAATTTGGAATTCAGGAATTCAATTTGTTTGATGATGTGTCATTACTTCAACAGAACTCCTGCACAAATAACAATAAGATTGTGCAGTCATCGTATTCGCCTGTACGAGACGATTGTGTATGTAGAGCAAGTGAGACACATAATTCTGAGGAAACTTTGTCTTCTGAAAGTTGGGATTTTGCTAGCCCAATCAAGAAAAGCGACACTTGCACAGTCAATAGTGAAGAAGTTGAATCACCAGGTAATCTTGCAGATTGTGCCACAACTTCATTGACTTGCCATTCAGTTGACACAGTCGATTATATGACAAAGCTACCAGAGCGCTCAGAGATGTCCAAGGATGTAACTGAATGCATTGGCGCTGAGGCACAAGTCTCTGAGAAAATGGTTGTTGAGGAAATGAATTATGAATCAACAATCGAAAAAATTATAGTTGATGAACAGCGAATTCCTGATGAAATGATCGCCAAAGAAGCAAGTAGGAAGGGAATAAGTGAAAATATGAGCACAAAGTGTATAAATACTCATAAAGTGGTTAATGCAAAAGAAGTTTCAGAAGTTGCCAAAATAAAAATTGCACAAACGGCAGTCACGGAGAAAAAAATCATTCAGCCACTTTCAGCTGCAAAAATGTTTGAAAATCACCTTAGTACGAATCATGGTGGTGTCATATCAGAAGACCATGGTCAGACGAATTCTCTGATACCAACGAGATTACCTGATAAAGTGTCAGTTAAACTTGAAGGTACTGGTAAGATTCAGAGTCTGAACATTTGCTTTATAAAGATATAATTCATCTATGTATGAAATAAGATGCATAACGTCTATTTTAAGGTCTAACAAAGGACATAGAAGATGTTTCAAGATGTTTCAATAATATAATATACATGTACTAGAATATATCCATGTGCAAAATTGCACACATCTAGGAGAATGGTCTATTTTAACTGAACCTGGACTTTAACTTTAATCTCTCAACCGTAAGGTGACGTTCTACTAATGTAGCATAGGATTAGGACTCGCAATAAATATCTAAAATTGTATAATATTTGAATAAGTTGTTTTCAATATAGACCTAAAAGTTGTAAATATAGGCCTGCATTGAGTAAATTTAATAAAATCGGCTTTATGTTGTGAAAAAGTTAAAATATTTCAATGTCAAAAAATTTCTTATTGAAAAACTTATTTTCAATATAGGCATAAAAGTCGTCAATATAGGCCTACACTGCTTAAATGTACATTTAATATAGTTGGTATTGAAATCTGCAGAATCAGTAGATAAATTCAATGTATAAACTGATCGTATGAATTTATGCTGAGAATTAATAAATAATAGAGCCGTAATTAATGTTATGAGGCTTATGACGCTGTTATGAACTTTCATTATATACTTGGTATATGAATTAAATTGAGAATGATCAGGTGATAGAGCTGTAATTAGCTTAACAAAAGAGGAATTTTAAATATGAATCATGACTCTCGGAGTTACTTCAGACAGACTCAGGCTCAGTATATTAGGCTCAGTATATTAGTAGTATTGTAAAGTGTGAATTTGGATCGCTATATATCCTGACGACGACGTCATGGATTTGAATAGTTGAATAGTGTTACTTTCGGCTGTCTTTGTCTAATTTGTCTCTCATATTTGCTTGCTTTATATCAAAGCGTGTTATTGTGCTATAAGGGGTATAAATTGGCTATAAGGGGTTAAGTTCATCTGCTCATCTGATCAGATTTCTTGAGGGGTAAATAGAACTTGTGTTCAGTAGAGGCTAAACCTGAGTCTAACGTCAGTGTTATACGTCTTAGACCTATCATGATATCAGTGAAGTTACCTATTAATCCAACTGCCTGAAACTTTTTCAGCAATAGATCATCAGGCCTAAATTTAGTCTGTTAAATTGGAAGTTGAGTGATTCTTTGATTGAATATTTGTTTCCAATACTTTTTTTAATTTACAGTCTATTCTGGAGAGCGAGATGACATCGAAGTGGGCATGGATCTCGATCAAGATTCCTTTCCTGAGTGTAAATTCTTACCAACTGTTTCTAAGGGGTAATTAAGCAATAAAAATAAAAATCTAGCATTGTAGTATTGGCATTGGATATTGTTATAATCTACAGTATGCAATGTTGTGATACTGTAATAATATATGTAACGATACTGTAATACTTATCTATACTTTCTATGAGAATCGCTAGATAATTCTGTAAGCTCACACAAGGGCTCTCATTTGACATGATATAGTATTATCAATATATGGTATTCCAATACGATTCTAAGAAAATGAGAGAGAGAGTGATTCTATTAGAAATGCAAGCAATTAATTGAGTTATATATTAGTTATAATATATATATATATATATATATATATATATATATATATATATATATATATATATATATATTAGGGTGACAATGAAATACATAGGAAAATTTTTTTTTGTATTTTTATCACTCACACCCACTTAATTTCTTCATTTTGGTACAAATGAGTAATAAAAAAATTTGGATGGATTTGGTTGATATTGATTACTGTAACTCCCTGCTGAATGATCTCCCAAAGACCTCTCTAATTCGTCTCCAACATGTTCAAAATTCTCTTTCTCGAGTCATCTGTAATGTAAAAATACTCAAATCTCACACCTCTCCTCTTCTTAAGAAACTGCACTGGCTACCAGTATCCGAACGTATAAAATTCAAGATAGCTTCCTTGACCTTCAAAAGTTTAAATTATGGTAAACCATCCTATCTATCTGATCTTTTATCCATCTATCAACCCTCTCGTAGTCTTCGTTCCTCTAGTTAAAACCTTCTCACCGTACCAAATATTAAATCTGCTATGGGCAGACGCTCCTTCATGTTTTCTGCTCCGACAATATGGAACTCTCCCACAAGACCTTTCATCTTGTAATTGTATTGGTACTTTCCTTGGCAAGCTAAAAACCCATCTCTTTCCGCCATAGGTCTAAATTTTGACCCGCTTGCCTTGGATCTTGGACTTGCACTGTTTCGATCTCGCTTTCTCTTGTGGTCTCTGTATACTCAGTCGTCATCGTGTGGTGCTTTGGCGTCTGTTTGTGTAGTGCCTGCAAGAGACTTCCCTGACATTGCCTTATGGCAAGGAACCGGACGTTAAATTCTTATTGATTGATTGATTGATATTTAGAGGTTGCACAAGACCGCTGAAGTTTTCATCTATTATCAAGCTATTGGCGTTTTACTTAGTGTTCAAAGTTTATTCGTTATTTATTGAATAAATTAAAATTCAATTAAGATACATAGAGATTAAGTTTAACAAAAATGGCAACTATCTATTGAGTTAATTTCTTGTATTTTTGCTAATATTGTTTAAGTAGTCTAAATCAAAGGTCAATTATACAGATTTTCAATGTTTTTAAGATAGTTGCTGCGAGATGGCTGGTTGCAAAGTTAAAACAAAGAAACAAGACGGAGGTATTTGGTTGGTGGGAGCTTTGATCCTGTAATCCTGCAGATTACAGGATCAAAGCTCCCTTTCAATAAACAGGTTTTACAACGTTTCTATCATCGTCATAGTAAGGATAAGAGAACAATTCAAGACAGGTCAACCAACGCTGCGGAAGAAACTTGTGTCTTTTGGGAGAAAGCAAAGATACAAACGATACAAGAATGTCATATTGTAAATAAGATAAAACACATTCCATGTGGCAGGTATTCAAGAAAAGTGCTGCATGCAGAGCCGAAGTGCAGCAAGGTAAGGAAGACAGGTTTGCTCAAACCCTTGATAATCTCTTTGATGTTGCTGCGTTGACTTTGATGAAGATTGAAGAAGACAGACAGTTTCTGCTTGCTCAATGAGAGAAGGGGAGAAGGGGCTGCTTGGATCCAGTGGACACCAAAATGGCTAAACAAGCAGTCTGTCGTCTAGATTCCTTTATTTCAAGCGAGACAGAGAAAGGAAGAATCGATCTAGAATTGAGTCACAACCTGTTCAACAGAGTAGTAGCAGCAGCACCGAGGAAACGAATCAAGGTAGCAGCTCTGATGAAGTTGTGTTGGTCTTATCGATTTTGTTGGGCTTAGAGATTTGCAGACCTCTGGACTTCCATTGATAGGCACAAGTTTGAAAGCGGAGTAGCCGATCGTCATATCGCTGCCGAGGACCATCAATCAGACAAGGATGATCTTCTTGCATTCATATCTGGCAGCTGTCTCAGTTGCAACTGCGTGATGACTGTAGAGAGCTTCTTCAGCTGTCTCAACTCTTCTTCTGGAGCTGAAAGTTTGGGAGATGTCACTATTCATCAGCCTGGTGCTGTACATCAGGCAAGGTGGATGGTCAAGCTGACATACTCTCTGAAGATTTTTCTCTTCCGATCTCAGTTTAAGCTGACAGAGCGAGAACTTATAGGACTCTATCGATTCAACGTTTTTGTGATCAATGTGTATTTTAAAGCGTGGTTTACCTGCCAATGTCCAACATCAGCTCCATGCAACGATCTGTCTCTGCTCAGAGACATAGAGGCATACAATGGATGAATCTGTTGCATAGGCAGCAATGAAGAGTTTCTCCAACCATCTGTGGTATCTAAGTGAGACTCTGAGTGGACTGGCTTTTTTGATGCAGATGTTACCGTTGATGAAAAAGTTGACATGATAAGAGCGCTTGAAAGCAAAGGTTCATGTGACTATCTACCACGCACAATTATTGTTGACCATAAAACTACCAAGAAAAAATTATCTGATTTCGTAACAAGGAACACTAGGAAGCTGTTCATAGCTCTAGATGTGGATCAGGATTTTCTAGAAGATCCAAAACACTAATGAAGTATACATTAAGGCTCGGAGAAAAGCAGGTCAATTAAACGTCGTGAATGACGCTGCTGAGCGCGGCGTTGCGCTCAACAGCGCAACGCCGGTCCATCGTTCAATGGAGTGCTTACTAATCATTTGTCCATCGTTCAACGGAGTGCTTACTAACCAAGAAGAACAGAAACAGTTCCTGTTACAGATTGTGGAGAATCAGAGATTGGATTATCCTGACTAAACAAGGCAACGGTCGTCATGAAAACTTTTAATCATTGACGGTATTTTCATTAAGTAAGTCACATATTATATGTAATATTTGAGTCTGTTGTGCAACCTCTAAATATGAATTTATGCTCATAAAAATTTTGTAATATAACTTTTGGATAGAAATGAACATATTTAGAGGGTGTGAGCATCAAAAATAAAAACTTTAGTTTTTATTGTCACCCTAATTATATTATATATATATATATATATATATATATATATATTAATATATAAATAATATAATATTATATATATATATATATATATATATCTTTCATACATTATATATATATATATATATAATATATATATATAATTTAATTTATATGCCATATATAATTTCTTGAAGCTCGGCATTAGCTTAAAATGCAAGTTCTAAAAGTGATCCTGGCTATAATAGCACAACTAAGGATTTATATACAGAAAATTAATCAGATCTGAATACGGTGATATACACTGAACAAGAAGTTTTTTCATATGCAGCGGTATACTAGATCATAGCAATTTCTGTATTAGTTTTATAAATTGCAAAATATTTTATTTTCATTGTCAGGTTTAGAAATGATGTCCTTTAGTGAACTGGTGAAAATAATTTCAGTTTCATATCTGTTCACGTAATTGAAATATCACTGGTAGTGGTAGAACCTCCTTTACACTGCTGCAGCAGATATTAATTAAGATGATCAGTTGATCGCACGTAATAATAATAACAATAATAATAACCTCCGACAATTTCTATAGCGGTCTCATGGCCGGTGTCCGGTCTTCGAGACCACTTTACAGGTTTCTGGCAGGTTATTATTAATCCTTTCCATGGTTGATCATATCTTTGCTATTGATAGCGCCAGTCGACAGCAACCTCCGATACAAGATTAACCTTCCATGGGCCCAACGGGATATCAATCATTACATGACCGACCTGGGCTTTGAATTCAGTCCACTTGTTTTCGAGGCTAACACTTTAACCGTTACGCCATACCCCATTCCTCCCCATATCCCCTCACGCGTATATCGAGGATTAATGCATAATTACCTACACACCATTTTCTTGTTCTGATCTTTGATTATCTCGTTAAGTATTTGTATAAATGTTTGCTATGTAGTGTATGGTTAAATTTTGACTGAAGCCAGTGATGGTGTCAAAATTGCAGTTATTGTTATGCATCATTCATATTTATCAGGTTCAGGTTATAACGCGTTCATATCCGCCGTAGCAATGTATATTAAATTGTTTTTAGGAAAGTTACAATTGTTGACCATTGAACTCCACTCTGGTTTTCAGAGGCACTTCACTAGCTATGAAAGTAAATCAATGTCCAACCAAATGTCTTGAAGACAGCTCTATTTAATTACTGCTGACTATGCTTTCTTCTGTCTTTAATTGCTTTAATTGTTAATTGCAATTGATGACAAATTTCTATTCTATTATTTATAAGGAGAAAATGTTAGGTTTTTTTTTTTTTTTTGATATTCTTAGTTAATTGTTAGCGAAATTACAACTAAAACTGTTCTGGCGTGGATGTGAAGAGTTTTTTATGTGTATCATAACATTCTGTTGTTCATATGTTCTGGCTGGAACCAGTGGCGATGTCGGTAATATATTCGACCGCGGATCAGTATGTTCGGGGTTCAAATCCTGGGCTCGTCCTTCACTGACATTGCTTTCGAGTGAGGAAACTGACGTTAAAAATAGCTTTACTTCTGGTCCTGTTTCACATTTTGTCAGGTTGTTATGTTGTTCTACTTACAGTCAAGATGACGTCAAGCCATGCTTCTCGGTTAATCAGTTGTTAATGAGTGTTGATAGTAGAAAGGTTTGGTAAAATTTGTATTTCATAATACTTAACATTATCATCATCTCCTTACATCATAAAACTTAACAACCTTATTAATTGTTCCGGTTAGTGACTTAACTATTCACCAAAATCAAACAAAAGTTACCTAAAACTGTTTTGATAACTTAAGCCTTTAGTGTAGTTCAATATGTCCTCAATTTAACTATTGCCTAATTGAAGTGGGGATTTGCGTCAAAAGCATTACTTCATAAATTAACTATTTTACAAGAAGGAGCTATGTGTATAATCAATAAAGGAACCAATTTCAGATGCCTTACTGAACCTACATTTAGGAAGTTAAAACTGCTAAAATTGTATAGAATATATATTTTTATCATTTAAATTGTTTAAATATTTTGCATGAACAAAATTTATTACCTGAAACTTGTAAGTATTTGATATCCATGTATGACATGCATACTGATAATAATGTCTTATACAAATCTTAAAAAATCTTTAAATTCGATGCTCTCTGGAATTTTAAGCCGATCAAGTTGCTATAGTGAGGCAGAATCTAAGCGCATAGCACGAGGAACTAATCTTGCAGCCACATTCTGTATCCTTTGCGCTCTATCAGTACGGTTATTACAGTTTAAGAACAGGCTATTTTAGTAATCCAGTCTTTAAGAAAAAAACAATAATTTGTGTGGCAGAATTAGATAAATCTGAAGTCTATACTGTGCTGTTATAGTCCTTATAGTCTTTGGTCGTGTTTTGGTTGAACCTAAATAGAGAGTTATACAGCTCTGTAGTCATACAGAGCTGTTAACTCTCTATCTATATACTCAATTTGATGTTTTCCTGTACTTGACTATGGCATTATGTTTTTTTGAATAACAACTGAGAATAAAAATAAATAGTTATAAAACTGAGGTTTTTTAATTAAAGAGTTAGTTAGACTGATTTTTATTTCTAAGATGCTTGTCACAAAACGATACGAATTGATGTCAGGTATTTGTTCTTATAAACTCTGTTATGATTGTATGTCTATGCTGTTGATTGTTTCAGACATCAACAGAATTAACGAAAGAGATTCAAGATCTCACTGTTAAAGGCATTGCACCACCGCAGCCATCGCCAGGTAATTCTAAGAGTTAAGCAGTGATTTGTGCAATTGTACCTTTGTGTGCAATCATGCTCTCATGTTGTTTTGTGTACATGTGTACTGGTATTGTTTGAATGGAACATTTCAAAAATTGTATAATTTGGGTACGTAGTAGCACATTTTAATTGACGTATAAGTGTGCCAATAAGCCAGTAACACTTTAACTAGATGTTTCGTAGTTATATTATTGAATGTGGTCAAGAGTCTACTTTATAGCTGTATAGTTACTTATTGCTTAGAGCTGTTGTACGTGTGTAGTTGCTTATTGCGGGCAGGGACTTCACTTTAGCTGTTGTGTAGTTGTTTCAGGTAGTCGCTATTACACTTTAATCACTTGAGTTGTTGTACAAATGTGTCAAAGTAGCCAGTAGCACATGTTTTCTCATTTATTGATTAATTCAGAACTAGTTAAAAGCATTGTTGGAGAAAAAATAAGGCCTTAAAAGGGTAGTGATCAAATTCTTTTTGTGAAATGAATTATTAATGAAATGGTTGTGCTTAAGAGTATTCATTTATTTGTTGCAAATGAATGAGAAAGAAGAGACTTAAAGCTAGAGACTAGTTTATCTCGTTTGATGTCATTTTTAGTTCATTTTTGCTTACTATAAAATATTTTGTAATTTGTATTTTATTAAAATTTTGTGTTCAAAATAGAATCAAGAAGATTCTCTACAAGTCTTTCAGAGGTAACTATGGCGACTTATAATTTTATTTTTAGCGTCCTATACAGTAACTCGTCCACTTAGTATGTCCACTTGTTCCTTAAAGTCAGCTATTGGAGAAAACACAGATGACCGATTGATGTAATACCTGCATGTATTACATGTTCTTCATGTAATACATGAAAAGAATACGTGACATCGCCGCTGGCTGTAGCCGATGGCAATGTCGATAAGATATCCGATCGCGGGTCAGCACGTGTGGGTTCAAATCGTGAGCTCGCCCTTCATTGATATCGTTTTAGAGAGATGAAACTGACATTAACATTGGCTTTACTGCTTTAAGACTTAAACACGATTCTCTAGCTGCTCATCAGTTGCCGGGTCAATGAGCTTATAGGCCAATTTCAAAATAATATTGTTGATTATTAAACTGTATAACATCTTTATGCATCGTCAACATCATCATTGTACATCATCATCATCATCATCCTCCCTTGAATCCCAGTTTACTCAGGGTCGGGATACAAATAGACTGTCTCAAATCCTCTCTGTCCTACACTACACCACCAGCCAATCCCCTATTTCTGACTTTTCCATTCGTTTAAATATTTGTAACAATTTCTGGAGCCTTGGCGCTCACCAACCGAATGCCCTTTCTGACGTTGGTATGGATCATAGTGATTTAGTCGCCTTCTACGACACGTGCAGTCACCAGTTGGTCAATTCTTCAAACAACCCGGACACAACACGGGGAACATCATCATTATACATAGTCATAATATTTAATCATAATCATATTTATCATCTGACATTGCTTTCGAGTGAGGAAACAGACGTTGACATTAGCTTTACTAGCTTTTATCTTTATCTGAACAATAGGATACTGTTTTCAGTCTTCTACTAGTCCAGGTGATAGCATTTGAGATTTGTGGCTCATGTATGTTTTGAAAATAATTTATTATGCTCATACGGAAACTGGGTTGATCACTTTGAGTATGAAATTTCGATCATTCATTGATCATTTATAAGCAGCAGCAAGGCTATATTTAACGTCTGTTTCTGCATTCAAGTGAACTGTTAGTAAATAAGTGTTTGCCTGACAAGCAGTTTGAATCTGTTCGTATCCAAGTCGGGCCTTCTCTAACACTATTCCAGCTTTTGTTATTTTATTATCTTCTTATTACAGATTTGTAGGCGTAATGAATTAATTTTCTTATCCTTACTTTATTTGATATTTTCAACTGACAGGAGTTGATTCCGAGTGAGACTGTGTTTGACTGTAACCGAACGGTTTCATATTTCTGCTCATCAACGCTGACTCTCTCATCCTGTGGATATAATAAAAGTCTGAGCAGGATCGATAAATATCTCACGGGTCTTTCTTCTTCATCTGCTGGTATTTCTCTCTAAACTCCATTGTTGTCTTATTAGTTTCTTAAAATTGTGGTGTGTTAGATTCGTTAAATTTCATTGTTAAGAGAGATAGAAAAATAGTGGATTGACTGATGATGTGGAATGAGAAAGATAAGAGTGGAGAAGGTCTATTCACATCCCGACCCTAGTTAAACTGGAATCCAAGGAAAGATGAGAATGATGAAGATGTGGTGTTTTAGATGTCAAGCTTGCCGAACCTAACGCAAGAAATTTTTCAAAGCCAGTCTAAGATGATTTTAAATGTCCATAAACAGTTAGTTATGTATTAACATTAAATTGAGAATTTTTGATATTCTAAGAATAACAACAATTAGAGTGCTACAGTCATCAATAACAACATCGAGCACTATTGAGACAAAATCAAGTCGGCGAGCAAAAAGAAGGTCCAAAAGCGGTGCAAATTCCAAAATCCAGATTATAATTATCAGTCCAAAGTATATTGTGGCATGGCTCATCTCTATAAGTATCATAAATAAGACGTGAGATTGGGAGATTGCAATGTGTAGCTATGTGTATCTGTGTTCATTTGCAGAAGATGTATTCAAACACATTGGTTCTGATGTGATATTGGCAGCGTTCAAATCTCTTTCCTGTAAATCAGCCTTTCTCTCCTGGTGCCTCTATTCTCGTAAGTCTTTTCTAAGGATCTTGACTAATGTCAGTCAAAACGGTTTTTATGGTTCAATGAATTGTGCTTAAACTAGCATAAGGGTACCAAGTTCGGGATTGATTGCTCGATGTAGTAATTGATATTCCTGAGAGTTACACTTGAAGGAAATTTTATAAACTGTTGTAGAAAGTAATTGGCTGGAATTATTTTATTGAGCGATCGATTGATTTATTCGTAGATTGAATTATCAGTAATTATCAGTTAAATGATTAAATGGTGTAGTGGTCAATTGTTTATTGATTGGTTGATTTGTAGAATCTATGACGGAAGAAAGTTAACCTTGAGCGAAGCGGTGACATTGTTTAATATTAAACTGCTGAGATTAATTGGTTGATTTAGGGATTTACATGGCTATGAAACGATTGATTGACTCTTAGTATCAGTGAATGAAGATATTTGCACACGGGAAAAGCTGAGTAAGATATTGTTTGAGGTCATTCAACAGAGACTGGACAATTGGGTGCCTTCTGCTAAACATCTTATTCGCATTCTATGCAACTATGGTATGCTTTTTAAATATTTTTTGCTTTGTAAAGATTTATTTGCTTTTTAAAGATTTATTTGCTTTTTTAAGCCATGTTAGTTGACATCGATTTTGAGTGAGGAAACTGACTTTAACATTAGCTTTTTTACATGTATCATGTATGTGTCTTGCACTGTATTGGCATTCTACTGATCCGCAGTTGGACACCTTAGCTACTGGCTCAGCACAAAGTATTTTTAAAAAGTTTTTCGTTTAACGCGCGTCACAGTCTTGAATAATGCAACAAGAACAATTTTTCTTCGTAACATGGGACAGTTAGTTATAAATCAAGCTTAAGTTTGAGGTGTAGAAAAGTTACAATCAGTATAAGCATTTGATGCAAGCAATTCAATGGACCGATTACTGTGCATGTCAATCATTTTTGTAGGCGGAACTTGTGAGAGTCTGTTTGTTTACAGCATGGCGTGGCCCACTGAGGACATCGCTGTTTCTATGAGGTTAGAGAATGTTTGTGAGTCTGTAATATTGTAATAATCTTCTTGACGTCTCGGCCATAATTATCTTTCCAATCTCACTTTTCTATCAATCTCACAGCCAGGGATCTAAACGCCGGGAATTACAGTAGTATAACTTAGATTGCACAAGAGCTGCACCAATTGTATCAGCTGTCTCACGTGACAAACATGGAGGTATTCGACGAAGATCACGGATATGGAAGAAACATGCCTGTGATGTTTTAGTTAGGTGTTCATGGAAGTTTGGGTGTTTATCAAGAATAACACCGAGAATCCTTACTGAAGATACATGTGATATTGTAATACCTGAAGATAACGAAAGAGTTTTCCCATTCTTGATAGCTTGTCAGTGATGGAGAGAGCACTGGATTTAAAACCTACATCTACTGAACCTTTGTCTAAAAATTTGCAAACAATCCAACAGCTCAGCCTGACCACTTATATTTGAACCGCCTAATTTTATGCATTTTCTCTAACTATGACATTTTATTTTGAAATTTGTATAAAAGCATACAATATGAGAAAATATATATAATTAGGTTTAAGAATGTTTAACTTTTTAAATAAAAATTCAGTATGGCAGCGATAGTGAGCTTTATCACAGTCAGTTTATGATTTCATCTTTTTATTACTTTCTAAGGATCATGATTAAGGAGAAAATATTTGTATCGTCAGTAAAAAGTATGACGTTTAGTTATTAACTTATTGTAGACATGTCGTTAATATATTGTAAAAAAGAAAGGAACCTAATATAAAGACTTAAGATCGCTACAGGTTCTCAAACTAGGTCGATAGTTTTCAAATTCCACATGTGAATAATTAATTTATTAAAGATTTGGGGTAATGTCATTCACTTCATGATCGCCATGTTTACAGGGCGAATATCAATTCATAAGTAATAAAACTGGATCTCTGTAGACTGTAGGCCCTTATGTGGAATCTATCAATCAATTTTTTACTGTTCAAAATACAGACTGGGGCAAAAAATAATAATCCCCTAGCGAGATCTCAATAACTTTAAGAAAACTCAAAATTTCTCTACGAAATTTGCGAAGCGTCTAGGAGAGGAATTTCTGCGTATATCCTGAAAATTTGATGAAAATCTATTGAGCAGGAAAAATATTACAGTGTTTCTACGAAGAAATTGCAAAATCAGTTTTAACAAGGATTTTTTTGTCAAAAGTCTTAATAACTTGGACAAAACTCAAAATAGTTTTACAAAATTTTCGGAGCTTCCAGGGGAGGAAATTCTACACACATCCTGCAAATTTGGTAAAAATATATTCTGAAGTAACAAAAATACAGCGTTTCTTCGAAAAAATGTTAAAATAAATATTAACAAGGCTTTTTTAAACAAAAGTACCGGACATTTTCTTCAAAATTTGGGAATAATTTTAACATAAGAACGAATTTTAAGCATCATTTATTGGAGTAGCTAATAAGGTAGTGCAGGCTTAAACTCCTCCACTTAAGTGAACGGCCCTTTTCAGGGTCGTTATTTTCTTTAAAAGGAACGACTGACATTTCGAAAAGCCTTGTTAAAATTGATTTTAGCACTTTTCTCGTAGAAATGTTGTAATTTCGTAACTAATGAAAATAGTTTCATCAAATTTGCAGGATATACGCAGAAATTCCTCCCCTAGAAGCTCCGAAAATTTCGTAGAGATATTTTGAGTTTTCTTAAAGTTATTGAGATTTCGCTAGGGGATTATTTTTTTTGCCCCAGTCTGTAATTAAAGAAACAAAATCTTATAAGTCATTAAAGTCACTTTTTTTGTAATATAATACAAAAGTCAGAGTATATAATAGACTACAATAAATTCTGCTGCTTTAGATTATATATGGGTAAACAGGATTGTTTTTTCTGGGTATGACGCCCCTGCCCAGTAAATATTGTTATCAAAGCTGAGGAAGACATGGGAGGCCCAACTCATCATAAGCAGAATCCCCCAAGAATAATGGTATATAACTAGGAATGTTATAAATATTTTAAATATCCGCTCTTATGTGGACATGAAGAGAAAGACGGTAGATAGAGATGAGTAGAGGCGTTATATACCATGGACCTGCCAGTAGGCAGTGCACTAAGAGAGAGAGAGAGAGAGATTATCTAGTCAGGTTTCATTTTTTATTCCAGTGAGGAAGATGTGAATTCGTCAGATCGGCTGGGCTCAAGACAAGGCGAAATGAAAAGCAATTCAAGAACTATAAATCTTCTGCCTGCAGACAATTTCTGTGAGATAATACGTCTTTATGCTCGAGCTATTGATAACAGGTTTGAACAGTGTTATGTTCTGAAATATTCTCCATTAAGTAATCGATAATACTATCTTGCTTTTAATCAGTGAAAGTTTAAAAATGAAATTAAAATAATTAATAATACTACTTATGAAATTATAAAGTAAAGAATAATAAAATTTAGAAAGTAGTGAATTAATAAGAAATTTTTGGAATCATGCAAATGGTCACGCCAACAGTTGCAACTGCTCATTAGACGCAGCATAATTCTGATAGCGGGTAAAAGTTTGAATAATTATTGTAGAGCATTTGCATTTTCTAGTAGCGATGCTATACTCTAAGATTTTATTTTATATGTAAAACTTACGTGTGATTTAATATGTATTACTTATTTTAGTAGTGTCTTATAAATACATGTAGATGCATTAGATGATGATTTATTGGTTTGTCACAACATTAAAAAATGTAAACTTAATTTTAAAATTATTAATTCTTCATTGTAGGCACTCCATGTACAGTCTATCAGATCTTCGAATCCTGGCTCAAATCTTGCTAAGGATTAGTATTGATAAACAGTGCAGAAAGTAAGTTATACACGTATATATATATATATATATATATATATATATATATATATATAT
Organism: Enchytraeus crypticus; assembly: GCA_905160935.1. NCBI lineage: Eukaryota > Metazoa > Annelida > Clitellata > Enchytraeida > Enchytraeidae > Enchytraeus > Enchytraeus crypticus. The sequence goes on along the minus strand of CAJHZI010000547.1, from coordinate 275,820 downwards.
TTATATATATATATATATATATATATATATATATATATATATATACATGTGTATATACAGACTGGGCCAAAAAAATAATCCCCTATTTCGTTATTTCTTCAAAAGGAACGACTGGCATTACGCCTGCACTACCTTGTTAGCTACTCCAATAAAAGATGCTTAAAATTCGTTCTTCTGTTAAAATTATTCCTAAATTTTGAAGAATATGTCCGGTATTTTGTTTAAAAAAGCCTTGTTAAAATTGATTTTAACATTTTTTTCGAAGAAACACTGTATTTTTGTTACTTCTGAATATATTTTCACCAAATTTGCAGGATATGTGTAGAATTTCCTCCTCTGGAGGCTCCGAAAATTTCGTAAGACTATTTTGTGTTTTGTCCAAGTTATTAAGACTTTTAGTAAAAAGAGCCTTGTCAAAACTGATTTTGCACTTTTTTCATAGAAACGCTGTAATATCTTTCCTGCTCAATAGATTTTCATACAATTTGCAGGATATACGCAGAAATTCCTCCCCTAGAAGCTCCGTAAATTTCGTAGAGATATTTTGAGTTTTCTTAAAGTTATTGAGATTTCGCTAGGGGATTTTTTTTGCCCCAGTCTGTATATATATATATATATATATATATATATATATATATATATATATATATATATACAGGGTGAGTAAAAAAAATAACACCTGCAAAAAGTTTGAATATCTCAGGCTATTGTTAATATTTTCAAATCAAACTTTTACCAATTACTAAAGGACTAATTTTTGATGAGGTGGCCAATTTTTATCCATTTTAATAAATGGATTGGCTAGTTATGAAAGTTTCAGTAGAGCAACCCCCCCCCCTTTTGAGTGTACTGTAAATAAAAATTATATTTAACTTTATTTTTTGACCATGAAAAGGGTCGTTGTGGCGGTTCCGCAAAAAACAGTTGTATCTGCTAGCATTACTGCCTATTCGATATGCTTTCCTCCAGCTGCTGTGTAGGACTGCAGTCGCTTTCGGAATGCTAGGACAGCCTTGTTGATTCCAGCTTGGGCAGTCTCTCCCAAATTAATGGTAGGTAGCACTTCCGTCAGTTCTGTCTTGTTTTTAGGCTTAGACTGGTATTTCTGATAGAGATGCAGCATGGTTCCCCAGACATGGTAATCCAGAGGATTTAGATTGGGAGAGTTTGAAGAGAGTTTGGAGGCCATACATTCTTCTTGATGAAATCCGGATTTCTTTCGCTGATCCATTCCTATGAATGACGAGATGCATGAGCCATAGCATCATCCTGCTGAAAGATGAAAACGTTTGATAGAAGAGCATTGCAATCATCAAACAGCTAGGAAAGTAAAGTATTGATATAATGCTGAGCGTTCACCTTTTCCTTTTCTCGCCAATGAAGTGCAATTTGCCCTTACCGTTGTAGCAAACGCCATTTTTAGGTAAAAAATGGGGGGTTGCTCTGCTGAAACTTGTATAACTGGCCAATCTATAGATTAAAATGGATGAAAATTGGCCACCCCATCAAAAATTAGTCCTTCAGTAATTGGTAAAAATTAGATTTGAAAATATTGACAGTGGCCTGAGATATTCAAACTTTTTGCAGGTGTTATCACTTTTTTTTCTCATCCTGTATATACTGTATATACACTGTGTTTTTATAACTGATACCCCCAGTTTTTTTACAATAAAGTCTTAAGGAGTTGACCGATGTACTTGAAATTCACAGCACTTGACCAGCAACTAATTCTACCAAACATAGAGATATTTCTTTTGAATATCTTTAATAACGTGAAAGTTTTAGTTTTGCGAATAGGAGTGGGGTCAGACAAGAAATTTCCAGTATAGGATTATGGGCGTGTTACATGCAGCGTAAAATTATCTCTATAAAAATAATTACGAACACGTAACATAAAATGTTTGCTAATGCTATTTTGAAGAGTAATCATTTCTTTTCAAAACGACGTAAAATTCGTGCTAATTTGTTCTTTAATTGACAAAGTTATTGAACTTTTAATGTATGCCTTGCATGATAGCAGCTGAAGCCTGATATCGAGCCAGCCTGATTTCCTATGAGTTGAAATCGTTTTTCTTCTTTGCAGTGCATGCATTAAAGTTCAATAAATTTTTGATGCTCTGTCGTTGTTGATGTGCACAGAGCCAGCGTTGTGTGCGCCCTCACCAGGTGTCTCGACACGATACTCTCTGTCAACTCTGAAGAACATTGGAACCAATGGGTAAGCGGTCTAGTCATTATACCTTATCGTCATAATCTTCTTCCATTAAATCTCATTTTTACTAGGTTTGGTATACGATTACAAAAAAGGCCATTCCATTCCTTTAAGAAATATGTGTGGCAATTTCTGGAGCCTAGGCACTCATCGAATCAATCGAATGCCTTTCTGATATTGGTTTGGATCTTAGTACTTTGTCGTCTTCTATGACACGTGCAGTTTACGGTTGGTCTATTCTTCAGAAACCAGGACGCAACACGGGTAAGTATGCCTTTATTGATTAATCGTATTAAATTTTGAACATTACGAATTTTGTTACTGCAGAAAAACTTTTTGTACTGCCGTTTCATGATCTTAATTTTGTAGAATAACATCTCGACTTTTCCGATAATAACTTGTGTATGAAATTGTAAAAATTTTTGCATCATTTCGATTGCCCTCGAGAAAGGAAGTGCTTGTTGACAACAACACAACATTTTTCTGGAGAGTTTTTCTTGAGAGAATGATGGTAATATGAATGTATACAATTTCTAAATTCTCGCCGATTTATTGACTGATGATCGATTAATTGGCCCATAGGCCATTGGCCATTGCTTGATTGATTGATTGATTGATTGTGAATTGCAGGTTAATGATTTGTCAAGTAATGTGTTGGATGTAACAACTGGACACATAAGTATGACTTATGTGCTAGATATCATTCCTGCCAGTACAAGAGGCCTGACTGTCAGATGTGCTCTGTGTACTGCCTTCTTTAGAACTATTCTTCATTCCTCTCCAGCACCTGATATGAAACTCGTGAGTAGAGTTATCATAAATTATTTTATAGATTTTATTGCTTATTATGCTTTACTGTTCATTGACTCAAGCAAACTGGCATTGCATACTCCTTTTAATCTTTTGATTTTGTACATTGATGGTCTTGGATTCAAATTACTCTTTTAAAACAATTTAAAATTGATTGCTGTTTTACATTATGTCTAAATATATTTCACATCTATTTCTTGTCTATTATGTGTGCGTTAAAGTTAGGGATATGACTGATATGATACCGGGCTGCCCTCCGTGGAGTATCTATAAATTGTTTGGCTGTGAATCTTTAGGTGCTGGGTTCTACTCCTTTGTTCGGCAAGTCGCTGAGTTGCTTTCTGGAGAGGAAACGGACAGTAAACTTATCTCACTAGAGAATAACTTAATATTTTATTTGTCTTAGGTTTTTATTAGTGAATAGACTGTTCAAAACGGCAGGTATTTCATACGATAATGTAGATTCTGAAAAGCCAATGAGAATCTAACCCAAAAGTCGTTTCTCTTTGCTATGTTTTAAAGTTATATTTATATATGCATTTATATACTTAGTTTCCTAATGAGGCAAATTTGTTATTCGATGAGGTGATTATATTTTATTTGTAAGCGTATTTCTATTGCGAATGTGAATTTAATTTTATGCATTGAATCTACCATTTGGATGTGCATTGGCTAGGAAGAAATTCCAATAAATGCTATGCTGAGGCTCGAGGTAATTTATATTACGTGATATGCCTATACTGTGTTCACTGTTCTCTCTCATCGTGGAATTATGCTGACTGACGAAGTAGACTTCAAAGTTTTATTTTTTTATCTTTTTTGTGATCTCAGATTTTCAAGGATTTCAGTCGTCTACTGGCTCAATCACTCGACAACGATGATGGTGACTTTAGCCTCACGTGGAGTATTGTGAATATGATCGACAGTTGCCTGTCTCCACAACTGCTACTCAACTGTCAGCAAAAGGTAGTCAAAAATCGCTCCTAAGACTTATTTAAAGTTCTTGTTTCCAATTTAGAAAGCATAATCTTATACTATTAGTACTGACTTTAAGTAGTATTGACTCTATTGAGTAGTACTGACTTTAAGCTCTGCTCCTACTGTACAATTTTATTGCAGATAAAGTTAACAAATGCAGACGGTGTCGAACTCGGGTATGAACTCCAATTATAAGTAAAAATAAGCAAAATGTAAGAAACGTGTGTAACCAAAAATAAGTCTAAGCAACATAAGCAATTGTATTATGCTGCAATTCAAGTGTCTGAGATTTCGAGTTCTTGCTAGCTGAATTAACTTTTAAAAACGAGTATTTGTTCTCCATTTTATGATACACATAACAGAGGCATAGTTTAACATAAATTATTGAGTCATAGGTGATGTTGATCACTTGTTTTTTACAATGTTACAATGTCAATTCCATGTACTAAAACTATTGGCCATTTGATATAAAAAAATACACCAAAACTGCCTTTATTAGTGATTCTTACAGCGCAGTTATCATTGGGTAGCTGTACTCTCTTACATATTTGCTATTTTCTGTAATCTCTAATTGATTTTATGTGTTTGTGTTTAGCATACAACGTTTCTTGTGGTCATTATTGTATTATATTTAACCGTACCTGTACTCGCTTTAAGTAGCTTTAAAATTATCTGTGTTTGTACAACAAATGATGTCATTCTGGGGAGTGGTGTTTTTGTGGGTCTTCGAATGTACTAAACTATTGGCCTTCTTGAAATCAGTTTGGTTTTATCGTGAAGTGGGCGCGTATTACAATATTCCCAGATGCACTGTGTAAGCTGATCCTTTGAGTGTCTCAATTATTAAAAAAATAAACTTAATGAAAAATTATGTTTCATGCAATAAACTTATAAATAATAAACGTAATGTAAAATTGTATTTCGTGTTGTAAACTTGCATGAACTCTTCCATTTCAGCAACATTTCAGAGAGATTCTACATCAGCTTCAGAACATCTACAACAAAGTTCACATCACCAGAACTGATCTGAAACAAAGCCTGGTACATTGTTTCTCTATATCTTGTTCTTTGTCTGTCCTTCTATCTATCTCACTCTCTCTCCCTCTCTCTCTCTTTCTCTCCCTCTCTCTCTCTCTCTCTCTCTCACTCTCTCTCTCTCTCTCTCTCTCTATCTCTATCACTCTGCCCTCGTTGGTTTAATGGCTAAAAGCGAACGACTTCGAGTTTTGAACGCTCCTTTCATCAATGTGCATTCCGTTTCTAATGCATAGACTTATCTCTAGTACTATTACTAATGTTTTATGAAATTAAGTAAATGATCATGATGATGATCATGATGATGATCATCATCAACATCGCTATCGTGATGATCATGATCATGATCATACTCATGATGACTTCCTTGACTTTCAAAGGTTTAAATTATAGTAAACCATCCTATCTGTCTGATCTTTTATCAATCTATGAACATTCTCGTAGTGTTCGCTCCTCTAGTAAAAACCTTTTCACTGTACCAAACATTAAATCTGCCATGGGCAGACACTCCTTCTTCTGCTCCGACAGTATGGAACTCTCTGCCACAAGATCTTCGATTTTGTAATTGTACTGGTAATTCCCTGGCAAGCTAAAGTCCCAACTCTTTCCGCCATAGGTCTAAATTTTTACCCGCTTGCCTTGGATCTTGAACTGGCACTGTTTTGATTTTGCGTTCTCTTGTGGTCTTTGTTCTCTGTATACTCAGTCATCATTTTGTGGTGTTTTGGCGCTTCATTGTGTAGAGTCTGCAAGAGATGTCTCTGACAATGTCTTATGATGAGTAACCGGACGTTAAATTCTTATTGATTCTTGATTGATTGACGATGAAGATGACGATGACGAAGACGACGAAATATTTATGTAATTTTGTTTATAAATTCTATTTTCAGTTAAAAGAAAATTGTCAATTTCTTCTGGTGAAATGGCAAAAAATGTACACTTCAGTATCTCAAAGAAGTGTAAGTTCACTGTTATAAGCAATACATTTTGATGGATTGTGATTCAGTTTATATTATTGTAAATATAGTGATGCTCATTAAATGTAATTGAACCAGTGACTTTACGGTTAAATATCCATCTGTTGCAGTGGGGGCACAGTTCAAAACCATGTCTCGAACGCCATTCATTTCCAGATGGGCGATGAAACTGTTCTTAAATATTTACTTGTTAAAATTGATTGTTAATTTGATTAATTTGATAAATGTAAATTTTAATATAAATATAACTAATGTAATTGAATAGTATTATTTTAATTTATGATTCATAATTTAATGTAATTTATAAATTATAATAAAAATCTATTTAAAAATAACTTCAAATATAATTTTAAATTATCTACATTAAATTTCATTAAATTAGATTGTTGTTAAATTTGTTATTTTTAATATCGCATTATCATATAACTACTTATAAATTAAAAGTGTCTCTAATACTCAGTACCTAATTGCTACAAAAATTTTAACTAATGGAAAAGTCTCAAATAGGGGATTGGCTGGTGGTGTGGTGTAGGACAGAAACGATTTGAGACAGTCTATTTGTGTCCTGAACCTGGTTAAACTGGGAATTAAGGGAGGATGACGATGATGATGATGATCATAAAATACTTATATATGGAAAGTATTAAAGTACTTTCTATTTATTTCGGTTGGATGGATGAGTTGGAAGCAGGATTGCCTGATAAGCAGAATCTTTTTCAAATTCTAATAAAGCGCATCTGGAGAATTCATTTCGACAACGGAAACAGTTAAACTAGCCCTTCAATTTTACATTTATTGAGCGCGCTTTTATACCGATATGCCTCTGTAGCACTAGGACTGATAAGCCGTTATAGCACTAGGACTGATAAGCCTCTGTAGCACTAGGACTGATAAGCCTCTGTAGCACTAGCACTGTTATGCCTCTGTAGCACTAGCACTGATATGCCTCTGTAGTCCTAGCACTGATATGCCTCTGTAGCACTAGCACTGATATGCCTCTGTAGCACTAGCACTGATATGCCTCTGTAGCACTAGCACTGATATGCCTCTATAGCACTAGCACTGATATGCCTCTGTAGGACATTATCACTGATATGCCTCTATAGCACTAGCACTGATATGCCTCTGTAGCACTAGCACTGATATGTCGCAGTAGCACTAGCACTGATATGTCTCTATAGCACTAGCACTGATATGCAGCTATAGCATTAGCACTGATATGTCTCTGTAGCATTAACACTGATATGTCTCTGTAGCACTAGCACTGATGTGTCGCAGTAGCACTAGCACTGATATGTCTCTATAGCACTAGCACTGATGTCTCTGTAGCACTAGCACTGATATGCCTCTGTAGCACTAACACTGATAGTCTCTGTAGCACTAGCACTGATATGCAGCTATAGCACTTGCACTGATATGCCTCTGTAGCAATTGCACTGATATGCAGCTATAGCACTAGCACTGATATGCCTCTGTAGCACTAGCACAGATATGCCTCTGTAGCACTCTCACTTATATGCAGCTATAGCACTAACACTGATATGCGGCTATAGCACTAGTTTTAACTAAAAACAGAGAACGATACAGATTCATATATGTCTGCAGTGTAACAACACGCAGTTACTGTACGATTGTTGTAGTTAGATATATATGTGCATGTGGAAGGCTCTAGATGTATGAAGTCATTTATAACATTGTTGTTGTTGTTGTTGTTGTTGTTGTAGCTACATGTATGAAGTCAATTATAACATTGTTGTTGTTGTAGCTACATGCATGAAGTCATTTATAACATTGTTGTTGTTGTTGTAGCTATATGCATGAAGTCATTTATAACATTGTTGTTGTTGTAGCTACATGCATGAAGTCATTTATAACATTGTTGTTGTTGTTGTTGTAGCTATTTGCTCACGCTGAACTGTCTAGCGAGGCGTATGTTGAACTTCAGGAAGTCGTTCCTGACGATGATTCACCTGATGATGATGAAAATGTTGAAGCTGATGATGATAATAATTGTGAATCTCCGACTGTGTGAAAACTATCGCTAACAATTGTATTCAGTAGGATAAGAATTGAAATGAACCTAACTTTAGAATGATTTCTTGAAGAGATTTATAGTAGGACAGGAATAGAAGTTAGTCAAACGTTAGAATGGTTTCTTGAAGTGATGTATAGTAGGACAGGAATAGAACTGAGTCAAACGTTAAAATAGTTTCTTCAAGAGATAATATAGTGACGCTTGAGTGTAATTTCAATTAGCGCTTTACTCACTAATCTGTAGAGGTAGAGCTCAAAACTAAGTTGAACGGTTCCATGCTGGCATTTCGACCATATTGGCGTAATAAAAATAATAATAATTTCAGCGGCAATTCAGTACTATCTCTGCTCGAATCGTTTTCTCGAGAAGGCAAGATGAAAGAAATAATTGTAAAAATATTGTATACTAATATTGTAATAATTATATAATAATTTCAGCACGCAAGGAAGAAAATAGCATTTTAAAATCAAAGGGTCAACTGTTTTGCAAAACAAATGAGTTGGTCCGTTGAAAGACAAAGATGGAAGTATTACAGGAATATATAGCTGATTATATAAATAATTACATCTCATCTGATTTTGTAGAAGATATGACAAATATACCTAGTAGACACGCATTATAGTGAAATGGTTAACTGTGTTGATATTTATCACTTTAATACCATATGTTTAAAACGTTAGGCAACGTAGATCATTTTCCATGTAACCAGTCCAGTGAATGTCTGAGATTTTACTCGCAGATCAGCGCGGCTGGGATTCGAACCCACGAGGGTTCCATTCTCCTTAGGATCTGTCATTTAAAACTTCATGACGTTACCCCTACGCTATTAATACATCCAGTTAATGCAATAAATTAGTGTGTTTATCCGTGTTGTTTTCGGGTTGCTGAAAAATAAACCAACCGTGAACTGCACTTTTCGTAAAAGGTGACAAAGCTCAATTCAATGTAAAACAGAATTAGGCCTACACATTTTCAAATATATTTACTTGTAACTGATAGCTATTCGGACATTCGTCTTATTCGTTTATTTATCGATCAATCATAGCACTGTAGTGTCTCGTAGCAGAGGTCTAACATTAGACTCTATTCTTTCGATCGTCTGCTCGCTCTCTTCATTTACTCTACCGCCTCTTCTCTTCATGCACTTCCTCCACAGTTCGCTAATAACTCTCAGTGACGTCAGACTGGCGTTAGACCTATCAGAGGTCAAGGTCAGACACTGCTCAGGAGGACAGCTGCAGTGTTCACCTACCACAACAACCAGAGCGACTGTCAGGAGCACACCCAGCAGGGTTAGCATGAGGATTCTCTCGTAGTAGTGCTCGGGCCACTCTTCGATCTCTCCCAGCGCTGATGATGCATTCAGCCGTGTCTCGCTCTGCCAGTCAGTGCTGTTGCTGACGTTATTGGTGACGTTGTGGAAATTGTGGAAGAGTTGATCGTAGTCGATGGAAGATCGAAGAGATGTTTCGAGAGATGTGAGATTGAACAATTGCGACCTGGTAAATTGTTGTGAACTGTTGCCAATTCCTTCATGTGTTGCTGAAGTTGAGGTGCTTTCTGTTAAATAGGACGTGTTTGTTGTTTCTGTATGATTACTCATTGCGGTATTATACTGCGGGTAAAATTATTTATATTTTTGTAGTTTCTATGGTTAAATGTGCTAGATAATATTACACTTACGCATTATACTTCTTATACTATTTCTAAAAATAACGTTCTCATATTTAGCTATACAAAGATCTGAAAACTTAACAAAATATGCAATATGATAAAGTTATTCGAGTTTCTTCCATGAATAATCTCTAATTATTAATTAGTACCACTTACAATGATACGAAAAATATCGCATGTCACTTCTTGCGGATATTAAAACATAACACAAAAAGGATGATTGTAACTGAAACTTGCAAAACTTTTATTTCCACAAATTTTAATTTAGAGGAATAATTCCCGTACTCATTTCTTACTCGTCTCAAAAAATTGAACTTATTTGTGAGATGTTACAGAATTATGTATAGAGTCTGTTAAAATTAGATAGTTATGCGAGGAAGTTTACTAGTAAGCTTAATTAAGATTCTGCTCATCGCTCACTATATAGCAATTCCTCAAGAGTTTTAAAGCAGTTTTTTACAAGTCCTATATTTTGCTAATGATTCAAAATGTGTAGAAAAAATTAATGAATTGACTATTTATGTGGGTTAACTATTGAACGAACTCACGTCTAGAAAGAAAACGGCTTTTATTTGTTTTATTGTAGCCAACTGTTGTGAAATGAAAATTATTTTTCACCTCCTATATCTGATCTAATCATCTTTCTTGTATCTAATATACTCGGCTTTACGCGTAAAGTAATATACAGTTAGACAGCTGAAAATGTATCTACATGTATGATGGACCTGTTGTTACGTTGCACAGAGAGATGCATACTATTCATATTCATATTCATATTATTTGATACTGCGCACTGGTAGATGCATACTAGTCATTTGATGCTATGCACTGGTAGATGCATACTAGTCATTTGATGCTGTGCACTGATAGATGCATACTAGTCATTTGATGCTATGCACTGAGAGATGCATACTAGTCATTTGATGCTATGCACTGAGAGACGCATACTAGTCATTTGATGCTGTGCACTGGTAGATGCATACTTGTCATTTTATGCTGTGCACTGGTAGATTCCTATTAGTCGTTTCATGCGGCACATAATGTGTAGCCCTGTGAAAATATGAAAATGTAAGATTCCATTGGACTTATGCATTGTAATCGGCATTATTGTTCGAGACTGCTTTACGTTTTTAAAGGTAGCTTCTTGTGAAGTCTTTTCCATAATTAAAGATATTCTTGTTACATACAACACCAATTGGCAGCTTGCTTCGATACAAAAATAGCAGAAATAATAACATACTGTAAGCCTTATGAATATCTAACAAATATAGCCTTATATGGGCCCTAAGAACTGAGGAATTTAGAGTTGATTGATCTGATCTTTGCACCAAGATTTTTACTTCTGAGGAGAATACTAATCAACCTCCCCAGCTACTATATCATAGAAATTTCAACAGGTAAGCTCAAGTCGGACGCATGTTTTCAATGTTATTTAGCTGTTTGAGAAAACGTTACAATTTTATTTCGCAGAGTAATCGATAAATGTTTCGCGACCCAGGAAAGCATTTGAATCAGTGTATGAAACTGCTGATTGTTATAGTTTCATATGGAACAATAGCTTTCAACTATTTATTAATTACCGTAGAGCTGGCCTATTCCTTCGGAATCCTTCTGTTTCTATCTGTGGCTTCATGGTTATGGCTCAAACACCCACTATTATAGCATAACTTGTAATTACATTTAGTATGCGGTCATTACTGACTTAATTAATTAACAATCATCTTAGAACATGTAATTAAAATAGAAGTTAGCAACATCTCTATGGATAGAGTACTAAATTAAATCCGTATTGCATGCTAACTATGGTAGAAACATCTTGACTGAATTGTTGTGCATCGATCAAGTTAATAGGGCAATAATACATTGACTATCCTGACATTATTCAATGCCAATGTCACTGACAATATCATGTCAATGTAGGCTAATATAATATCATAAAACGCTTTATATAGTCTTATTCCCGATTTCTTTATATCAAAGATTAAAGCTAGATCCCAGCTTAAAGTCAGATCCTGGCTCGAAATGAGCATTGGATTTGAAACCTAGCTGGGCCTACTGATCAATAGTCGGATAATTATAGTTTGCCGTCATGATAACGGCTCAATCAATAAAGCGATGTTGTTACTAATTATGTAGAATATCGCAGGATTAGAAGATCTTTGTGAAAACTATTTTCACCTACTAAAACTAACCACCTCTATATTAGCCTGTCTCTTTTAATATGGTATATTGTATCCTAACATCAGCAATGCAGATGGCAGTCCATTAAACATCTTAGCAGTGTAGGTGGCATTCCATGTAACGACTTCGTCACTTATTAGGTATACATGCAAATTATAATTGGCCAATCTAGTGTTTCTCAAATGGCGCAACTAATTTAAAATTTAAATAGATTGTGCCTAGTTTTTTCTCCTTTCTATAAGCTGATTATGGACTGGATATTTTAAACCTCATTCGCAATCTCAATCACGACATTTCAGTTGCTCGTTGTAACTTCTTTTAACTCGGCTGAGCCGATAGCATATTAGTATCGTCTTTCTACTGCGGAGCAGTAGGTGTGGGTTAAAATCCAGCGCTCTTCTAGACGCTGACATGCTTTTTAATTAGGAAACTGTTGTTAAACTATAGTTAAATTTGGCTATAATCCTTTTAGTAGCATACGTAGTGGTCAGCTCTGGATTCTGAAAGCCATCGCTCTATTTCCATCTAAAAAATTGAGACTACATGTATGTCTGCAAACTTATACCACTACTTCCCATATTTATGAAAAGAATTTAAACCCGAGCAGCGATAATCAAGCTTCCTGATATGAAACGTTTATCAACATTTGTGCATGTATTAAAATAAATATACTAGTAATGTACATTTTAATTCTATAATTATTATTAATTAATATATGTAAATTTAAACTGGCACACGTAGGTTTTACTCGTTTATTAGTAATTTACCTGACTACCGTAAAACAGATTACGTTAATAATGTATATAACTGTAGCTGGCTGGGATAAGATGTACCTGTCACTGCTAGCTACATGTTCTCTGTGCAAATTTTACACCGCAATTAAATATTAATGGTGATGCGGCAGTCGCGCACTGTTATTATCAGCAAAAATGTACAGGATTGTGATCTTAGCCAATCCCTAGAGTGCAATTTTCATCGTGTGTCCCCCTCCTTTTTAAATTTCTTTATTTCTTTAAGAGGTTTAATAGCCTGACTGTTCAATTAAAGACAAAAGTAATACTCTTAGAAATAAATATCTCATATTGGGAGCTATAATTAAATTCTAATTATTGATCTTGTGATCTCACGATTTATTATTCATTAACTTCACAACTTGAATGTCTGTTTTCCAGTCTCTCCGCCAACAAGTGGAGATCTCATGCTGTCGCTAGCTACGAGTTTATCCAGTAAACTAGGTGACGATTTAGCGCTGATGTTGTCGGCCTCCATGGCTCTCTCGTAGGCACTTATTTCACTACCCATACTGCTCCCACTCACCGTGCTTACTCTGCTTGTGTAGCCTGCCGGTGTGTACTCACTGTTAACATTCATTAAGACACTAAATGAATTACGACACTGAAGACTTTACTGTATTAAATACAAGAATGTTCAAATATATTTGTAAAACATCAGGTTTAATGTCATGATAGAAGCTTCCAATGATCTATCTTTAGGTACTTTTAAATGTCGTGGATTCCTTTCTCAGGTTAACTGACGATAGAGTAAAAATATGGAAAATAATCGTAAAATAATCATGACTGCAGGGTTTTATCTACTCAAAATAATCAATACCTTTCGCTCTCATAGATCTGGTACCGGGAGTGTTCCTCTGTTTAATGACTGTGATATCGGTTTCTAATTCTAGTTTACTGCTTGATGAATTTATCAAGAGATTATATTTCTATTTATTTATTTATTATTCCCGTGTTGTGTCCGGGACACTGTGTCCAATCACTAACTGCACGATTCTTAAGACGCTATTAAGCCAGAACAGAGGAAGGAAACAGGACAACACCTCAGAAGTCATATTTTCCCAAGCTATAGGCTATATAAGGCATGGATTAGGTTTTGTTTTGTGTGAAGAGATTAGCTTGTGGATTCATGGAGTGCTCTTTATGAAGAGTAAAAACAGACTAGGCCTGTTGGCTGTATGAATATGTAGCCTACCTTGGACTTGCCACTTGACAGAACACTAGAGGGAGATATATTTATCCAATTTATCCTTCTATAATGACTTGGCTCTCTCCTTATGAACCTTTACTACTTGTCTAAGTTCGTTAGTTTTAATTTTAGCTTTTAGACTCTCCACTTGCAATGAAGAATAAAAGCGACTGGCTTCATAGACTCATCTTAATCAGTGACATTAAATATTCTATATTCACTCTTCGCCTAACATATAAATTATTAGATCAAACAATCCAAGTTCCTCTATTGTCGTGTATTTGTGTAAACACAGTCTTTACATAGGTCGCTAGTAGTTTAATGTCACACGCTTTACTCTAGTCAAAGGGCTATTGGAATCAAATTGCATTTATCGTTATTAATAAATAGATTTTAATCCATAATTCATCGCGTTTACTCTAGCAAAAAAAAAAAAAAAAAAGTGAAGTTAAAAGTACTTTGATTGACATTATTCAGTAGTCGTTTTAGCTAACCTATAGACAAGTGCAACTATTTCTTTCCCTTTCTCTCTCTCAAACACAGTCTCTCACTCACTGAATCTCTATGTCTCACCACCTTCAGAACTCAGTGTTTTACCAAACGGCAGTACCACAATGCGTAAATGATCTACTCATCAACTTTTCCAATGTTTTCAACAGATTAATTAAAGGAAAGTGCTCTATCAATCAAACCATAGCTTCTCGATTTCCATAAATATTCGGAGGCGGTTCCTCATTATCTTGCTTAGTCACTGCATAGTCGCGCCTGCTATTCTGGCATAGCATACGTTTTAAAGATATGTGGACATGAAGAGGAAAGCGGAAGACAGAGAAGAGTGGAGGCGTTATATACCATGGACCTGCCAGTAGGTAGTGCACTAAGTGAGAGCAGGGCATACGTTAACCGATTCCTAGTCATTCGCACACAACACTGGCAATAAAGGTAAACTGAGCAATGAAATGGGATTCTATAGGCCAGAATTCAATCAGATTTGCAAATAGAAATAACATTTAAGATGATTCATTACAAATTCTACAATAGTAGTATATGTAAACTTTCTGACTGTTGATCTGAACTACATGTACTAAATCTATAGCTCGTCCGTCCTTTCGATAGACGAAACTGACGTTAACTTCATATAAAACTCAGCCATTTGTTACTTACTCAACTTGAGCCTTATATTGGTTGTTGCAGCAGGCTTTGCGACTGATGCAGAAGTAGAGTCCAACCACCAGAGCGATGATGAGGCAGAGTGATCCAACAACACCGGCTGTGATGATCAGAGCCTGCACGAGCTGTGAGTGACCTCCAACTACCACGCTGAGCGAATGCTGGGCTGACGTACCACCTGAACATGTCATTATCTACATAAGTATGGTTGTGAAGAGTATTATAATATTTTCTTACGAGAAAAGTTTTTGAATTTTAAAAGCACTTAGTGTGTAAAGTGTCAGATAAAGTCGGGAAAGTTTTGAAAGATTGATCAAAATATGCAGTGAACTTCTGTGGGTTCAATTCTCAGCAGAGTGAGCTGATCGGAGAATGAAATATCAGAGATTCACAGGACTGGAAAAATAGAAAATTTATTAAATTGTTTAGCGGTATATGATTATTGTTTTGAAACTAATAAATATCATATATAAAGATCATTGCACAATAGTGTGTGTTTAATCCAATTCCTACCAGAGTTTTCGCAATTGAGTCCTGAGCTTCCAGTAGGACAGCGACAAGTGTATCCGGCCACAGTATCCGTGCAGTTTCCTGCTCCACACGGATTAGACCCACATTCATTTATGTCTATGTTGCAATACTGACCTAAAATGAACATATATAGAAATAACAAGGTACAGCAATATCATTTCATGTAGAGTGTATTTGTAATTTTTAGCTTACCACACTTTTATTCATTTATTTATTCATTTATCACACGCATTCCACATGAGCTACATGACACATGTTCAACGATAAAGAAAAAGCGTATGAAAAACGGAAATAAAGGTCTTGGTGGGGCACTTACATATTCCGAGAGGATAAATCGTAGGAACCAAATTATATACGCATTAAAACATATATCATATAAATTAAGCAATTTACGCTTATTCCATCGAGTCCCATAAAACAGTTGAGAGACAAATAAAATTTAAAAATTACTGTGAATTATGTGTGAAGTTATAGGCTACAACCAAAGGTCCTTAAAATACCACTATCAAATATCACTTGAATTGACTTGGAAGATTTAGAGTAATATAAAAACAACAGAATAACGCAATTAGCTAAAAATTGAACGAGAACAAAAATAGGTCAAAATATAAAGTCAAAGCGCGTAGCAGTTTCTCATAAATTTGCTAAGATCGGTTTCATTAAGCCTTTTCTTAAACGAATTTACAGAGGGAGCATTTACTGTGCTAGACGGTAGTTGGTTCCATATGCTTATACATCTATTTTCAAAGTGGTAACGTTCAGCGTTATATCTAAAGGGTTTAGCATAAAGAGTGGCACCATTATTTCTTGTGATCCCACTTTTAAAAGAAAAAAGTCCTGAATAGGTAAATCAATCAAATGGTTCATTATTTTATAATAGGAGATTAGGTCTAGTTTAATTCAACGAAGTTCAAGTGGTTCGGCATCAAGTAATTTTAATCTATGGGGGTAAGGATGTTTTTTAGACCAAAAAGTCGTCTGGTAAATCTTTTTGCACTGATTCGATTAGGTCAATATCTTGCTTTCGATAGGGTGACCCAAAGATTTGAACAGTACTCTAATATTGGGCGGACAAATACAGTGAAAGCTTTAAACAGCAAGGTTTTATCCTTTGACTTGAAGGAATTTAGTATGATTGCCGCCTTTCTGCGAGCCTTATTACACAGTGACTGGATATGTGATGAAAAAGAAAGATCCTGTGAAAATAAGTCAGTAACCTCATTTACTCTTAACAAGGAGACTGACCCTAATATGTATTTATACTCTATTAAGGCCCTCTACTAATACAGAAAGATATAACTTGGCATTTGTTGCAAGCAAGCTCCAATTGCTATTCTTTAGCCCAATGAAGGATATTATTCATATTTTGTTGAAGGGAATCACAGTCAGTAATTGATTTTATACTTGAGAAGAGTTTTGCATCATCTGCAAACAGATGAAGGGTGTTAATATCGGGACAACTATCGCACATGTCATTTATATAAATTAAGAATAGTATATGTCCAAGAACGCTACCTTGAGGTACACCACTGCTTACAGGTGCCCAGTTGGAGTAGTGCTTGTTTAATTTGACTTTTTGAAATCTGTTACTTTTGGAAACTAAGAAAGATTTAAGCCAACTAAGAAGATTACCTCCGATACCATATTTTGCAGCTTAAAAAGTAATTTTGAGTGAACTATACTGTCGAATGCTTTAGAAAAGTCAAGTTAAATTGAGTCCACCTGAGACGCTTTTCCTATAAATTCTGACGTATTGTGAAAATATTTAAGTAATTGGCTGTTTGTAGATTTTCTAGGTAAGAAACCGAATTACCTTTGATACATTAAGTCGTTTAACAGTAAGAGAGAATCTGATTTTTGTTAATTCTTTCCATAATTTTACAAATAATGGAGGTCAATGATATGGGGCGATAGTTTTTTGGATCATATTTATGGCCCTTTTTAAAAATGGAGACGATAATAGAATTTTTCCATGCTGAGGGAATTTCACCAAAATCCATTGACTGCTTAAATAAACAGGAAAGAGGTCTAAATAAAACTGCTGAGTTTTTTGAGCGGCGTTGATAAAACCTGGAGAGCTACCAGGTTTTAATTTTTTATGCTTTCAAATACAGTCTTCTCTGAGAAATGTATGTAATTTAGGAAAACATAATTTCCAGTATTTCTGGAAACTTCAAAATGAGGCATAGTTTAATTATCTTGTGTAAAAATCGAACAGAAGTGGTTGTTCAATATGGAGGCTTTTTCGCTATCTGAATATGCTAATAGGCCGTTAGAATTTGGTACTGATAGAGTTGGGATGTTTTCCTTTACAGGGGTTTTGTTTTTGACGTAGAGATAGAAATTCGTAAGGTATTTATTTACTTTCAATTAATTCGTCATCAATATTCACGTCATTCATAACTATTGCCTTTTTAAATTCCCTTGAGCAACTCTTGAAGTAATATTTATTTTTATTTGTGCGCAGAGATTTGAAAGATCGCCATGCCTTTAATTTTTACTCATAAGACTTTTACTTAAGAAGTTAATTATTCTACACATATAGATATTTATATGATATTATAAAATCAATGTCTCAACAGCGTAGTGGTAAGAGGTGTAGATAACGTCAAGAAGTCTTAAGTGACAGATCCTGAGGTGCTTTGAACTCTCGTGGGTTCGAATCCCGGCCGCGTTGATCTGAGAGTAAAATCTAGGACATTCACTGGACTGGTTATACGAGAAACGGAATAAATTGCCTAAAGGATTTAACATGTGGTATTAAAAATGATAGATATCAACGAAGTTGATCGTTTCACTATAATGCGTGTTACTATTATTAATTCACTGGACATTGAACATTAATGTATACATACATGTGTATCAAATAGACTGAAGAATCTGTAGTTAAGAGGCAAATGTGGCACATATAATATAGGATTAATACACTTTACCTAGGGGTGTTTAAGACTGGTTGTTTTAACTTGGCTGTGAAACAAACTAAAGACTTACAGGTATTATCACGCAAATTATAAAATTGACAAAATTATAGGCTGATATGAAAATGAAAGAGGTCTTACTTTAAATTAAAAATCAGTCTGTTGTATAACTTACCAGTATACCCTGGCATGCAGGTACATTTAAATGTGTAGTTGCGGTACTCAACGCACTCAATTGTATTATTGCAGGGATTTGGAATACATAGAGACGTAGCCTACAGCGAATAAACAAGTATAGAAAGTTTACAATGCATAACACTAGCGACTCGATTTAAAGATTTGTCACTGCAATTAATATACTTTTCCATTACCATTGAAATAGTCAATATTGGTCCTAAACACCTCTTTACATTTACAAACTTGTGGAGTATTTTAAAATCCAAATTCTTTTTCAGGGAGTTCTGAAAGAAGCTCTTTGATATTATTCACTAAATTGATATTTAGCCTATTTAATTCAACAGATGTCCCTTGTACGTTTTTTTATTGATGTTGTAATTATACATAGTACATACATGTAGGCTACAATTATAGCAAAGCAAAACGTTGGAATGCATGAATCGATGTTCATACTGAATTTATTATGATCTTTCTATAATGAATCAATTCTAGACTGTTGAATAGGCTAAGAATGAATGTTGAATGATTAGTCTAATACTTCTAGCTAGAAGTCCATAGCCTTCCCTCGTTCACTTAACCAGGACATATACATTATTTAATTAACAGATTTTTTAGCCTCGGTATAAAACTATGAACCTTAAAGAGATGAATATCAAATTCAAGTAGCAATGCTATTAATAGGCCATGTCTCCATCCTTAAATGATGCCAGTAAAAGAACATCAATTCTCGGCACCTGTCAAGGTGAAATCGAAGCGATCGGCAAGGGCCTTTGTCGAGCTTGCAGGATCCTCAAAGTGGTTTAAGAATGCAGACTTTACTTTAAACTACCAGGATTTCTGATAAAAAATTGTGAAAGAATTTAGAAATATCTCATGCCATGCCTAGTTGAGAACAGTAAAATATAAACGTTTAACGTCTCCTACTTTATCCAAGGATTGTATCGGGAACGTCCTACTGAAAACATCTCTAGCAAACTATTCGTCTACATATAAGACGATTAGCACATGCATGCACACAACTGTTGATGTGAAGGGAAGGTCCTGAAGAGAGTCGATCCTAACTGCAACCACAACGGCACACTGGGTCAGGAAGCGCAGAAGCTTGTTTAAGGTCCATTTCCTCCTTCCTCTCCGTGGTTATTACTAATCGTTGCCTTTTAATGGCGCATCAATTACAGCCGGCGCAGATTTAAGATTAACCTTCCATCACTCTGGGATTTTTCCTTTCGTAAGATGTCAACACTCGGTCTTACAAGGTAGTCACCCACACAGTACTAACCGCAGTCGATATAGCTTAACTTCGATAATTGACGCGAAACTAAACCAAGTGCGCTAAATCCCGCCGTTAGCCTCTCGACGTCTGGATTTGACGACAATGGTTACAATATGAGCGAACCACAACAACAACATATAAAAATAGATCTATATATTTATATGTTACAATATCATACCCGTGTGGAGCAATCCGACCCTGTGAATCCCTGAAGACAATTGCACACAGAGCCCGTGCTGAACTGCATACACTCTCCACCGTTCAGACACATATTCACCGGACATTTCTTAACATCCGACTCACAGTTTCTTCCAGAATAGCCTTCGTGATAATAGTAATGTTAGAGATGACATGTAAGCATTTCAGCGATACACATACTTAATTATTATCATACATTATGCATAATTATATCTTCATTCTAAGGGGGGGGGGGGAAGTTTACTAAAAGAGGTCATAGAAGATAGAATGGAAGGAAAGAGAAACAGCGATACACCGAAATTAGATGTTAGATGATTTTAAGATCTACTCATACATGTATATGTACATGAAGAAGAAAATTAAAGGCAGGGAAAGGAGGAGGTGTTATTTTCCATGGACCTGCCAGTAGGCAGTACACCAAGAGTGAGAGAGAGATATATTCATTCCAATTTATCAGTATTCAACAGAAAATACTGGTAAAATGAAATAAATATTCAAATTTAGCAAATGAATTACGGTAGCCCTTGCATTCCTATCATTGAATGATAATAAAAAAATGAATAAAAATGTCTAGCTACTTCAATAATACTTTTATTAATATTTAGTGAAAATTTAGATTTAATTTAATTTTGTAATTTATAATTTAAGATTTAGTAATATCATAATTGATCTTAATTGCTCTAGATATATGCTTACGTCCATTACCTCGAGATTTTCTCTCTTACCCAGTACTTCAAATACTAGTTGTACTCGAATGACACGTAACGTACATGTAAAGGGTAAAAAAGAATGCAAATTTTTGCAGCTTTTTGGGCAACTGACCCCAAAACAGCTCCATCTACGACATCGGATTGCAAATACGTTGAGAACTGATGTCATTTACAAAGGATTTTACAAGGACTCTCAGGAGGTCACCTTGCTAGACAATCTCGCTAGTGACAAATGTCAAATCATTTCTTTTTATACCAAAAAGTAGCTTTATTTAACTATACATGTAACTATCATATAAATTCCTTACCTCTATTAAGAGTAACAGAAGCAATGGACCTAGGGATTAAAATTTCCCATGCTTTCTCTTTTTCTTCCACGTAAAATCTATGTGTAATAAAGCTAGAAGAAGGCATCCATAGTCCTAATTTTTTTTAATTAAAAAATAAAGATATATTATTTATAGCATTTGCAGTTTTTTAGGCCTATCCTTGACTACTGTTCAAACCTCTGGTCCCCATATAGGAAATCGGAAGTTGCTTTAATCGAATCAGTCAAAAAAGATTCACTAAACGTCTTCACGTAATGAGTGGGCTTCAATATCCAAATAGACTAAAAGTTTTCGTAACAGAGTCTTTGGAACAACGCCGATTAAAAGCAGACTCATGCATATTATAAAATAATTTTCAACTTAGTTGATCTAAAATCAAATGAATTTTTCCATTTCAAACAAGGTGTTACTAGGAATAATGGCAAAACCATTTCTTAAAATTTCTTTCGCTTCAACGCTGAAAGATATTGTTTCAAAAATCGATGTGTTGCTCCTTGAAATTCTTTGCCTGTAAGCTAGTATAGGTGACCATAAACAATATGCTGCATCTGCAACATTATGGGTATGTGACCAACTACGTCTAGAGACATGACATTGCCTTTAAGCTATATTTTAATCTTTATAGATTTTAATTAATACCAGCAGGACAGGAGCAGGTGTAAGAGGTGGGCGTGAGGGAGTTGGCAGTACAGTTTCCACCATTAAGACAGGGCTTGCTGTCACACGCTGTCAGTCTAGTCTCACAGCGTGGACCGGTGAAAGTTGAAGGACAGCTGCAGGTGAAGTTGTCACCTTGACCTTGTAAACAAACCCCCTCGTTGAGGCACAGGTTAGTCTTACATAAGGTCGCCACCGCCTGATCGCAAGTCACTCCGCTGTAGCCTGAAGCGTTCAACAGTACAAATAAGCTTACAATAAATCATTACACGCACTTATATGTGTAATAAAATATAATTAACAGACATAGTAATAACAAATATTACATCATGATTACGAAATCTGGAGCACACGTCAAAGAATAGGGCTAGTATAGAATATTAAATTATTCACGGAGATATGAAAATGATATATACAAATACACTATATACCACATGTAGATCTAGAGCTGAAAGATATAATTTATTTCCAAATTTGCTTCCATGGGAAGCTAATTTATATTATCATCTCCTTCATAATGGCAACAATGACAGAGAGAATGTAATGAAATTAAACTCGGTGGAAAGTTTAAAATAGTTTTCTAAGTGCAATACTGACTATTCTTCTTTTTCACAATATTTACGGAAACATATATATTTGTTAAACTAAAACCCTTTTGACAGATGCAGGAGAAAGGTGGGCCAGTGTCCACCCCGTCAATGCAGGTACCGGCGTGGAGGCACGGACTGCTCCAGCACCCATCGTTCTCCGAGCAGTGAGGCCCCTTGTAGCCGAGGCAGCATCGACAGGTGAAGGTCGGCTACACATGTGCAAGCTCATTTTAAATCAATCAGTCAGACAGTCAGTTAGTCAGTACGCGTGTTTTTATAGCGCCGATCGCTATTTTCCATTTTTATGCATGATTAGCCTTTTCTTTTTCCTAAGAGCTTCATTATTTTAGTAATGAACATCGAATAAAATGACATAGAAATCAGAAGCAAATGCATGTAATAAATATTAATGGAAATACCGATAAACTATGTCATAGGGAATTTGAAGAACGAATCTATTCATTCAGACTAAGATTCTGTCTCAGCAGTGTGAAATTTGTGGTTAAGACTGAAGTAGCAAATTTTCAAAAGGCCAAAACCTGCATTGCATCTAGACATCTGAAGTTTGACAAAAATAAGACCAATTGGTCTACAAACATATAAAATATTAATTACAAATCTTATCAATGTTATACCTGTGTGCTTGGAGTCAAACGAGCTTGTACATGCACATCTATGTCTATATCACATTCTCTATTTAATCGAATCTATTCGGGAAAATTGGTAAAAATAGTAGTTATTTAATGCTAATAAAATTATATTTCGCTAAAATTTCACCTAATGCTTGAATTTTAATTTTTATGCATTTTCAAAATGCGCTGAGAGGTTCAAGACTAATTTGAACCGAGCCAAGAGAAAACAACGTGATCAAAATCTATTAATTCATAGCTACAGTTAATGTCCATTGGTATAGACACTAGAGAAATAAATGTTTACAAATAATTTTTAGTTTATCAATCGAGTTAGCATTATCAGTCTTACATTATTCTAAAGGCTAACAAATGTCCTATCTCTCTCTCTTTCTTTCTCTCTCTCTCTCTCTCTCAAGTGTTTAGCCAAGTGGTAGGTCCAAGGCACATGTTCTTACTAGCATTCTTCTTTCACGCTCTATATAGAGCACTCTATCGATTAACTTGCTCTTCCCTTCACGAATGACTAAACCTTACTCTCACCTAAATGCAGCCTATATAACTTGGAAGAATATGACTTCGTCTCGAGGTTTCCCTTTGTTTCTTTAGTTCTTGCTCAGTTACCTTTTACGACTTGTGCAGTTTATCGTTGGTCTATTCTTCAGTGGTCATGACATTGTAAAAGTATCTTAAGAGTTAACAAAACCTTTCTGTGATGTTGTCTTTAGTCAATAGCAGTAATGATGTCAATAAAAATTGCTTTTAATTGTAGTATTTTATGAAATAAAACCTTCCATGGTTCAGCTACACATCTGCCTTTAGAGCTGCAGGGAAGAGAGAGACTAGTGGCAGAACAGTTGCTGGTCTGAACTGTGAGCATGAGTCTCAACCCGTATCTTCCGTTCAGAAAGGCTGCTTGAGAACTGTTCGCTGATTTATTTAAAATACCAGACATACGAAGACATAAATATTCCTAGTGCAGTATATATGCGTATGCCTGTTTGTAAATTTTAAGTCACAGCACAAATTTACAATAAAAATCATTTAATATAAATAAATACTATGCCTTTTATAACCGACACCACCTTCTTTGGTTACAATAAAGGCATAACGAGCTTACTGATCATCTTTAAATTTACAGAATTTGACCAGAAGCCAATTTTCCCGAACTCAGAGAAAATTATTTTTAATATGTTTAATTTTATTTGTAGATTTTCGACTATGAGTAGGGTCAAAAAGAACGTATAAGAATGTATAAGAATGCAAGCAATATGTTACACATATGTTATAAAATTTGTATAAAATCTGGATAGTCTTGAATAGTCGAGTTGATAACATAAAATGTATGACTAATAAAAAAGAGGACAGCGATTTTAATCCATTCTTAACCGTCTCTAACAAGTAACACTTGTCATAGAAGATAAGTATTAAACATATTGAAACTCAATATTCATCTCTTTTCATAACAAGTAAATTTTGAATTGGCACTTAATTCTAAAGCTAGTTTTAAAACTGAAAGAGCTGACTTATGTTTAAAAAGGGCTCAAAGGTTTTCATCTCTAACATAATCTCAGTAATTAAGAGCGAGTAATAAATTCCTTGAGACATTAAAATTTAAACTTTGGATCGCCTCGTGGAGCGGTGGTAGAGAGCTCGCCTCTAGAACCAGAGATCGCGAGCTCAAATCTGCATTGCGACGTGGGATTTTCTCTTCCAAGGGGCGAATAAAGCTAGTCATGTACACTTGGTGGTGTCAGGCCGATGGATATCCGTTTAGTGTACCGCATATCCCTAGATATATACAGACTGGGGCAAAAAATAATAATCCCCTAGCGCAATCTCAATAACTTCGACAAAACTCAAAATATGTAAACAAAATTTGTGGAGTTTCTAGGGGAGGAATTTCTACATACATGTATATCCTGCAAATTTGATGAAAATTTGTTAAGAAGTAACAGAGTTACAGTGTTTCTACGAAAAAGTACAAAAATCAATTTTAACAAGACTTATTTTAACAAGAGTCATAGTAACCTAGAATTTTCTTTACGTTATTGAGATTTCGCTAGGGAATTATTTTTTGCCCCAGTCTGTACATATAAAAAAGTAAACACGCATTATAGTGAATAATCAACTATGTTGATATCTATCACTTTTAAGACCACATGTGTAATCCGTTAGGCAATTTAGACCATTTTCTGTATAACCAGTCCAGTAAATGTCCGAGATTTTACTCTCAGATCAGCGCGGCTGGGATTCGAACCCACGAGGATTCCAATCACCTCAGGATTTGTCATTTAAAACTTCATGACGTTACCCATACGCTATTTAGACATTCTGTATATATATATATATATATATATATATATATTAATTATATATATATATATATTTATATAAATTATATAATTATATTTATATACATATATATATATATATATATATATTCTGTATATATATATATATATATATATATATTAATTATATATATATATATATTTATATAAATTATATAATTATATTTATATACATATATATATATATACAGTATATATCTTAAGATATATATATATATATATATATATATATATATATATATATCTTAGTGCACTGCCTACTGGCAGGCCCATGGTATATAACGCCTCCACTCATCTCTATCTTCCATTTTCCTCTTCAAGTCCACATACGAGTAGTTCTTTTAACCATCTGCAACATTCCTTTTGATAAACCATTAGAGATATACGCCACTCTAATATAAGTTTAAAAAAAATCTGAACTTAAACTTCATTTGATTGTTGTTAAATACAACCCATATTGTGCATAGTTGTGTTGTAATACCGAGGTAATAGCTCGTTCCAGTTTTAGGAGGAATTGTGACGGACGAGTCTGGACCGGATGTTGTTAGGAGGATGCCTCTACTGGAGTCAGCTGACAGAAAGGACTGGAAATCCACCTCAAAGAAGTTCAACCTGATGAAAGACCCGTTCACTGATGGAACACTTGAGTTGAATCTAAACCAAATAAATTATTTTTTTGTATAGAGTAATGAATGTAGAGTAATATATGTAGTATTTTTCACCGTGGTACAATATTTTTGTGTTAGAGACTCAAATTCAAAAAACTTCCGTAAAATTTATAATAGTAATTAAATCTCAACACACAGCATTATAGAACAGACCTATGCAAGCAACAACTAACTAAGGGGTTAGTTCCGATTCATCAGTGACGGGAAATAGTTAAAAAGTTGCGAATAATTAGTTTATTTTAATTACTTTCTTAGAGCAATAATTAAACTACAATTTTTGGCTAGCTTTAACTAATAGTTTAACTACTCTTTAGTTAAAAGAAGTTTAGTTTAACTACTTATTTATTTGCATGCCCGTCACTGAGATGAATTAATTCGGATTACATTAAAATGATCTACTTACCGTCATCTTATAAGTCATCTTCTTAGTTATCAATAAAATGTAGTTTCATATGTTAAGATTATTTATACAATAAGTTGCTACTACTAAATATTTATTATTATAACCTAACTAAAACAATTTATAGTACATTAGGCTTTAGTCGCGTGTTTATCCATTGCTTGATGGCTCCAGAATTAGTTATTCAATCAATAAAGATTTACCGTCCAATTCGTCTCTAAAAGACAATGTCATGTATGTCTCAAGAAAGCCAAATCATTCCATGAAAGTCCGTAATCCGAGAAAATATGGTTAGAATATAGACCTACCAGAAATAGGCCTATGCAAATTAAGTGCAAGTCAGGACATATAAAATATTATTTTTATAGTCACATTTTATAGTTGCACATGCTTAAAGTTTGACACCACTCCAAAAGTGTTCTGTATTGTATTCTGAGTATCTACTAAGTAGAATTTACAAATGCAATTGTTCCCTATAGAAGTTACATAAATGCCCAGAATAAAATTACTAATAATTTGCTATAGAAATTTACCTTTTGACTTAGTAACTACCTGGCAATAATGTAGTCAAAAATGTCTATAATAAATTTATATAAGTGTAATGAACTGATATTAAACTGTATAATAAATTAATTAAATAATTATATCATTAACACTATTATGTTTCTAAATTGAAGTTTAATGATGACGTTTGCCAAACATGGTGTAGGCCCTACCGTATAGAGTTTGGCTTACCTTTGCGAAATATCCCCCCCCCCACTATGTACTCGCCCTCCCCCCAGTGTGTTGGACCTGGAGCCAGCTCATATTGTCTTATCAATGTACGTATTTTATATCTATTTGTGGCTGGTTGGATTTTTACATCTACACTGTGTTTGTTATAACTGATACCCTATATTACTTTTACGATAAAGTCATAAGGAGTTGACAGACGTTTTCGAAACTTACAGAACTTGACCAGCGGCTAATTCGACCAAACATAGAGAAATTTCTTTTGAATATCTTTAATGGCTTGAAAGTTATAGTTTTGCGAATAGGAATGGGGTCAGATAAGGAATTTCCAGTAGTGGATTACGGTATGTTACACGCAGCGTAAAATTATCTCGATAAAAATAATAGCGAAGAAGTAACATAAAATTTCTGCTAATGCTATTTCAAAAAGAAATTTCTTTTCAGAACGACGTAAAATACATGCTGATATGTTCTGAATTGCCAAAGTTATTGAACTTTTAATGCATGCATTGCAGTGGTACTGTACTCTCATGTCTCACAGCAGCTGAGCTCTCGCCAAGCGCACGTAGGTCTAAGGACTTAAATGCATGCATTAAGAGTTCAATAACTTGTCAATTAAGAACATATTAGCAAGTATTTTAAGTCATTTTGAAAAGAAATAATTGCTATTCAAAATATGTTTAGCAGAAATGTTGTTTTACGTGTTCAATATTATTTTAATGGAGATAACTTTACGCTGCATGTAACATGCCCGTAATCCTGTATTGGAAATTTCTTATCTGACCCTACTCCTATTCACAAAACTATAACTTTCACGTTCTTTAAGATATTCGAACGAAATTTCTCTATGTTTGGTAGAATTGACTGCTGGTCCAGTGCTGTAAATTTTAAGACCATCGGTCAACTCCTTATGACTTTATTGTAAAAGTAATTAGGGGTATCAGTTATAAAAAACACAGTGTAGTAAATCATATTCCAGGCAATAAGAGGTTACTGGTTAGGGTTAGGGTTGGGTAGGGTTATGGTAAGATTTTTTCGGGGCCCCCCTTACACAAGTGCTCTAGGACCCCCAAGGTCTAAATCCGGCACTGATGAAAACCAAAAAGTACTGAGAGCTACTGGAGTATATATATCCTTTGTTTGTGTTTCAATTTCATATATTTAATAGTTCATCTGTAAGCTAAAAAGTATTAACAGTTGGTAAACATACTAAAAAGTATTAACAATCTTGTTAATACCTGACTTGCACACCAGGCTGTACAAACACGGGCGGCAGCTGATAGTCGAGCTTAGTGTCGAGTTCAGGGGGCAACGATACGCCATAGCATGTGTTGATCGACGTACAGACCTGAGCACATCAAACCACATGTGATTTTACTCATACAATATAGCATTGTATGACTCGTCCGTTTTATTGACCGTGACTTATCACTATCAGTTATTACACTAGCCAATGAGCATTCCGTCGATCAGTTTAATAGCTAAATCCTGATAAATTCATAAATTATAAGCTATTAGCGGCCTAAATTAAGCTTTAATAGTGTTTGACGTGGCTGAATGTGCTGATCTTTTCAGGCGTAAAAATGCGAAAATGACATGCATATTATTAAACGTGGCCTAAACAGTGGAATAATTTGCCATATTTTCGCACAGAATGCTACATTTCAAATTTTAACGGATCTTTCTTTAGTATCTTTCTTGATCAGTATTTAAATCATCTAATAATCATGCTTATCTTATCTTCAACTATATTGTAAGTGTTTTGTCGATTAGTCTGATTTGTCTTAAGATAAACCTGCAATTATTGGTTCTTCAATGTCTTTAACCCTTTCGTTTTATAAAGTTAAACTATTACTGATAGCAGCAATAATGATATAGAATGAATTTATCAAGATTTTGCGCCTGTCTACACATCGACTTTTGCTGATGTAGTATTTGACATTATTGCTTGTAAGATCGTTGTATTCTGTTCTATTCACTAGTCACTTCGGCTCCGAGTCTGGAATCGAGATGCAAAACTGAATTACCAAAAACCGTTTAACATTGTATTTCGTGTTGTACTCATTTATTTCTTAGATTTTCGCAACTAAGGTGCACAAAATAAACATTCTATGGAGAAGCAAACATACATGTACATTAAAAATTAAAACATATAAATTAAAGTAGTAGTACACCATTCCATGTAGCATACAGAGTGTATTTTTCAGAGCCTTCGCTCTTCCAGATAGAGTAGAATGCAGTAGTAATTAAGTGCGGAGAAAAGAAAATCAATATAAATAATAGCTTGAATACAAGAATATAACGCATGATCTATGCTATGTAATAGTCTAAAATTAGTTAACATACACAACACATTGAGTTAAATACTCCATCAGCAAATATGTATGTAGGCACAAAATCGTAAAAAATTCATCCCATATCATCACAGTAATCATCATCATCGTCGTCGTTCTCATCGTCGACATCATTCGTCATCATCATTATCATCCCTTGAATCTTAGTTTAACTAGTGTCGAGATCCGAATAGACATTTTATACTTTTATATTCGATTGTATTTTTATAATCGTTTTTGAAAATCTGTAGATATGTCTCGAGCCTAGGTGCAAACCAACCGAACGCTATTTCTGATGTTGTTCTGGCTCTTATGACTCTGTCGCCATTTATGACATGTGCAGACAACGGTTGATCTGTTCGACAGCAACACGGACACAAAACGTGAATAATCATATACAATTAAATGAAATTAAACTCTAGAGAGACTCTCTCTCTAGAGTTTAATTTCATTTAATTGTATTTAATTGTATTTCTCTCTCTCAGAGAGAGTCTCTGAGAGAGAGAGAGAGAGAGAGAAATAGAAAGAGAGATAGAGAGAGGGAGAGAGAAAGAGAGATAGAGAGAGAGAAAGAGAGATAGAGAGAGAAGTACTGCTTACATATTCCAACCCCCATTGCACAGTCTGGTGGCCAGTCAATCCACCCTGCCACTCCACGAGTGGTTTCTGAAGCTGATCATTCAAGCATTTGTTAAGAGCTTGTTGAAGAGTAGTGGCGTTGTTGCCAAATGTTTCAGTAATCCAAATTAGACAGAGATATATGACTGCTAGTTTAGATGCTGCAAAATACTTACCCATAATTGGAGAGCACTTTATCGATATATTTTCTGGATAATTTTAATTTCTATTTCGAATGAAAATTAGGTCTATGATTTACTTTTCAACTAGGTTTATTATAACGAGCGTTGTTCTATCCATAGTTCCTTGAAATAAGCTTATAAAAAGTTACGAAGTTTTTACATAATTCAGCAACTACATGTAGCACTGATAATTAATTAATTTAAAATTACAGTATTCCAATGCACTATTTTCAATGAAGACATCATCACTCATCATAACATCATCACTCAAGACATCACAAAGTAACGGTGAATCGCATTGTGGCGGTATATTAACCTCCTTTCTTAACGTCCCAGTTTCACAGCCGTACAGGAGCGTCGTTTACACTAAAGTCTTTACAATCTTTATCTTCGTGGCTTACTTGAAACTTTGTGTTGGTAATTCTTACCTCTCACAGAAGGCTTCTTATGCTTGAGCAATTCAACATTTTATTTATGTTTCACATTTCCCATCTTCCGCTATCGTGTACACTAAATATCTGAAGCTCTTCGCCCGTTCTATCTCCGTATCGTCTATTTTTTATATATTGACTCTTCTTGCTTTTGAGTCTCTCATCACTTTAGTATTCTCAATATTAATTTCATTCCATACTTACTACTACAATGTTCAAGCCGTCCACGATTTTCTGTAAACTCGCTTCGCTGCTAACAATCATACCTTGATATTTGGTAAGCCTCATTATTTTGCATCCAATTTTTATTCCTTCTTCAGTATTCTCCATTGATTCCATCATCATTGCCTCCATATACTTGTAAATGTTCAATAGAAGTATGTATCTATTAGGAGGAGATAGATGATAGATAGATGATTTGAGGAAGTGTTTTAAACTAGTTCTCTAAGAAATAAGAATAATACGAAGCTGGTGCAGTTGCGAAGATAGTTACAGAATGAGAAACTTTTTATTTGTCAATACTGTTTTAGAAAGCTAAGTGATTGAAAATGTAAATATCTGTTTTCATTTAATTACTAATTGGACTAAAATATTAAAACGATCAGGGGCGGATCCAGGAATTTCTTAAGGGGGGGCCCGAAATATTTTTTGAGAGTGTACACATTTTTGATAATCCCCGCCTTCTTCGGATATGTGACGCGAACAGACAAATTGCGGTGGGGGGGCTCAAAATATTTTCACTACTGCGTTCGGCTCATGAAGTGAGTGTATCTCCGTATCTTACCACCCAACCCCCCTCGCTCATTTCCGTATTAAAGTCAGTGGAAAAGCTAAAATTCTACATTTGCTTTTGAAAAATAGGTTAATTTTTTCACCTCTGAAGAAACTCTGCGGATCTCGACGAATTGCAAAAGTGACCTCATTTTGACGGTAGGGGGAGGCTTAAGCCCCACCCAGCCAATGCTGTTTGCATCACTGCTACGGGACAGAGGTCACATTTTTAACTTACACCCTTTTTTCCTCTAATGCAGTGGTTCAGGCAAAAATTGAGAGCTAGTGAAACGGTCAACATTTTTCGGGTCCCCTTCCATTATACCGGGTTCCTAGTATATCCTAGAAAAAAATTGAGTTATTGGAACTGAGTTCCCTCTCGTACCCACCCCCCACCCCGGGCCCCCTAACCAATTACTAACATATTTACATATATAAATTGCCATAGAAACAATGAAAATATATTTTTAAAAATTTTCGAAGGACCTAAGGGGGGACCGGGCCCCTTGGGCCACCCCTGGATCCGCCACTGAAAACGATACTCCTCTAGAAATTTATCAAATCACGATTGAAATATTTCAAATAAATAATGAGTATCATCGCCACTGACATCGCCACTGGCTCTAACCAGTTGCGTTGTCGGTAATATAACAGGCTGCGGCTCAGTATATGCGAGGTTAAAATACTAGGCTCACCAGTCACTAATATCGCTTTCGAGATATGAAACTGGCGTTAACATAGGTTTTACGGCTTTACCATTGCAAAATAACTCAGTCTACTCGTTTCAAACTTATCTATTATACATGTAATTGATAATTACAGTACTAAATATTTCCGTAACTATGGCAACTACCATAATCAATTATATAATTGACATACCTCAATTATGCCAGGACACATTTGGAAAATTTATATTTCCAATAATGTTATGCCCGCATAAACTAATCGGAGAATTAATGATCGAGGAATATTACTAATAATCTACATGTATATTTGGGGCTTTATAAGATTTGGATGCTTAAATTTGTGAGTTAAAATTAAGCTAACCTTTGATACCACACAGCGAAAAACTATTTATAGTTTACTATTTTTCTATGTACAATGCAATCACATCTCTATAGGTACAGTTATAACGAGTACATCATTGTTGGATGGACTGTATAGGCTACACTGAGCCTAAAATCAATGAAACAAATATTGACCAAGACTTCCATTGGCTTCATAGACGTTGTACAAAACGCAAATAAACGCATACTTTTAAACCCTTTAGCTCCCATATGGATCAGTTAGTAAAAGAAAGAAAATAGTAGTTTTAACCTAGTGCTTAAGAAGTTAAAATATTTACTTCATAAGTTAATCTTCCATCTCAGCGATGAAAACACGGAAAACTTTCCGTAATTTTTAAAAACCAGAATTTCGTTTCCATGCTATACTTTAATACGGTATTATACAGTATTAAATACTGTAATGATAATTAAGTATTAATTATCGGAATATCATATAAACGCAGAGATTATATTCCGATAAATTGCCGTAAAAACTTGTATTTCTCACTTGTAGGAATATACAGTAGTATGGCTTAATAGTGTACGGGAAGAACTCGAAGAAAGCCCTTCATCCTCTACACATGGCGAACAACAGAGCTCTGAGAATTATACAATTTCAAGATAGACTGTGCAAGACTAAACTACATATACTTTATACTAATTACAATACTCTACCGATATATCAATTATGTAAGTTTCTCTCTGCCAACTTAATCTATAGGTACATAAACATGTACTTAGAAGACTCGATGTCTAAGATTATGAGAGACATGATTAGATCAAACCTATCAAATAGTGGGTATCATACCAGGCTTTCATTAACTTATTTACTTCCATTAAAGCATTCATTCCCTTTATTGAAAGTTACGCTCCGTGCTTGGCTTGTTTGTAAATACTAGCTTACTTTAGTATCTTCAGTTAAACGAATACCTTTTTATTCAAAAATAATGTATGAATAACTATTCTTTCGTTAGTTGCCTGATTGATTTTCCTTTCAGCGTTATCTCTTTAGTTTAATATTACATTATTCATTTTTCATTTCCATGTGATACTGTAGCATCCACAATATTTATGATAGTGACTTAAATAATTGATCGTTTGACTATAATTAATCTATTAATACATCATGCAGATTGTGCATGCACACCGAGTTACTTTACTCTTTTATAGTATCACTTATTCTCGAGCTATTTTGATCATCAAATATCATTTTTTGTTCTATTTTTCTCATATGTGTTATTTCATTCTCTTGTTTATTCTATTCTATGGTTATAGGTTGCTATGTTCTCTGCGTTTACTATGTTTGCCTATTGTGAAGTTTTGTCGAGAGAAAAAACTTATTAACTATCTTCTTTTACGAATCATGCAAACTACTTGACAAATACCTTCGGATGTTGCTCTATAATGGAACTCTACTCCTGTTGAAATTCAAAATTTAAATTCTTAACCTTCATTTTACCGTGTTGTGCTCATCCCGTGTTGTGCTCGGGTGTGGTTAGACCACTGCAGAATAGGGCAACAGCAAACAATCTGCTGCGTGTACGTAAGAGACGACTAAGGCAGGAGTTGAGGATGGCAAGAGGGGACCCACCTCATCAAGAAATATTTTCTCCCAGGATTACATGGTAATCAATCCATCTAACTGAGGAAGGCAACGGGAAACCACCTCAGAAACCACACTTTTCCCAAGCTATTGGCTACATAAGGTTTAGATAAGGCATAGACTTTGTGAAGCGAGTAACTTGTTGATCTAAGGAGTGCTCTTACGGAGCGAGAAATCAGACTTTGAGTATGAATAAGTACCTTGAACCTGCCATTTGGCAATGCACTGAAAAAGATGCTTCATTTAAGCGATCAAAACAAGGCTTATGGAATCGTAATAGTGTTACCTGTCCATTATTAGCGGAATAGTTTGCCATTTTGCTATGTTTGCTAAGTTCATTCTTCATTTGTTCATATTTGCTAATTTTACTAATTTTGCTAGTATGTTGGCTATTTTTGCTGTTTGCTATTTTTGCTATTATAGTTGCTATTTTCGTTAGTCTATAAACTTATGGTACATTAACTACTAATATCATTACTCGTACTTATTTCCTGAGGTGATCAGCTTAATAGAGCACCTTGTACCCTCTCTGATGGCCACAGGATTCAATTAATCCTGTAATTTGTGATTTAATCCTTCAATTTGTAATTTGGTTTGTTTAAATTTGAATAATTGATGAGTTTTATATGTCTGATGCATTCATGTTCATTGATATGATATTGGCATGATGTGTCTGTATGCTGTGTATTTCTCTCATATGTTTTCCTTTGGTTCTAATAAACTGATCATTAAATAGCAATAGAAAGAACGATATGATCCAAAATACAAACGTTTTATACATGTATACTATATATATATATATATAAATATATATATATATATATATATATATATATATATAGGCTTCTAGATCATTGGATATACTACACATTCCAGTATCACCAGTAATCATTCAAGTGCTCTCACTTAAAGTACAAAGAAGAGTAATTTGAAACTTATTTAATATTTTACTTCAATATTAATTACAGAAATTACAACAGTAGAAAATCAAGTATTCCACTTCCAAAAAGTGTTTTGTACAACGTCCAGATCCTACAAGTTACACACAAAGCAAATGTATTTATAGAAGCACTATATGAAGTCAGCCGTACAGTTTGTGCAGCATCTGAGTGCACTGACTTGACGAGGACAGGCTGTGACCGTAGGACTCTTTCTACAAGAGGTCTCATTATCGACCCAGACCTGACCCGTGGACCTCTTGTGGACAGTGAGATGTCAGAGCGATACATAGTTCTTCTATTCTTCACCGAGTGGCGATGATGCTTCCTTCGTCCCTGTTGTTCACCTGGTCGTTCCATCACTGGAGAATCGTTGTACTGCTCATCTGCTTCAATAGGAAACAAACTGCTTACGTAGTTAACCGCTTTACAACTGTCTGCATAATAAAATGCTTTACAAATGTTTTGCAGAGTTAACAGCTTTAAATTTGTGAGCATAGTTAACAACTTTATAAACAGCTTACATAGTTAACAGTTTACAAACTATTTACATAGTTAACAGAACTACGAATTGTTTGCGTAATTAACAACTCTACAACAAAATGGAACTGAATACAACAGTGAAATGAATTTCAGCAGTGTATCTACGCACTCCTAGGCTTTGACAGTAAATTTATTAAAGGGTATTGACTGAACACGTTACAATACACAATCTCTAATGTCTTCGACGGCACACCTGTAGTGCAGAAACAGACGTTATGCAAACATAAATAAATAGCTCTATATCTCTAAGAAGGGAGACGATGGAAAGAATCCGAATACTTAGTAATATTAAATAGTTTGAGTAGACCTAGAATCCCATAACTCTAGTTGACTCAATGTCAGGTTGAAAGCTTTGTATTATGAAAACTTCTGAGAGCGATTTCGATTGCGATGGTGGTCCGATTTGAAAATAGTGTTTCAAAACGGATAAATTTTGGCTCAATACGGGCTCAATAATACATCTTCTTCTATCAAGACATTCTAGATTTTAACATAAATTTTACATTTATTTTTACATATGGCATATTTTTCTTAACCCCTTGTGACCCGCTGAGTCAAATTTGGGACATAGTCGTTAAAAGTCGTTAAAATCGAATAAATTAAATATGTACCATTTAGAGCAGCATGGTTAGCGGGTACTGTAAGCCTCATTGCAGCCACATGACTGGTAGTTGTTGTTGTTGTTGTCGCTTGTACTCTCACAGCGTAAGTCATCATTTCCACAAGGTCACTCAATATTAGACTTTTGATATCCTGCACAAAGGACATTTTCTCTATAAATAAGTGAATTTCCTTTAATGGAATTCATTTCTCTGAAATTTGTATTATAAATTAGGCATCTGACTGAGGATCGTGAGATGCAGGGTTCATTTCAGGCCAGTAGCTGTGTCCAGTGGTGATAAAAGAGTTAAACATGACGTTTATTTATCCACAATATCAACCATATAGTTACCGTATATCAACTTCAAAATTTAGCAGTATATCAATTTAGGAAAATTATGTAAAACCTTTTTTAATTATTTTCAGATGTTGTATACCAAGAAAATATGTTAATATTTGAAATGAACTACTTGAATAATTAAGCCATCGCAAATGTGAAGAGGACCTTATTAACTGTTCTTGACTGAACAGTGGACCAATCAAGCAGTAGAGGTTGGTTGTCTCGTAGTGTTTGACCCCAGACGATGACGTAGCCTGTAATGTTCCTCTCTGAAGTCGACTCTGACCAAGTAATCATTGCAGTTGAATTTGGACCACTTCCAACGAACTGATATCCAATGTCAAGCGTTGGACCAGACCTCGTATCTTGAACTAATAAAACAAGTTAATTAAATGAGATGACAGGAATGTAAATAACATATAATAGATCTCCATAATGTATATGTTTCTTATCATGACTGCAAATGGTGACTAAAATGCCCGTAGGGTCACTCTTTGTACATTCTGGCGACAGCGCTTACTTTCTAAAGTTTATCTTTCGCATTTACTGCTTTATTATGGTTACTTCATATTAAATTGCGACTAATGCACGTAAAATGATGCGTCATAACTTATATTGAACTTAAGAGATATAAAGGAAACCCTGTATGCCACATAGAGGCCAATGAGCTTTATGCAGCGAAAACTGCATTGAAATGTTACAGATACCTTTATTACTGGAACGACTGAAACATTCGCGACCGAGTGTAATAACACTACTTATTACGATTTAACTTCCGTTTCCCCATCCCCTTATAATGTTGGCAACATAGGCCTACATTAGACAGAGATTAGTCTTAAAAACCTTTATCGAAGCAGTCTGGCTCTTTTTCGCCGATGATAAATGCTTTTGAACAAGATGGTGTGGAAAAGAACCTATACGTCATTTCTCCCAATGCATCATCATCATCATCGCCAGACAGAGTTTGAATTCCAATAATATACTGACAGTCAAATCTCAAGTCGTATATTATAAATCGGTTTTCCTATTAATAATACAGAACAGAAATATAATTAAAACTTTAATTTTGCAAACTAATTCAAAAGTGTAAAAGGGAGTATAACGTTAAATATGTTAAAGCACTTTTTAAAGATTTTAATTGATATTCGTCATTATTTTCTAGTATTTAGTCAATTTGTGCTTGAAAGATATATGGCTTTTTCTAGTGGTTTGCATGGCCTTTTAAAGCCTTTAAATTAATAAATAATCGTAATAATAATAATAATAATAATAATTCGGGTGGCCGTTAGTTTCCGTTTAGGGTCGAAAACGTGCGAGGATGATGTCAGAGACGTCCCCATCACATGTCACTACAAATCGATTCACTCAAGCGGTCTGAAAAACATGTGCTGAAGAGAAAGAAAAGGATCCTAAACGGTGCCGGTCCGGTGATTAAAATAACAGGCAAGATGGAAATATCTATGGCGGGAAGAGATGTGCTTTCAACTTATAACGGACAGTGGAAGTAGTACAATATGAGCGAAGATCAGGTGTCAGAGAGTTCCAAACAGTAGAAGCTGAAAACGAAAATGAACGTACGTCTACCTAAGAACGTGAGAATATTAGGAATTTTGAGCAGTTTGGCAGCAGAAGAACGAAGCTTACGAGAAGGTTGATATTGGGTTAGAAGATTCCAAAGGTAAGAAGGTTCACCAATGGTAAGTGTTTTTAGAGCTGACAGAGCAATTTTACACTGAATTCTTTGAACCGCAGGCAGCCGATGAAGAGTAGTAAGTAAGGAAGTAGAGGTGGCCTGAAGCCTTGAGGATCGACAGACAACATGTGCTAGAGAATTCTGAACGCGTTGCGAATGCATGATAGACGAAGAATGTAGGCCATATAGCAATGAATTAAAGTAGTCGAGTTCAGAATGAACTGTAGAGTTAGCAAAATTATGGATGAAATTTTTATCAAGAGATGACCGTCTCTGTCTGATTTGACGGATCTGGATGAAAGACGAATGACGGACAGATGGGATATGAGTCAAGGTTTTCATCAAATATGACACCAAGGTTTTAAACCTTAGGAATCGGAGTGAGAGCAAAATTTTGAAAATAGATGGAAGAATTGGATTCTTCGGTTCTTTGAAAGTGGGTGCCGATTAAAAGATATTCAGTTTTAGAAGGATTGACAGAGAGACGACCGCCACAAAACCATGAAATAAAACTTATGTCAAGAACAGATGAATGGTGTTGCAATTTCGATTCAGAATTTGAGGTAGAAAATGAGACATACAGCTGAGTATCATCAGCGAGTGAATATTTCACAGAATTAGCTCGTACCTCCGATGTTGCAGACATTGGAAGCACATGAGAAGGATCTGTAACCTTCTCGTTGGCACATCCTTCAATAGACCAATGAATCAGCATCTTTCTTCGATCATCTGTAGTCGTAGAAATAAAATCATGATCTCTATATGTAGTCAATAAGTAGAAATGTTTAAATGAATAAGAAAGTTTAATAAGGAGCCGAAATTTGGCTACTAACGTAACATAACATAACGGGTTAGAGTTTAACATAAGAGTTTAAAGTTTAAAAGTAATTTAATTATACATGTACATCTTATAATGGTTCTAAAATGTACATTTTTTAAATTTATTTAAAACCACTACACTTTACAAAATAGCATAACAATATACCATAAACTGAGACAGTGAGCAATGGTTTGTGGCTTCCTGAGGAACCCTAAGGCTATCAAGCAGGACAGCAACAGCTTAGCATTTACATCATACAATATTTGGACCATAATTGAGAGATTTAATTAATTATGAATTACAATATTTATGCTAAGAGATTAACATGAAAACTATTAAACTATGATAAATTCAGTAAATTATACAAACGCATTTATATTAACTTACATTTATAGAAGAAACTAGGTCTATCAGGTTATCAGATATACATGAAATATTAGTAGCCTACTAACCAGCAAATAGCTAAATGATATGTTTACGTTATTGATACTTATCAGATATTAATATTGCTTTTATAATCTTCTATACTTGACTAATTTTGCAAATAACACCTAATTACATAAAATAGATTTAATGACACTTTCATTTGAAATCTAAAATATCTACAGTAGTACAATTAATGTATAAATGTAGATATATTTGTAGTTAAAAACAAGCATTTTATGAGTAGTAGCCACATCTTTACCAAAAGCCCGAAAAGAAGCCTTCACTAAGAAGAAATAACTACTAAGAAAAAGTTTGAAGAATAAATTCACGAAGAATAAGATTTTAAAGCTTTTAGTGAGACCACGCTCCTGTGCGGTTGTGAAACATTGATGCTAGTAAAGGAAGACCTAGGCAAATGGAAGCATTTGAAATGTGACCATGGAGAAGAATCAAATGGAGCGATATAATTACGATCGAAGAAGTGCTATATAGAGTTGGCATAAATATACAATTGATAAATATCACAATGAATAGAAAGAAGAACTGTATGGGTCATATTTTGAGAGAAAATTCCTTACTAAAAGAGGTAATCTAGGGAGGATTGAGAGGAGAGAAGCGTAAATGAAGAAAGACACTTGGGAAGCTGGATGATTTATTAACTTCATATGTTGGCGTGGGGGTGGAGGTGTACGGAGGAGTTATAAGCCATGGACCTGCCAATAGGCAGTACACTAAGGGAGAGATAGAGAAGACCGATGGACGTTTCTGTGTAAGTGATTCTTTAACGGATTTAATTAATGAAAATGATAATAGTAGACCGATGGACGTTTCTGTTTAAGTGATTCTTTAACGGATTTAATTAATGAAAATGATAATAGTAGGACCACTATTCAAATTTAAAACTACCAAGATTAAAATATAATTTAAATATTTAAAATTAAGTGAGAATATACAACCTACCTGCGCCTATGTGCCAGCTGACATTGGCTCTGAGAAGACCGTTTTGAAAGTAAGTCTTATCTATCTTCAGATCAAAGGGCGCTGGGCTACCTGACACAGGCCTTGAGTGGATGTCTTGATGCTCTGATTGTGATAAATCTGTTTTAAATAATATTATTAACTTTATTTTTTAAATCTTCTTATTTCCAGCAGCTGTTGCTGCAATAGATAAGCAAAACATTAACGAATTAATGTTAAGAAATTTTCACTTTTCGTGTAATGTAATAAAAATATAACTTGATTCTCTGTAACAAAAATATTATTATTCGTAATATCAAGATCGTTAATATTTCAAGTTTCAAAATTCCTATTTCGTAGTATAAGAAGCTTTAAAATATCTATGCATTTACGAAGCTTATCATGGCTTTAAGAACATTTTGCAGTTTTATACAGCTAAAGCAACATATCACGCAAGTTCGACTATGTTTATATTAGATATAATTATAATGTAATTGATGCACAATACTATACAAGGAGGCATACCATATTTTCGAGAGATATGTAGAGGGTACGTGGTAATGGTCAGGGACGCCTTTTCACTCTTGTGTTCTGAATTAGAATTACGAGACACGGCTTGTACCTGAAATCATGAACGCACGCAGGTAGAATCATTGACAAGCATAGCTCGCTGCTAACTAGTATACAGTTAATTAAGCAATTAAAATTAAATTAAATGACGTATAATGACGACAAATGAATAGTGTAAATTTGCTCATGAAAGTATTTAAGGTTAGAGATATTACCGTAGAATAAATTTAATTGTTAGCGAAAGAGTAGGGGTCTATATGTAACAAGTTTTGAATAATAAATTTATCCTTTTTGTTCGTATGGTTACACAAATGCCAGCCTCATATGCTTACAAAGTTTCCTTCCTCGGTTTCTGT
Source organism: Enchytraeus crypticus (assembly GCA_905160935.1). NCBI lineage: Eukaryota > Metazoa > Annelida > Clitellata > Enchytraeida > Enchytraeidae > Enchytraeus > Enchytraeus crypticus. The sequence goes on along the minus strand of CAJHZI010000547.1, from coordinate 234,375 downwards.
TTTTGTTGTCTTCGTTATTCCCTACTTTATCTCCATGGCTATTTATAATCGTTGCCTTCTGCTGGCGCATCAATTGCAGCCGGCGCGGATTGAAGAATAACCTTTCAACAGCCTTGGGATTTTTTCCAAGATCCAATCATATGTGGACATGAAGAGGAAAGCGGAAGACAGAGAAGAGTGGAGGCGTTATATACCATGGACCTGCTAGTAGTCAGTGCACTAAGAGAAAGAGATAAAGAACGCTTTGCGATCTCGTTGATGGACTGGTATTTAATTCCATTTTTAATGCCTATATTTCACTTAATGTCACTTATTATTTAATTTGCATAATTGCTTGCACATGTTTGTCACACATTCACTGATGTTGTTGCTTTGGGTGAAAATGAGTGAAATCAAAATATTTCCCTCTCTTTTCTTTCTCCCTCCCCCTATTTCTCTCTCTCTCTCTCTCTCTCTCTCTGACAGTATTTTTGTGGCACTGAAGCATACGTTAAATAGCGTAGGGGTAACGTCATGAAGTTTTAAATGACAAATCCTGAGGTGATTTGAATCTTCGTGGGTTCGAATCCCGGCCGCGCTGATCTGAGAGTAAAATCTCGGACATTCACTGGACTGGTTATAAGGAAAATGGTCTAAATTGCCTAACGGATTAAACATGTGGTTTTAAAAGTGATAGATATCAACATAGTTGATTATTCACTATAATGCGTGTTTACTTTTTTAAACTTTTTCTGAAGACTCAGTAAGTCTCTGATCAAAGTCATCTATTGTCAAAATGCCGACTATGTACTTTAAGTTAAACGTATTAGATTAGCACTTAGATACCTGAACTTGGTAGCTAGTGTCGGGTTCTAAATCAATCATGCGGAAAGAAGTTCGATCAGAATCGATTGTCTCCTTGAAACTTCCTCGCCTCTCAACAGTTGATAAACCCTTCTCGGAACTTTTGCTCAAAAATATCTACACAGACAACAAAGTTTAACTGCGTGTAAAACACTTATTATCAATCCTAGACTAACCAGAACTCTGCTTCTTAAGAAATCGTTTTAGCGTAATAAAAAGCGTAGTTACAATAAGACTCGGTTGCACTTTTGTAATTAGTGGTTTTACAAGTAGATCATCTTCGCAGTTTCATTTAATACGCTCGAAGTACTTAACCGCCAGATGGAAAATGTTGTGTTATTAGTATATAGGTAAATTGAAGTTGTCAGAATTGAACTAACCTGTTTAATACATGAATGCACGTAACTTTCAGGAATTGTCTAATTTCCTGAAATACTTATAGCCTATTATGACTTACTGATTTAACGATATGATTAAAGATTTTTAATTGTAAAATCTTCAGACTAAAATCTCAGTCATCATCGTGCGATGTTTTGGCGTATGTTTGTACAGAATCTGTAGGGGACGTCCCTAACATTGCCTTATGGAGACTAACCGGACGTTATATTATTATTGATTGATCTTGAATTTATTGAATATTTCAAGTGCCACAAATACGTGGTGCAAAATATCAACTCACATTATAATACACAAGTGGCAGGTAGGTTGAGCGAGGCGGAGTCCAGTGTATTGAGACAGTTATCTTTCCATTCTCGATGAGAGTGTCCCCTTCCGTGAGATTAGACGGAGGATCCGGTCTGTCTAAATCTGAGCAACAGCAACAACCATCAAAAATTAGCTTGAATTCTCTAAGTTCAATTAGCAAAATTATTGGCATTGATCTTTGCTAAGTATAAATATATATTTGAAAATTTGAATTTAGGATTTTAAATTTAGGCTTATACTAAATTTTAGACTTATTTGCCTATAACTAATATGTATAATAACTAATATGTATAATGTTAGTATATTGCTAATAGATCAACATCAAAATATATCCAACATACATATAAAATAAGAGGCTCAGTATTTATTGAACGTAATTACACTAATAGCGTCTCACACCTCTGTAAGAGCACTGCATATTGATAAGTCTACAGCCTATAGCTCCTCCACATATTTCTCTCCTCTGCCTTTCTCTTCATATCAACATACGAATAAGTTATCATATTATGAGCATCCAGAGTCTCGGTCTTCAAACAACCTTCTTCCCCGCCATTCTTGCTTCAATTAACTCCTTTAATGAAACGTCCTTTCTTGGAATATGACCTATTCATCTCCTCTTGCAATTCCATATTACATTTATCAATTGTCTAGCTGTGCCAAGTCTATATACATGTCTCTTCGTCGTTCGTAATTTTGTCTGTCCATCCTATCTTCTCCATACACACCTATGGTTTGACAATTAGTTGTTCAAGAGAGTTCTTCAAAGTTGTTTGCTTAAAATGTCAGACAAATTAGATTAGACTCAGACCGTTTGAAAGAGTGAATGGCAGACTGTGAGCTGAAGGACCTCTGGTGCCAAACATGTTGACAGCAAGCACCCGGTAGAGATACCAGACTTCTGATCTCAGGCCTACCACCTTCACTGAACTATCAGTCGTCTGCGAGCCAAACAGGGGTTGAAATGCCTCAATAAATTATACTCAGTGTTTCGTGTGCGGTTGGATGGGACAATCACAATTATGGATAACAGAAAATTAAAAACTTTAACGAAAATTCAGTTTTACGTCGCAAAAATGTATATAAATGTAGTACTTAACTACTTTTAAGGACACTCTTTTGAAAGACTTGTATTTAGTTATGTCGTATCTTGTAAACGTGCTTCACTCAGTTGGATATACATGCACATAAATGTCATATAGCAGCATATGAAACCTAAGCAATTGCACTAAGTTGAAGATTAAGGACAGATTGATAGGTCGACATTTAACTACATTTGAAAACCTTCAAATAAGGTCAAACTGTAGGTGTGAACTATAGGAAGTGAGCGTCACAAAGCGTTGGCAGGCTAATATCAAAGTCTTAACAGGCCAAGTCAAAACATCATCGAAAAATGGAAATACAGGAAGATATGCTGAAAGCGAGTTGCGTACAATTTATAATATATACAATATAATAAAATATATAATATATATAATATATATAATATATAATATACATACATATATATATACATACATATAATATACATACATATATATATTATATATAATTATAATATATTATTCATAATAAGCGAATATATCGGATTAACAAACTTAAGCTACATTATTAATACAGAGTTAATCTAGACAACCTGGTTGATTTGATGCCAGTGTGACTCGGGGTGGTCACTGGGCAACTCTCCGATGTCAACGAGAGCTTCCACAATGTATATCACGTGACCGCCAGTGAGGGAAGGCCGCCATCTTAGTTCTATCGAATCACTTCGCGCCTCTGACTCTATCACTCTCGGGGCATCTGGCACATCGGGGGACTCTGCAACAACAAAAATCCCATTTTACAAATACCATATTACGACACATTATAATCAAATGATCATCCTTGATCATCTCATCTATCACTTTGACTGTGAGAGTTGGCATTATGAATATGTAAGCCTATAAGTAAGCCGGTAGGCGACGTTTAGTCAATTGTCTATGCACCAGTTCTGTGAGATTTTACTCTCTGATTATCTTCAGTAGGATTTGATCTCAGGACCTAACAAAGGAACAACTATTTCAAATTTACGACGTTACCTAAAGCTTTGCGCATTGAGCTACTTAGATATTCCATCAGCCAAAACCTCATTAATTTCTTCATTTAAGTTTGCAAGGTATTAAAATAATTGTAGTAGACTCTGAGATAATAAATAGAAATCTAACTCTGCATTTTGTAGGACAGTATACTTTTCAATGCTGCATATTAGATTAGAAACGGTGCATCTTCATTGATCCACGATCGTGTAAAATTAAATTTTCTGAATTTGAATTCGAACCTATGACCTTCTGATAACCTTCCATGAACTTGGTTGGTCATTGTCAGCTTGGCTTTTAGTGCATTATGTTTTTAAAGTAGCAATTTAATATCTGTTATGATGTTGTAGTTATTCCATGTACACAACAGGATGTTATAAATGCTGATTCATCACCTCCTCTACTATCAGCTGACCCTAGACGACATTTCGTCCCGCAGTCGTTTCTACAACAATTCTCTCCCTCCGCACAGTCCGAATCCTTGCTGCAGTTGTTCGCACAAGCCGAGCTAGTTCCCGAATCCATGACCGGGATGTCAGGTGGACAGAATCCAGGTGGATGACTCTTAATCCGAGTTAAAAATCCGCAACTCTCTCGACATTCTGCTCCGCCAGTGGTCTGTTATACACAATGATAGCAATCAATCCATCAATAAGAATTGATATATAAGAACGTTAATAAGAATTTAACGTCCGGTTCCTCCCAATAGGGTAATGTCAGGGACGTCTCTTGAGGACTCTACACAAACATGCGCCAAAGCACCTCACTTGCTTCTTAATGTTATAATGCTAGAAATAACAACGTTATGCTATACAGAGCATGCGCCGTTTGTAACTTGCAAGCTGCATGTTGTAGAAATATGCATTATAAAGTTTCTGAGTATTTCATAGACGGATATAAAAGACGTTCTGAGAAAATTTTATCTTTACTTCTTTAATTAATCACATTTACTGCAAATTCAAAAATAGTTAACTCGAATGGCTTGCTAACGCCTCCACTTAAAACAACATTTATTCTTTTTTTCATTACATTTTTAATTTTGTATCTTTAGAAAAGCTAAACTCCTGTATCCAACCTACTTTTAAATAATTATTAGATTAGGTTGAAATTTCCATCATACAGTAGACTATATGCAACACTGCAAACAAATTACGACATGTATGTGGAGGTGTTGGATAGAAGGTATATCCGTGGAAGATAATCTAATGAAGATGATTAAATTTAGTAAAATTAGCCTTTCAAGACTTCGTGTATTTTTGGTTATGAATCTTAACTCCGCGTAAATTAAACTTCTTCACAAAAGACAAATATTATAACAAATAATATTATGTGGGTTTATCATTTTTAAACTAAAATATTTTTAAAACTCGTCTTTTATTTAATTAATACTTCTGAATTGTTTCATTCGGTAGTAGATAAATGGATAGAGATCACTCACCTACAAATAAACAGCCAATACAAACTACATCTCCCTAGCGTTCTACCGAATGGCAGGTCTAAGCTACATATTCATACTCAGAGTCAGCTATTTTATAATCTCATTGACAGCCTAGTGAGTTTTATTGCATATTTGAATGTTTTCTTAATAAACATAGTTCTCTCTTTCTCTCACTCTCTCTCTCTTTCACGCTCCATAATGAGTATCCAATAGATCAGCAAGTAAATCCCTTAACAATAAACTTATCTATATTTTATGTAGATATAGCTCGAGAAAATATGGTTTCTGAGGTAGTTCCCGTTTCCTTCATCAGTGCTTGCCCAATCGAATCTAACGACGCTGGCAGTTAAGTTATTATGCTATTTTCATTGTCTCGAAAACCACACAGAAAAATACACATACAAATTATATAATAAGTTCTTTTACTATTCCGTACTATTAATACTTCACGTGTTGAGTCCTGGGCATTGAAGAACAGACCAACCGTTAACTGTCCGTGTTGCAAGAGGCGACAAAGCATAAATTGATGACCGCAATGGGACACCACCTCCGGAGCCATATATTTCCAAAGCTATGGGCTACATAAGTTATGGATAAGACTTTTGTGAAGGGATTAACTTGTCGATCTATGGAGTGCTGCATATGGAGCGTGAAAGCAGACTCGAGAGTATGAATATGTGCCATAGACATGCAGTAATATTGCGAACGCCAGTAATTTGAGTGATTATAATAAATATGGCCTTAAATTTAAATCTAGAGTATGAATTGATTGAATTGAAATATAAAATGCCTCCATACATGCTACATTCTTTATACAATCAATCAACCAAGAAAGCATCTAATAAGTACATGTATTGTCACCTTTTGAATGTCTTATTTAATTGCACACTAACCCTGAGAAGCTGGAAGCAATCGTGTCGAATATCAGCCTCTAATAGTTAATATCAATATTAACTGTCTCTGACAGTATCTCCTACGGTGCAGAAACTGACGTTAAAGTTAGTATTATGGTTTTTATATTTAAAAGAATATGATTTTAAGCACTCTTCCTCCATAATGTAATGCGCAGAACATAAAGTGAAGTAGCGTAGTGAAAACATGCCATACAAAAACAGGCTGTGACGCCTTTGTACATGTATGATTTAACGAACCTTCGTCTATGTGATGATTTGAATGGATAATTCATATTCAAACAATCAATTACCAATAAGAGTTTAACTTCCGGTTCCTAGCCGTAAGGCAATGGCAAGGAAGTCTGAAGCAGACTCTGCACCAACAGACGCCAAAGCACTTCACGATGACTTGTGAGTATACAAGACTTGTGAGTATACAAAACTTGTGAGTATACAAAGATCTTGTAGAAGAGAAACAAGAACAAAACAGTAACGGTCCATGACCCGAGGCAGGAGATTTAGAATATTTACCTACGGCGAAAATAAATGGGCTTTCAGATGGCCCACAAAATTACTAATACGCTTGCAAGATCGAATATCTTGTGGCAGAGAATTTTATATTGCCAGAGAAGAAAAGTTGAACGAACGACTGCTAATGGCAGATCTACTATCCAGAAGAGAAAGTACATTTTTACTGGTGGAGCCAAAGACTAAGAGGGATTATAGAGTGAAAAAAGTTTAAATAGATAGGATGGCATACCACAGTTTAATTCTTTGAAAGCTAAAGGAGCTACCTTGAATTTTGTATGTTTAGAGTTTGAGAGCCAGTGTAGTTTATTAAGAAAAGAAAAAGAGTGGGAGTTTAATTTGTTCGCATTACAAACAATAGGAACAAGAATATTTTGTACATGTTGACCATGAATTAAAGAGGTTTTAGGGTGAGCACTTAACACCGAGTTACAGTTATCAATCTTAGAATGGACAAGCGCATTATCTAATACGGTGGCTGAATGGATATCGTGTCATCAACCAATTTGGCGCAATTGTTGGATATGAAAAAGAAAGAAGGACAGGTAGATTAAATGTGTTTTAAAGTTGAGATTTAAATCACAAATTACTTCAAGGTTAAGTGCAGATTCTGGGCAATACAGAAATTTTTTATTGAAATGGAAGAGTTTGTAGATCTTCTTACGTTATTGCGAGTGTCACTGAGAAGGTATTCTTTTTTAAAGTGACAAGAAGGAGATTAGGCAAACATGTAGTGGACTTTATCCAGACTAGACATGAGTTTGGACACAATATCAAGAGAATCGGTACTAGCAACCGAGTTATATATCTGAGTATCATGAGCATAGAAATGAAATATCAGTGTCAAATCAGATATCAAATAACTTAAGGGGTATGAAATTTGAAAACGGGTGGGCCGAGCACGGAACCCTTAGGAACCCCATAAGGTAGAGTACAGATGGTGTTAGAATTTATAACTAATTAAGAGTACGCTGTCAAAGGTAATTGGAAAGTTTGCAGTGAAGATTCGGATGCATGGATTAAGTCTAGATAGGAGAATTTTGTGATCAATATTGTCAAAGGCAGCAGAGAGCTCAAGAAGAATGGGAGCAGATACTTGTTGTGCATCATTGGCATTGACTGAATCATTAAATCTTCAATTTATTGTGTTCTATTTTAATAATACAGCAATACTACAGAATGACATCAGTGCAAACCTTTGAGTTCCTTGTGCATAACGATTCACACTGTGTTTTGATGAGAAATCTCTCTGAGCAAGGAATTAAGCACTGCAAATACCACAACATGCTACTACTAAAATTAAATCAGCATCATCATTTTTCCTTGAATCCCAGCTCAATTAGGGTCGAAATTAGAATCAATTTCTGAGGCATAGTCGCTCACCAACCAAAGAGCCATTCTGACGTTGGTTTTAATCTTAGAGCTTTTGGCACCTTTCACAACACGTGCATTCCACGATTAATCTATTCTTCAATCAATCAATAAGAATTTAACGTCCGGTTCCTCGCCATAAGGCAATGTCAGGGATGCCAACCAGGGCAAAAACACGGGCACAACACGGATAGATCTTACATGGGCAAATGTGTCCTATTTTTCTAAATTACCTCTCATAATGTTAGAACAATATTTCGTTGTGCATTTAACAGTTAGCTACAACTAATATTAATTTCAACCTACTACAATATTAATATATACGAAATATTGTCATAACATTCAGAGATGTAATTTAGGGAGGGAAGAGACCTATGATAACATCGCACATTTGATAGATAACAGACCTATGATAACAGAGGCATTTGACCTATGATAACATCGAGCTCTACTGAACGACATCCAAACCGATGTGCAAAGAAAGCACAAGGGTCACAAGGTAAAAAATTCTAAATATAAAAATCTAGTTCAGTGAAAGGGAATTAAAGAAATGGAGGTTTGCGTGATGTTCGCCAATAATAGACAGTAACTGAAAAACAGACAACAAAAAGTAAGTCTTCAACTGTCAACGTAACTGTTCAAAGAACTGTAAAGGCTGATGTAATTCGAAAGAAGACGAAGATTGGATGGAAAGTATTCTAAGGTATTCAGTGAGTGTGCAGTATCAAAGTGATATATTAAAAGTTCGTTGTAACTTATATCTTGACTTATATCTAAATCAACACAAGAAATACGCATATACTAGAGTAGCACTTAGCAAAAGTATCAAGAAAGTGAATACTTTAGTCAAGAGAAACTTACGTAGAGATATAAAATTAGGTATTTGCAATAGTCCAAAAAGGATTGCACAAGAGATGAAACTCTAAAATGTTGAGGAAATGCAAATCACTATTTGGATCAGTATCTAGGACTTCAGAGAATCAATATCAGAACCTAGCACACCCATCAAGTTATAACTTCACCCCATTCTATACGAAAAAGCTGAAATGACAGCCTTGATAATAGTGGCTGTAGGGTGATAGAGACAAAGAATTAGTAACAAGCTAAGTTATGATGCTGCACTACTCTAGAAAAGACACGAGATACAGCCAATTAATCATTCACTCGTTGTGTTTATTGATTGCGACATTAAGCGCATTCATATCCTGAAGAGTTTTAATCTTATCCTCAAATTAATGTCACATTTCCACTTTACCTAGAAATTGAATCAAATAACCAACAAAACAAAAAATAAATAATTTTATTATTCCAAACGTAATGAAACATAATAATAATAATAATAAAGGTTTAACGTCCGTTTCCTCATCCAGGGATGATGTCAAGGACGTCCCCAACAGCACACATCACTACAGATCAATTCACCCAGACCAATCTGCAAAAGAAATGTGCTGAGGAGAAGTAAGGTCCTAAACGAAAGCCAGTCCGGTGATCAAACATGGTCAGGGTAGATTGATTATGTCTACGGTGGGAAAAGGTAAGTCTTAAGCTTGCTAGAGAATGTTGAAAGAGAAGAACAAGAGCGAAGATTAGCAGGTAAAGAGTTCCAGATTGTGGGTGCTGCGTAAGAAAATGAACGTCTGCCCAATGACGTGAGAATATTTGGAACTGAGAGAATTGGCATCGGTGGAGCGAAGTGCACGTGAGGGACGATAGGGAAGAAGAATTTCAGATAAGTAAGAAGGCTTGCCAAATCGCAGAGTTTTGAAAGTTAATAGAGCTATTTTATATTTTATGCGTTGATTAACAGGGAGCCAATGAAGACTGCGAAGTAGAGAAAGAGAGCGAAATTGAAGTCGAGAGGACTTACAAACAACACGTGCAAGAGAATTTTGGACGTGCTGCAAACGATTGAGAGAACAAGTAGGCAACCCATGTAATAATGAATTACAGTAGTCGAGCTTTGAATGAACTATAGAATTAGCAAGGATAGTGGCTGAATTTCTAGTCAGGGATGGACGTATTTGCCTAATCTGACGAATCTGAAATAAAGAAGCGCGACAAACAGAAGAGATATGGGATTTAAAGTCAAGGTTTTCATCAAATATGACTCCAAGGTTTTTGACGGATCGAGAAGGTGAAAGAGCAAGATTCTGAAAATTAACAGAATTATTAGTAATTTTATTTCTTTGCAAAGGAGTGCCAATTAAAAGGTATTCAGTTTTGGAGGGATTAACAGCAAGACGGTTAGCACAAAACCAGGAATAAACCTTGTCTAGAATGGATGAGAGATGGGCCAGTTTCTGATCGGAATCATGATTAGAAAAGGAAATATACAGTTGAGTGTCGTCTGCATAGAAATGAAAATTTATGGAAGACTGAGCAAGCAAGTAGCTAAGAGGAGTGATATATAAAGAGAAGAGCAATGACCTAACACTGAACCTTGAGGAACACCGCGTAGGAGGGGTAGTTCAGAAGAGCGATTTTGACCAATAACAACTGATTGTGTGCGACATGAGAGATATGATGTAAGAAGGGAAAAAGAAGAATCAGAAATGCCAAAACAAGATTTAAGCCTATTTATTAGAATGCCATGGTCATTTGTATCGAAGGCAGCAGAGAGATCTAGAAGAACCAAGGCAGAAACCTGTTTGCTACTCATGGCCAAGCTAAGATCATTATGTATACGAAGAGGAGCGGTTTCAGTAGAATGGAGTTTTCTATATGCAGATTGATAATGAGAGAGAGAAGGGAAAGAATCAAGATGAGTGCATAAACCAGTATAAATTACCTTTTCAAGAAGTTTAGAGATGAAGTTGAGATTGGAAATAGGACGGTAACTGGAAAGATCATCTTTTGGTAGAGAAGGCTTTTTTAGCAAAGGAGATGCAACTGCTTGTTTGAAGGAGGTTGGAAGATACCTTCTGAGAGTGAGAGGTTGATTAAGTATGTAATAGGAGCAACTAAAACATCAATACAGGATTTCAGTAATCGTGTAGGAATAACATCAAGGCAGCAAGATGAGTCGGTTGAGCGAAGAATAAAATTGCGTATTTCTTCCGGTTTAGCTGGTTCAAAACTAGAAAGTAGTGGTGGCTCAGGCATATTTACAGAAATGGTGTTGTCCATGTCAATAGAGTTGGAGGGTATAGAGCTACAGAGTTTGGCAATTTTGTCATCGAAAAAGTTGAGGAAAGAGGTAGCAAGAGATGATGGTGAGGAGCTAGAGGGGAGTGACTTGGGAATGGTGCGATCAAGCAGAGAATCGAGTGCTCCCATAATTTCTTGGGATTATGACATATAACATGGAGAAATGCAATAAGATAAACAAAATCATGCCAAAGCCTAGTTTAACGTCAGTTTCCTGCTCGACATCATGTCAGTGACGGGAAGAGCACTGGATTTGAGTTATGTACCTACTGCTCAACTGTCGAACAAATTGAACAAACAAAACCAACATGACACCTGTTCAACCCTAAAGAATATAAATCTATACACTACACATACACACACACACACAGATCGACACACACAGACACGCACACATATATATATGCATATACATATATATATATATATATATATATATATATATATACTGTATATCATATAGTATACATGTATGTATATATATATATATATATATATATATATATATTCACAAAACCAATGCCTTATCCATACCTTATGTAGCCTATAGCTTTGGAAAAATATGGCTTCTGAGGTAGCTTCCCGTTGCCTTCCTCAGTTAGTTGGATTAATTACAATTTAACCCTGGGGGAAAAATTTCATGGTGAGGTGGGTCCCCTCTTGCCAGCCTCACCTCCTGCCTTTAGTCGCCTTACGTACACGCGGCAGATTGTTTGCGGTTGCCCTATTCTGCAGTGGTCCAACCACACCCGAGCACAACACGGGAAAAGCACAACAAGTTAATCCCTTTGTGAAGGGATTAACTTATGATTTATATCTATATAATATTTATACGGTTTCATTATCTTCGCTTGTTAAAATGATAACCACTCTTTAATTAGTATTATTGTTACGCTATTGGTTGCTTAACAGGTCCAATACTTACGTTATCACAGCTTGGATTGAGTTTACATTCTGCCAGAGAAACCATTGAATTTGGACCAAATAATTCCTTGCGCACTAATGCATTTTCTCGACTCTGTCAAAAAAGTAAGAACATTTAGCAATAAACGCTAAAGTAATTTCAAAACTGATATGATTTTACGATTTGTAAATATAATTTTTTTAACTTTTAACTGACCCTTCTTTGTACAAATTTTCCAGATAATATCCAAGTATTAACTTGTCCTTTAACAAAATCTCGGGCAAAGAGGAATATTATATATATGTATGTAGTTAATTTTGATGAATTGATTGATTTATCAACTATTTATTGATTTATTTATTTACAGATAGAGAGATAATTTGTTTCAATGATGAAATGGGTTATTTTTTACTTAATGACAGTTTCACTGTTCGATAGAAAAATGAATTATTGACTAGGCGTCTAATTGATTGTTTGAACCATTTATTAACTGACTGACTGATTAATTAATTACATGAAAGCAGAGATGTCGAAACAAGCAACTCTCTCTCCCTCTCTCTCCCTCTCTCTATTGATTGCATTGGTTAGACTAGAGATTGTTTAATTAAAAGTGTGACTTGATAGAGACCGTGACATTGCTCTTTACTGTGGCGATTGCGATCATGAGATAATGCGACAACCTTAAGTGCTGTCGATGGTGATGTTAAGTGCTATGCCGTTTTCATTAGTGAAATCTAAATGTCTTTCTAGAAGAAGTTAAATTCATCCAGGGTTTTATGACTCTTGTAATTAGTTTTCAGTTTTGTTTCAAAGAAACGATACAACTCTCTTGATCTTGATTGAATGTGAAAGTCGATTAGAGCTTGATATTTCTAATCATCACGCTCAAAAAGTGACATTCAATTCAGCTTTCTGAAGACGGAGAAGCTTGGCGGCGAAATATCGTAATAATGATGCTAGTTAATAATTCTCTGAGTGGTATGATAGTTCTTATGATAATTCTTATCATATAAGTCGCGATGAATCTGAAGGAGGCCTGCGATAGATGGTTTCCAACGTATCACCAATAAATTCATTAAAATTGAAAAGATTTATTGTTCGACGTTCAAGTAGTTAAATCATTTCAGTAAGTTTACTGTTTTATACTTTGAAAAATATTACCATACCTTGTCGTGATTCTATTCAGTGTATTTAATAAAATGTTACTAATCTAGCTACTGAGAGTGATGGGTACTGACCCAGTTTTCAAGTTACGTTTTTGAGCTAGAAACTCTAAAATGAGCTTAACTCAAATGAGTTAATTTATTGTTAATTTTAGTTAACTCACACTAAAAGAATGAACTTTTTTAACTCGTATCTAACTCGCACATATCTTTATAAATGCCAATCGTTCACCAATTTCTAGAAAACAACAATGGTTCATCCTGCAACATCTCGAACATTGATTCTCCATTATGAAGTGATCCATAGAAATGACATCTCTTGAGACATTGATTTCGTTACAAATTTCTTTGCTTATAAATTATTTATTAGCTATTTCCATTCAGTGCATTCTACTTGATTCTAGTGGTTTCTAGTGGAGCTCAACTTCTTCCTTATCCCTTCTGAGAGTAAGAAAATTTGTTGATCCAAAGCGTCAAAGAAATTCTACAGCTATTAACTGTCAGCACTAGAACAGCAGCAATAGCCACTCGACCTTTGTAGAACTTAGCGGTTAGGATTTGCTCCTCATGTAAGTAGTAAAAACAGCTGGAGGAGATCAGCAGCTTCTCATTGTTATTAAGTTAATGTATTATTATTAGCTGAACATTCACACAATAAAGTTAAGAAAATACAGTGGGCTAATTAAGTGAGAGTTTTTTAGTATAGCAGGAAGGACCTTTTGAAAATAACCTAAATGTTTAGGTCTCCGGTTTTTTAATCCTCGATCAACACAATAATATCAATTAGCAAGTGTAGCAATTAAACATCAATTAGCAACCATAATATAAATTAGCAAAAACGGCAACAACAATATCAATTACCAAGTAGAACAATCATAAGATTAATTAGAAAATAAAACAACAATTGGAAAGTATAGCAAACATAGCAGATCTAAAATATCTAATAGTCGAACAGGAGCAAAAATTAGGAGGCAGAGAGTTCCATAGAGTAGGAGCTGAGAAACAACGAACAACGAACGTCTACCTAATGATGTGAGAATATTAGGAATTTTGAGCATTTTGGCCTTAAAAGAAAGAACTACTGGTAAAGAGTTAATAAAAAAAGCCTAAATAGAAGAGATTAAAGACGGTGGCAATTCGTTTTTGTTAGAAATATAACTATTTCCAAATTATTAAACTTTTACTTAGTAAGTTAGTCGATTTTACTGCTCGGTCGGCCGGGCAGCAATTAAATTTACATTCACCGGACAATTGTTTCTCATCTGCTTACATCCCTATGTGACTGAGTCTGTCAAAATAATGACTCGTGAAATTTGTAACTTAAATCAAGTGTTAAACAAATATGTAACTATATTTAGACACAACCAGATACCTGTAACATCGAAAGACAGCGTGCTTGACATCTAGCAGTAATTACGCTCTGACTTGTTTGTTTCGCCTCTCCACATACAAATAGCATCATCATCATCAGCAAAGTTTCGCAGAGACTTGGATAACCGTTGAAGACGTTGAAGAGGTAATCCGTTCTGAATATTTCTGGAACCCTCATGTCTCATTTACAATTGTTCGTATACGCTAACAAACTGTAGTATTATCTTATTTACTATCGTTTTTAATACAGAGTCTCATAGTGTAATATTCTTGTTAATGTAAAGAAGGGCAAAAACTTCTTTGCTCTTTTCATAGTTCAAAGAATAGATCACAGTAATACTTGTTAATTAACTGAAATATTATTTTATGAGGACAAATTAAATTAATTTCATATTAACCTTTTTTATTTTTCTCTGTAGCATTAGCATCATCTTTCAAAATGTGATTTTGTTTTGTACAATATACTTGCATGGCACAGTGTATTCATTTGTTTATTATTAGGCCTATTAATTCTATAAACTGGTAGGCCTAATGCCTTAGTACTAAATATCGTTTTCTTTCTAAGTAGAAAAGTTTAAAAATTATCTCGGAGATTTACGCCGATCTTCTGATTAAGTAATTGTAAAAGATTCAAACGAGGTGAATTCGAACAACAGACATGACGAAAAAGTGTTAAATTGGCACCCTTATTAGTCCTTATATATCTGCGTTATCTGTCAGGTATGCTTTTTAGAGGTCTAAAATATGATTTGGATACTGGTAAAATGTAATAAACTATTAAGGAAACCTAAGGAAGAACTATTCTGCAACAGGTTTGTCTATCATGTTTAAAATTAATTAGAACTTAATTAAACTTGCTATGAACATACGATCCCAACCGTTAAACTACTTGTCTCTTCGAATTATATTTCATTGTAATAAATTTCATTACATAAATTTCATGTCACTGACATGACTTCAGCCAATGAGCAACACCACATTTAAACTAATTCACTCATTACTGAATTTAAAGCTTTTAAAATGTGAAATGTTTAATGGCTGCTGCCTGTCTCTGCAATGGCGTTAATATGTATTGGTTGTTTTGTATCATGCTAGCAAAGTGAGCACCACAGTACATGTATATTGCTAGGACTTAATTTCGTTGTGATCTTTGTGATTGTACAGCTGCCTTTTGAAGCTTAATTATAATGAAATTACTAAATAGGCTTACTGTTTAAAAATTATATACTGTATTTACAATAATGCATAATAAAACATATACAAGTGAAATGGAGTTTACATCAACACTGTTTAGCACTGTGAACAGATTACACGCGCTTATATAGCAAAAATAGACCGGAAAAGTCGGCACTAGATTAGCTATTTCAGTTATAATACTATGTGAGGTAAGAAATTTTACGACAGCATTATAGTAGAAGATAAATTCTAATATAATCTTAATCTAACATATTATACATGTACATTCAAATACAAGTGGAGTAAGTAATGGATATCTCTTATTTAAATTGTTTGAATAACCTTTTCAAAAGAATTTTCATGTCTATAAGATCTTAAAGTTCTGATATTTTGTTGTCGAAGCAAATAAGTAAATTCGAGCTGCAGCATTTCAAGCAATAGACAACATTCCACCCTGGTTATACTAACGAGCAACCTTCACGTGAAACAGCGTTGTGTTTTACGATCTCAATTAGTTGCGTGACATTAAAAATGACAAGTACCTCAAGAACTCAGTCAAGCTCTGTGTTGATCAAATACAAGTAGAACACTTTATCTGACTTCTATGTATTCTGGACCATAGAGTTTCATCGGTAAGTTTATGAATAAAGAACATATGTAGCTTAGTTTAAGCATAAATTACACGATGTGAGTGACAGATACATTTTATAACTATATTTCTATTGAAGTTAATTATACTATTTAAATGGTTGTTATATTACAATGACACTAAGTTCTAATATTGGCTAATAGGCTGAATTATAGATCACTGTTTTACAAGTAGTTTGCTTTAGATTTTAGTTTTAATTTCTAGTTTTTCTTGTGATGCAGCGGCCTAAAATGTCCACTTCAATTTAATTTAAAGGTCCACATTTAATTTAAAGGTCCAACTCAGTTTTAAAAAGATCCAACCTCAATTTATTTCTCTTTGGCACCAGTGACTGGCGAATTATGAATGCCTGAAGTCGATATGATTCTTATTTTACTATGAAAGTGTTTGATAAATTGATAAAATTGATTGACTGACTAATCATGTTTGATTCTATTCGTGTCTGACATAAACCGAAGCTAAATGTTTGTCGATTTTTTCTAATTTTTATTTACTTAGTATTTTCTCTACCTCTCCCTCCCTCCACCTCACTAACTCTAGTGTTCTGTAAAGTGACCCGTCTAAAGTGCATATTCCTACTTATATTATGCTTTTACACTTCATTGAGGGCATTCCATTGATCAACAAGCTAATCCTTTCATACAGCGTAAGAAAATATGGTATCTGAGGTATTGTCCCCTTTCCGTCCTCAGTTCTTGCCGGTCGCTTCCTTGATCGAGGACTGTGGTTTACATTGGTTAATTTATTCTTCAGTGGCCCGAGCCCAAACCGGTAATGATTAGTAATAATAATAATAATAATAGACACATTCTCAGCAAGCAATCTCAGCCTTTCATGCGCTGCTGCTGGCTCAGCTGCTGAAGCCGCTGCCAATAGGAAGACACTTAAATATGCCGCAGTCTCTAGCAGCTACATATTCCTGCCGATTGCTTTTGAGACATTGGGCCCCATTAACTCTACCGCGTCTGACTTCATTAACGAATTAGGCAGGAGAACCAGTGCCATTACAGGCGACCAACGAGAAAAGCCTTTCTATGGCAGCGTCTATCTGTTGCACTCCAGCGTTTTAATGCTGTATGCGTTCGTGGTACATTGGCGAATGCGGCCTCCCAGAGCGTAGAGGAACTATTTTAAATATTTTTCATCTTTCTTTTAATTAAATAAAGTCTTTTTTATCTTATATTTTAACCCAGTGCCTTATACAGCCCAGGGCATTTAAAAAAAAAAAATAATAATAAAGATTTAACATCCGTTTCCTCACACTAGGATGATGTCAGGGACGCCCCCCTACTACATGTCAATTAATATTATATACATGTATCAGTAGTCATTATTATTATTGATATTTTAGAAATTCTTCCATGTTCTTAAAATATTGAACTTTAATAATTAGTCTACATTAAATTGATAGATTGCCTACTTATTTTTATTTTGCATGTTTGCATCTATAATTATTTATCCAATTGATGAATCTTTAACTACATGACATTTATTTACTCTTTAATAATTATTAATTGTTACTGAATAAATTTAAGAATCATTTTGCCCTTATATAAAGCATGTTACTGTTTATTCACAATTGTTCTGGAACCTGGAAAGATTTTTACCTTTTTATTAGTTTCGTATACAAATGCTCCCTATTGTTCTGGATGATTTAAAGCTATTAGTTAAGAATATTGCCCAAATTAAATCTATAATTTATAAATTATATATATAATTTATAAATTATATATATATAATTTATAACACATTTAGTATATTAATTGGCTTAAAAGCATTAGATTAAAGAAGTTATCTTAACATTCCAATAATGCAAACAGCTTTTATTGTTAAATTGTTAATATTTGTAAATGGAAATGATTTATTAGTGCAGTCAGTAAAAAATTTGACAGAGAGATCATTCTGCTATCGCTATCTGTGATCAGTGCGCTGTCTATTGGCCGATCTACGGCTTAGGGTTCCTACAACATATTCTGGCCTCTGTTTTGTTTTCATATCCACACGGATGCGTTATCAAGTTGTCCAGCACCATAATCTTTGTCATCTTTTACCTCTCTTAACTCCCTTTTTCTTAATTTTTAATATTCATAACTGATTCATTAATATATTTGGTAAATTCATATAGCTTTCTCCATGATTCCCCATAGCTTCATTTATTAGAGAGTTTATTAAAACATCCTCCTCATTTAACATCCACCGTTCACTAAAGTATAAGAATACGTTTCACAATAACTTTTTTCTATTTTTAGCATTTAATTGCTTTCTTCATTTATTAAATAGTTACTTTCTCTTAGACAAGGTCTCTTCTTCTTGCTTAATTCATTTCTGTACCATATCCGCCATCCTCGAAATATTTTAATCTCTTTACCTGTTTGTTTTCTTTTTCTTTTGGAGGCGGGATTTAGCGCGCTTGGCCTAGCTGCGCGTCAAAAAACGAAGTTGACCTCTATCGGTTTCGGTTGGAACTTTATGGGTGACCATCTTGGAAGACCAAGTGTTGACAACTGTGAATGAAAAAATCCTGAGGGTGTTGGATAGCTCTTCTTAAATCTGCGCAGGCTGCAAACGATGTGCCATAGAAAGATTACGATTTTTATGGAATCATAGAGAGAAAGGAGGAAATGGGTCTTCATATTTCCTCCTTTCTCTCAAGCATCGGTGATTCCTGGTCCAGTGTGCCGTTATGTTATGTTATGTTTATATCTCGTACTGTTTAGTATAACATTTGCGTCCATTTATATGCATATAACATATTAGCGACTATTTATTTGAACAGTAGCGTGGAATTTATGTACATTCTCTCACTCTCGTCTTCTTGACAGTAATCTTTATTAAATATGTTGGATTTCCGACCGTCAATAACTTCTTTTGATCATTTTGCGTATGCGTTTCCTCTAACACTTCTAACACTTGTATTATTTAATTAACACTACGCAATTTGACGAGGAGTTTCATCAGCTATAAGCCTATAACTACAATATGTAGTTTCATGTAATAAATGTACTGTATATAAAGATTAGACAATTCTAATCTATTTCCCGTATATAAATAAAACATGAGAAGATTGCAAATGCTTTAAATGCCATAAACAATTAAAGTGTCAATTAAAGTGATATCAATAGGCCCAATCTATGCTATAGATATCAACAGTCTCATCATATTATATGCTCTAAATTCTAATATTGTCAACTTTATCTCAAAACTCCTTGTTGCATATAGTCTTACGTCTACATGTACATAAAGATCAATATGCATAATAGTTGTGCATATATGCATACATTATACACATAACGTACATTTAATGCAAATATTCGTTTATAAATGCAATATTATTCTTGTATACTATCTTTCTTAAACGACTACCAAGCAATACATTCCTAATCTTAATTTTAAACACAAATTCCGGATCACTATTCTCTTACACTTCCGAAAGAGCATTCACTCGATCAACAAGTTGAATTCCTTTCACAAAGGATACCACTAGTGTAACCTTTAACTTTGATGAAATGGCTTCTGCGGTGGGTGGCCTCTTAATTTTTTCTTCATATTTGCTTAGTAGTCTTTAACGACATACGCAATGTATTCTTTCTCAAATGGTTCGAGAGCAACATCAGCAATATATACTATAGCATACACTGTACATTCGCAGTATTGAAATATACAAGTGTCTATATTATAAACCTTATACACGACGAATATAATGCATCCAATTCATTAACCATCAAGACAAAGTTTTGGTTTGCCTAAGGTAGCGAAAATTTAATTTTGAAATTTTAATGTTTTTATCTCAGATATATTAGCAACTGACCTACAGATGAAAATGCAATACATAATTAGAATGAGAGTTAAGGTTCAGCGTCTAACTGAACCTGCCCGTACACTTTCTTCGACGTCTCCCAGGCTGCGATGCGCCTGGCGGGCAGGCAGATCAAGCCGCCGATACCAATCATAGATCCCGACACCAGGAACGGAACAGTGTAGGACCCCGTGGCGTCCAGGATTGCTCCTGAAACAGCACAATACGATATCTACTTCATAGTACAATACGATATCTTCTTCATGGCACAATACGATATCTACTTCATAGCACAATACGAAATCTACTTCTCTGGTTCTATCGCCTTGGCTTTCTCTCTTCAATCTCGCTCTCTCTTCTCTCTCTATCTCTCTTTCTCTCTCTCTCTCTCTCTCTACCTCTCTATCTCTGCCTCTCTAAAGATCCGAGAATTCGATTGATCATCATATGAGAAGATCCATAAGATGCATCACATTTCCGTTTGCAGGACAGGCAATTGAAATATAACAATAAACTTCAACAATGCTGCTTGAACTTACTAAACGATGATTAATAAAAGAATGTTCGCTATTACAAGAAATCTAGTAAATATAGAAATGTCACACAGGTACACATGGCTAAATACATATGATTTAATTGTTTTGCTGAAAATTAACTTTTGAACGGTTTGAACATGTCACTTTCAGATTCTAAGTTATGCTTTATTGTAACAAAAATGTAATACCCCAGGCCAAGAGTGCTGCTAGGAGAAAGTGCCTAGGAAGTTTTCAGAGGCAATCATACTGCAATTGAAAGAGTCATGCTACCTATTGTATGATGGTGTAAACAGGATAGTTTTCTCAGGGCATAACGCCACTGCCAGTTAATGTTAAATTGTTCGAAGTTGGTTAGGGCATAGGGGCCCACCTCGTCATATGCAGAATCCTCCAAGAATAATGGTATATCACAACAAGAATGAAAGCCCCCAGTCCCGTTCACCCATTAAATATCCCACGGCCAGTCAGCACCTCGGGTGCTTCACTGATATATCAAACAGATGAGTCCCACAAGGATAAATGTGGGAACATTTAATGTCAGAACTATATAGTATATGTGAAAGAGAAAATTAGAAAATGTAAAGTGGGAAATGGATAAATGGAAGATAAATGTCCTAGGGATAAGTGACGTGAGGTGGTTGGGCACTGGTGATTTTATAAGTGATAAGTACAAGATCATCTATTCCGGAGAGGAGAAAAGAGAAAATTTGCGTCAATGACTTTTGATAGAAATATAGTGGAAGGTTTACGGCGGTTCTTCAGAGCAGCGACGGACTGATGGTAGTGCGGATCAAGGCGGAGCAAATATGCTAGGTACTTATCCAAGTCTACATTCCTACGCCAACCTCAGATTTACAATGGACAAATTTAGTGGTAATAGTAGCAGCAGTAGCAGTGGAGTAGCAGTAGCAGATGCAGTAGGCCTGGTAGTAGTAGCAGTAGTAGTAATAATAAAATAATATTAATAATAGCAAACAGTTATAAAGTAGAATTGTGAAAGATCGAATTTTAAAAGTAAAGGAAAGATTTAGCTGTGTAATGGACTTTCACGACAGAGAGTAAAAGCGTACCTGAGAGAGGAGAACCGAGTAGAATGGCCAGACCCTGAAATAAAGAAGTCAACCCAAAAGAGTTTGTTAACCGTTGTATGCCGAGCAGCTCAACGAACACGATTGATCGTAGGGCGATAAATGCAGCTGTACAGAAAACAGAACAGCGATTATATTAGAACAGGAAAACAATTGTATTAGTTAATTGAACAATATCCATGTATATACATATACAGTTGCATATATGATACAACTATATATGGGTAAACAGGATTGTTTTCTCAGAGAATGACGCCCCTGCCCAGTAAACGTTAGTCGAAGCTGAGGAAAGCATAGGGGCCCACCTCATCATCGCTAATTAAGTGTTTCTGTTTAGTTCTCTGTGTTTCTCTGTAGCGATTCTCTGAAGCTCAGATTTATCGGCAGAAGAAAATTAATATTCTCTTTTTAAATTCCTGTTGTTATTATTGCAAACTTTATTAACTAAAATTTATTTTACTTGTATTTCAGGTTTATTTCGATTGTCTAGTTATTTTTCAATTTGTATGATTGAGGGGTGGTCAACTAGATAGGTTACTTGTGAACTCTTTGACGGCCTTGTTTGTGTATGTCACTGCATATTTTGAGTGTATCGAAATAAACATAGTTCTCATCATAATCAGAATCCTCCAAGAATAATGGTATATCAAAAGGAATGTTATAAATAATTTAAAGATCCACTCGTATGTGGACATGAAGAGAAAGACTAAAGATGGAGATGAGTAGAGGCGTTATATACCATGAACCTGCCAGTAGGCAGTGCAGTAATAGAGAGAGAGAGAGAGAGAGAGAGAAAGAGAGAGAGAGATGATACAAGTATGCTGTGATATATAAGTGCACTTTTACATATAATATCATATATATATATACATGTATATATATGTATATACTGTATATATACGTGTATAAAATCATACATGTACGAAAATCTAAACATCTTGAGTTTCAGACAAACCTATAAAAGTTCCAAAGACTATGGCGTAAGTCATCAGTAGTTCGTAAGAGTTGAGGAGAGGCACGAGACAGGTGGCCACTCCCGCCAGTATGGCTGAGGCATTGTGGATCACTAGGCTGTCCGCCCATGGGCGATCAGCCAGGAACCCCGCCCCTAGTCGACCTAGAGTGTTGAATATCCCCATCAAACTTATGATGAGGTTTGCCTTCGATCTTTCCACTCCGTGAGACATTGCCTTCTCTGACACATACACGAACGGTGTGTATAATCCTGAAAAAATTTATTTTGTGATTTTATTTATTTTATTTTTATATACGAACATTTGTATATGAATGGGCATTGTTTTAGTTTGCATTAGCATTCCTGTATTGGTACAATGATTTGCCTGTGTGCATGCTCAAGTAACAAAGCTGGTAAAGCTAATGTTAACGTCAGTTTCCTCATTCGAAAGCGATGTCAGTGACGGGAGAGCCCAGGATTTGAATCCCACACATACTGATCCACGGTCGAATATCTTACCGACATCGACACTGGCTCCAGCCAGTTCTTGCTATAATATTCTATAAGTCATATTTTAAAATGGCAAATTTAAAATTTAAATTTTAATATTTTAAAAAGCATCACATTAATCTGTATCAAATTATTCACGTAAAAAATAAAAAGAAGATGATAATAATAATAATAAAGGTTTTACGTCCGTTGCCTCATCCAGGGATGATGTCAGAGACGTTGAGTCACTAGAGCACTAAACATAAATTGTGACAATAAATTTAGAGCAATAAAGTTAGTACAATAGCTAAAGACACGCAGATTTTTAGAGCACTTTTTACCTTTTAAATTCATTTTAAATTCTTTTCCAAAAATATAAAGTCCTTTACCTGTAAACACAAACACTCCAGCAAGGCACGCCACTATGAAAGTTAAACTTTTAAGTAATGAGAAATCCAGCATTTGAGTTACTATTTTCGGCACACATTTAAACTTTTTCTGCTTTGCATCTACATCCTCAGATCCTCTAACTACAGGAATACTAGTAATACTGTTAACATAGTCTCTCATATCTTTACTCTCCTTGTATTCTGCTAGCGTCGTAACGCTTCCAGCGTAGAAAATGTCCTGTCTGCTGAACGGACTTTCAAGCTGCTTCTTTTCCTCATCTGTGGGATCAGTAATGACATTTTCACGAGAGTTCACTGAACTACTGCTATCTACAAATCTGGTAGACCCGCCGACATCAAGCTGCTTAACTTTCTCTAACTGCTTCTGTTGCGGTATCGACTGCATGCCGAACTCACTGACGCCATTGTCTGTAGATTTCTTGGTTTCAACGCTCGCATCAGCAGCCAATGTAGCTCGAGCCAGTTTTGAGTTTTTATTTACAGAGATGTCTGCAGAGGGTATTGCAACATCCTCGTTTTCCGCTTCCGGGATGACGTCACTGCTAGCCGCCATTCTCTCTTTTACTAGCTTATTCTCCTTAGTTATGACTGAACCATCGAGAGAGCCCGTGGAAATACAACGACGCCTCTTCTTCTCTTCAACAATACTCCTCATGACCTGGGACTGATTTTTGTGTGTGGTGCGTCTTGCAGTTAGAGGTCTGAATATAAGGGCGCAGACAATTCCGTGCAAGGAAATGGCGCCAAATATAATGTTGGCTCCCTTCCATCCATATTCGTCTACCAGCAATGTGCCCAGAGGAGCGAAGACGAAGGTTCCAATTCCCGAGCCGCACACGGCTATTCCTGTTGCCATGGCACGCTTCTTGTCGAAGTAAAAGCCGACCATGACGATGCTGGGTAGGTACATCAGACCAAATCCTACACCTGTGAAGCATTGCAAATTAGCATAAGCATTCATTGAAGACTTTTCTGTGACACAGGTGACGTCCATGATCAGTAATAAAGTACATATAGCCTACATGTAAGTAAATTGACTTTACAAAAATTGTAAACTAATTTTTGCACCTCGGTATCTGAATTTACGGTACACGAAATCCGGCCGCGATATAAATCGAGATAGAAATTACAAATCTGTAAGATACGTGTCTAATACATTTGGATATACACTTAAGCTAAAATCCTATGTACGTGTTTATTCATGAAATTATCAATGTACAAAAGTATAAATTTTTTCAATATATTATTCTACTATTGTCACTTATCTTATTTCTTATAATCATGTCCTATCTTTATCCTTAGTTAATTTCATCAAAGGTACTTCAACTATACAATCTACTTTCTCTCAACAAATTTGTCTGAGGATTACAGACTTCTCACAGTAGTAACCATCCAGCTGCTTTGTCATTTGGTATTCTATTATTGTCACTTCTCTTATATCTTATATCTTTATCTTTAGTTAATTTCATCAGAGGTACTTCAACTATACAATCTACTTTATTTCAACAAATTTGTCTGAGGATTAGAGTCTTCTCACGCTAGTAACCATCCAGCTGCTATGTATTTCAACTTTGTGAAGCTAACTTTAGCCACCAGTGAATGCTCCGCATGTGAGACTGATGCAGCAAGGAATTCCTTGAATAATTTTTAAATATATTTTTTTAAATTTCAAAATACATACCTTTTTAATTAAATGTTGTAGTACGCAAATAATATCTAAATTAGTTATAAATTTTGCAAGAGAGTTTTAAAAAGCGATTTTAAACAGCCTCATCATCATATGATTGTGCTAAGATATTCTAAATAACTTAAATCGTACGATCGTCTCATAAAACTTCGCCGAGTAAGCGAAACCCTTTTAATCACCATGAAAAGATCTCAGACGTAATAATTAACAAGTCACATTTGATAGAAAATTTAACGCTAAACTTAGACTGAGAGATTAATAAAATCTGAATTATATAACTTATTAAATTATCATTTAATTAGTTGACTTGCTATCGCTGAAATCTTTATTTTTTTACAGTTAAAGTGAAACTTCTTACGCCCATTGCTTGCAATACCTACAATCCAGGGTAAATTAGCGGACTAAGCACTTGATATTAATCACATTCAAACAGTAAGTCAATAAAATAGATAAGGAATTATATGCATCTCCTTGTACAAAGATTTAATTGAATTAACAATAAACATGGCTGGAGCCAGTGGTGAAGTCGGTAAGACACTCGACCGCGGATCAGTTGATGCGGGTTCAAATCCTGGGCTCGCCCGTCACTGACATCGCTTTCGAGTGAGGAAACTGACGTTAGCTTTAGCTTTACTTTTAATTGAATTGAGTTTATCAATAATGAAGATTACTAAGGATAATACATGTCTACTATTCAATAATATTACAAACAATAGTCAGAAAGCGAATTTAATTACTTTAATAGTTTCTTTTTAGATCGTTTTTGAATTATTTATACATATATTTTATTTTCCTTGTATTTAAAATAATACTAAAGTTTCCTCATCAATGTTTGCTGTTCTGTTCGATATTTGCGTATATAGTAATAGTACTAGTAATCATATCTAGCTGGACTTACAGGGTTTTCATATGCTTAGGGTGTTCTAAGTAAACAAATAAGAAATAAATGACTGCTCTTGATTAGTTACCTCCTAATACGCCGTAAGTTAGGGTCATGATCTCAATGTTAGGTGAGAATATGCAGACAACGAAAGCGAAGCAAGACAACAGTGATCCGCTAATGGCCACAGCTCTGCACCCAAATCTATTCGCCAAACTACTAGCTATAGGACCTGCAGAGAAAATTACAATTAGTAATCATTGGAAACAATCGATGTTATGTTATATTTTTTATAATTAGAATTATCAAAATTATTAATTTATAATTAATAATTATCAATCTTTCTCTATATTGCAAAATTGAAATAATCGTTTTCTTTTAAAGGTATAGAAAAGTGTCATCATCCTACAAAAGCTTCCTCATGGTGTAAAGAAACCGGAGTTTGATGGAAACAATTGCCCTTACGGTACAATGATCATTGCTCTAAGGCAAGAAAATCATTCATCAGAATTTACCAACTGGCCTGACCAAACCGATTGGGTTCTTTCGGGAAGCGATGCCCGGGCTCGCAAAACAGCTCGTGAAATGATATCATTTAAATAATGATGGCGCTTTTTTCTACCCGAGCTGCGCTCGCTTGCAATGGAGCCGTGGAGCCTATGGTGTCGACACCCTGTCCGCAGGGAAAAATATGAGGCTCGCAATTTTTCGCCTGTAAACAATAACTAAGAGCCACATTAATGGCCTCATTATCTATGACCCTACCGCAAGAAAGGCTAGAGTGGAACCCTTTAATGGGCTGGCGTTTTTCAATTGCTCTGTTGCCATCGCTGAGGCCAAAAAGGCTGAACTTGGGATATGGGAAGCTAGGCGAATTCCAATACCAAGCCTGCTCACCAGTTGACTCGGCTTGCAGCCACTTCGAATCTGACAAATCTGCGTTGGTAATGGTGCACAAGCATTCCTTCAGGCCGTCTTCATACCCTAACAGCAGCGGATGACTGAAGCTAGAACTGGCTCTCAGAGAGTGTGTAGGTCTCGGTGCACTTAGGGAGAAGCATAGAATGTCAGAGCATCAGGAGCCGCTAACGACTTGAGGCGCCAAGTAGAGCATTTGAGATCCTCTAAGAACGAGGTAGAGAAGTCTTAGCTTCTCCCTGCGAGAGGAGCGCAGATCCGAAAATGAATTAGAAGATGAGCTAGTAGAAAAGGAAACAACTGTGGAATCAGGTATCCATCTGCCGAGCCCAAATTCCAGCCCCGGTTCCTGTCCCTCTTGCTCACATCAGTACCAACAGCGTTGTCTGCGAGGTTGCAGTTAGTGGAGGGTTATGAAGGGTTGGTTGGATCCCGGACATCGATAAATGGGCCATCCCGGACATTGTTAAATGGGCCATCAGGATGGATATTTTGCCGTCTCCTGAAGGTAGCCGTGCTAGGGCTGACCATGATCTTTAAAATAAACTAATGAAGTTCTATAATATACATTTACCTACCTGGCATCGCTGCGAAATGAGGAAACGGTCGTTAAACCTTTATTATCCAAACCAATAACTATATATAATTAATTAGAAATTCCGCTCAGCGAAATCCTCATACCTATAATGAGATACATGGCAGGAATCATGGATCCGGCCAGAGCAGCCTTGCCCCTGCTCGTATCGAAGTAGTCGACTATCTGGCTCATAAATATTCCAAACGTGTAGCAAATTCCGTCCACGATGAGATTGATGAGGAAGGAGGCGGCTGTAACCGCCCAACCCCACCCGCCGTCAGGTGGCAGAGGAGGCCCGTAGTCCTCCACCGGGGCTGGCAGGTCTTCCAGGCTGCTTTTCATCTCTGCACGCAGCGAGGAGTCGTCTTGAGCAGAGTGTGGCAGCGATACTTTCTTGGTTGCAGAGGGTTGCGCTTCGTTGATAGCGGAGTCGCTGTGTTTGATACGTTCAGTGTCAGACATTGTCTTCTGCAACGTTAAAAGTTGTTGTTAGTATGTTTTTAAAGGTATATACTATCACACAAGTGAACGCAAACAATAGAAATTAAGAATTTCAAAGGAAACAAAAACTCCAGCACATATATTTCTTTGACGTTTCCAGCAAGATATGTAGGCCTAAATTTGAAAGGCTTAGAACCTTGAACACCGAAGGCTTGCACTGTGTGTTAGATCATATACGTCAAAAACAACTCTATAGCTAAGACTAACTAATTAAAAATAATATTTTCAGACTTGTGTTCGATTTAATTACATATAATAAAACGAAACATATACTAGAACAACACTGATTGAGTTACGGGATATACTTCTAAAAACAAGAGGAGTGTTCGTTATAAATCAGCAGATATTTGAGATATTATCTGACAGCACTCATCATAAACGTATACCTCGTACAGTATTGTATAAACAGAATAGAACAGAGGGTAGATTCACAAGACGGCTAATAACGTCGCCCTCTGTGAACAAAATGCGATGAAATGTACTCAGGTTGTACGAAATTGGACTGCCTATTCGGATTGAGAATCTTAAGCATACATATAAATTCGATTCCAAGCTGCTGTATGTTAAATAACATTTGGGTACTACATTTTTACACCCTGTACACATTCTACATGTATTTAACTCTCAAATGTTCACAATGTTTTGTCCGGACACTGAAGAATCGATTAACTGCAAACTGAACGTGAAGTAATTAAGCAGCAGCTGAGGCAGGCAAAGGGAAATCATCTCAGAAGTTATATTCTTGCCATGTTGAAAGCCGGTAGGGTTTGAAAAAGCCAAAACCATAGTGAACGTATTGACATGATGATTGATTTTGCTCTCTTTTTAAACTGTAAAGAGCATGCGATGGGCAACAATATATTGTAAACCTTGGGCCTGCCGTTTTCAAAAAATACTAGAAAGAGAAATACACTCCATATTTCGTTGGCATAACGGCACACTGGGTCAGGAAGCACAGAGTGCTGGTTTAAGGCCATTTCCTCCTTCCTCTCCATGGCTATAAGCCATGGAGAGGAAGGAGGAAATTTCCTCCTTCCTCCTTCCTCTCATTTCCTCCTTCCTCTCTATGGCTATAAGCCATGGAGAGGAAGGAGGAAATGGCCTTAAATCGCAGTTAAGCTACATCGGCCTCGGGTAGTACTTTTTGGGTGACCACCTTGGAAGACCGAGTTGTGACGGCTTTGGGGGAAAATTCCCAGGGTGATTGAAGGATGTTCTTAAATCCGCGCCGGCTGCAATTGATGCGCCATCAAAAGGCAACCCATTTCCTCTTTCCCCTCCATGGCTTATAGCCATTTCCTCAGGGAAGGAAAAAATGTATGTTCTTAAATCCGCGCCTAGCGCAACTAGCGCGTAAACTTTTCTTTTCTTGATGATGATGATTTCTTTTATCTTGCTAAAGAATTAATAAACTTTTAAAAGTGACGTATTCATTATATTTACTTCGCTTCTATATAATTCTACTCGCCTGTTTTTGAATTGATGAAGCTTATATAAATAAATATATTTTGTTATTGTGCACAAGACATAAACAAACGAGAACTTACCTGATTTAAATAACAGCGTCAAATGAGAAGATTCTGGTAGTCTTCAAATCAAAACGTCATGAAAAAGCCACAATTCTATTGCCAGTCGTCCCGCTCATTTCACGAGTTAACCAAAATCTACATCGCTAACTATAGACTCTAAACAGATCGATTCTGTGAAATAGGAAATCAGGAATAAAATCAAACTAAACTCAAATTTTAGTAATAGTATACGCCTTCACAGCAGGAAATAATCATTGAAACAAAAACATACTACCTGGAAATAATTTTACTAGCTCTAGAGTGAAGTTGGTCTCAATTGTTATTTAATTCTTGAACTATCTCTCTCTCTCTCTCTCTCTCTCTCTTACTTATTATAATTAGTTATAAATTAATTAATTAATGGACACCAAAGATTTATATTAGATATTATTAAGTAAAATTTTGTTCAATGCATTGATTATAGTGTAATCAATAGATACTAATGAAATTAATTACTTCTGTGAGACCTAACTTACCTTCACGCAATAAGCTATCTAATTGTACTTCCCAGCATGCTGCACCGCAGATCTCCAATTCTCATCCATCCAATCTTCGGAAGTCTTCGTTTGAATCAATCGAACTTTGCTTTCTTACGTACAATTCCATAGGCAGTTGAAAATCCACCTTTTCCATTTCTCTTTTCCATCCAGTGTCAATGAGTGCGACTAGCGCGTAAACTTCCTTTTCTTTAATTTCTTTTATCTTTGAACTGATTTACTGGATTTTGGAATTTGCGCCATTTTTGGACTTTCTTTTTGTTCGCCGGATTGATTTTGTCTCAATAGTGCTCGACGTTGTCATTGATGACAGCATTCTAATTGTTGATGTTGTTGTTGCTAGTGGTTTTCACACGGTTGCAAAACTCATTAGGTGTGCCTAATGAAAAAAATTAGCTAATCAAGGAAAATTTGTTGCTGTTTTATTTTCTCTTTCATTGCGAATAATTTAATAGACATGTACATGTAGAACAATTTTCAATCAGGAATAATAATTCAAAAAATCGATTTTCTGAAATACACAAGCTGTATCGTCTAGCTATCTACAGAAACTAAACTCGCAATTACAGTAATAGCCTAGCCATGTACGTAGCTGCATGCATATGATTCTACATAGATAAAAATCTAGTGGTTATATAATATCAGTTGTAGATAAGTCCATATACATTGATAGTAACTATCGATTTATACCGATTTTAGACTAATTACAAATCAAGTATCAGATACTTAGCCTTATGATTTATAATTGTGGAAAAGGAAAAGCGTTACAAAAAGAGGGGATAAATAGGCTGATATGCAAAATCGAAACTGAAAGGATATTAATTAAATGGCTGTTTAGATTTATTATTATCTATTATTGTTTAAATAATTCCCCGTGTTGTGTCCGGGTTGTTTGAAGAATTGACCACCCGGTGTCTGCACGTGTCGTAGAAGGCGACTAAAGCACTAAGATCCATACCAACGTCAGAAAGGGCATTCGGTTGGTGAGCGCCTAGGCTCCAGAAATTGCTACAAAAATGTAAACGAATGGAAAAGTCTCGAATAGGGGATTGGCTGGTAATGTGGTGCAGGACAGAGAGGATTTGAGACACTCTATTTGTATCCTGACCCTAGTTAAACTAGGATTCAAGAGAGGATGATGATTATTATTATTATTTAAATAATGGCTAATAGGGTTATAGATAGATAAATTGGTCGAAATATTTCAGATACCTAAGCAGAGACACTTATTTGTGTCACTTATTTGTTAAAGACACACGTACATGTTACAAACCTTGCAGTCTTCTCTCTTCTACATAATGTTACAGTAAACTTTCTTGTATATAAGGTTACATATGCGGCAGTATACATATAAGCTAGTTTGGATAAAACACCAAAAAGTAATGAGATCAATAGCACATCCTTGTTAAGGACTCAGCCATTAATCTTTGCTTATCTTATATTTGTGAATAGTCTCTATAGAGAGACTCTATTTGATGATTTAAATATAGACTAGGAATGCTGGATGATTTAAAGATCCATTCGTATGTGGACATGAAGCGGAAAACGAAAGACAGAGAAGAGTGGAGGCATTATATACCATGGACCTGCCAGTAGGCAGTGCACTAAGAGATGATATTTAATCATTTTACGTGAGGCTTGAATAGAAGTTTAAAACAATCAAGTCATGACCAAAAATCGAAGTCATGACCATGTTCTGATCTTTTAGGCTTTATTATCGCTTCACACATGCATGCTATTTTGTAATGTACCTTTCCGTCTATGTCTGACCTATTATTCTGTATATTGTATAAATTGATTCAGTAAATTAAATTAAATAAAGTCATGGCTAAGTGAATAAACTCAAATTCTGCAGACATTGTATCGATGGTGAGCTTTGAGTAAGAAATTGCTGCGAACGCATGTAGTGAACCCGTCTTCCTCAGCTCTTAAGAAAAATGAAATTATTTAAAAGAATAGTTTCTATGGTAAATTTTACTCCTTAATACGAAGTCCTACTTCCTACTCCTATACATACTCAACTTAACTATATTTAAATATAATAATAAATATAATATATTTAAATGAAAGCTCAAAGTTAAATTTCAAAATATTTCACTTAGAATTTAGCTGCATTCGCAGAAGAGATATTTGAATCGTAACTAACAACAAGTAAACTTAAAATTTATTAGACTGATATTATAGTCTTTAAAGTCATTATATAGAGCAGCAAACGTTGTCTCTTAGCTGAGCAGAGAATAGCAAGTGTTAGTTATATTTGACGCCCAAAACACGTTTCTGCCAGATAGCGTCAACACAAAGTTAAATTAGTCCATTATGCTAATTACAGATCTTATGAACCAGGCCATTGGATGACAGTAGGAACTGAAATAAGCCAGGGCAAGTACTTCAACAGCCGATCTGTAATTACAAATCACATGATGTTGCAATATACATTTGCTGACTGAGTAGGGAAATATTTCCCAGGCAGGATTACAATCTAGACAAAGCAAGCCGCCTGTACGACAGCGACATCAGTTTCTTGTTGTGAATGAAGACGTGTCAAAAAATCGACAGAATCGGTGACTTTGACAGGTGAGATGACGGGATGTAAATTTGAGTCATCATCTGAGTCATCATCATGTGTGGTCTGTAAGTCAATCTCAGTGAGGAAGTAGATGATTTGCTTGCAAGAAGATAAACTTGCCAGAACAAGAGCTTGCACGGAATCGCAGCGGGATCTTGTTTGATTTCAGTCAGGCAGTAAACAGCCAAAACAACCTGACGTGGTCTGTCAGCATGGTCTGTCAGTGTGGTCTGTCAATGTGATCTGTCAGTGTGGTCTGTCAGTATGGTCTGTCAGTATGGTCTGTCAGTATGGTCTGTCAGTATGGTCTGTCAGTATGGTCTATCAGTGTGGTCTGTCAGTGTGGTTTGTCAGCGTGGTCTGTCAGTGTGGTCTGTCAGTGTGGTCTGTCAGTGTGATCTGTCAGTATGGTCTGTCAGTATGGTATATCAGTGTGGTCTGTCAGTGTGGTCTGTCAGTGTGGTTTGTCAGCGTGGTCTGTCAGTGTGGTCTGTCAGTGTGGTCTGTCAGTATGGTCTGTCGGTATAGTCTATCAGTGTGATCTGTCAGTGTGGTCTGTCAGTGTGGTCTGTCAGTGTGTTCTGTCAGTGTGGTTTGTCAGTGTAGTTTATCAGTGTGGTGGTTTATCAGTGGGGTCTGTCAGTGTGGTCTGTCGTTGTGGTCTGTCAGTGTGGTCTGTCAATGTGGTCTGTCCTGAGCATTATGATTTGAACGCTTGCAATTCGTTGATGCGTTAGTTTTATGTTTTAGTTTCTATAAATGTGTGTCACGTACAGCCTCT
Organism: Enchytraeus crypticus; assembly: GCA_905160935.1. NCBI lineage: Eukaryota > Metazoa > Annelida > Clitellata > Enchytraeida > Enchytraeidae > Enchytraeus > Enchytraeus crypticus. The sequence continues at coordinate 200,866 of CAJHZI010000547.1, read as the reverse complement.
TGACAAATGATTTTTTTTAAATAATTACTATGTCAACTAATTGATACACGAACAGACGAAACTGCATAGGATTACCCAATGTTCTCCTTGTCACCGCCATGCTTTCGAAGAGGAAACTGACGTTAAACCTGGTATTTAGCTCTTTGAAAAATTCATTCTATTATTACTTGTGCATATATAATACTTCAATTTTTACAACTACAACTATAGCAAACATCGAGGTTTAGTTCTACGCTGTATAGATATCTGATATACCATACAGCTGCAGAAAACTTCGTACTTTAAAACTTCAAACTGAATGTAAGATATGAAATCTTCATTACACATTTAAAGAGTGGTAGCAAAGTACAATAACACAAGATATCAACGGTGCATTACAAACACAAGTGCATTGAAAATTAAATATAAGCTAGATATCCTACATATCTACTTAAGACTAGTTAGTCCTGTTACAATATTTATACATAAATTTCTCAAAATCAATTTTTTTCTTTTAAAATCTTCATAACCAAATTACATTTATGTTTTACGTACGTATGTACGTATATGAATTATATATGAACATGTAGATTAAATTCATTTTATGGCAAAATTCTCCAAGCATATTCTGTTTGGAATAAAAATTTTAATATTATTGCTTCGCCCAAAGTGGTGTAGCTTAGGTCTGTCTCACAATTACAAATCATCGCAGAATCTGCTTACGATAAATTTCGAGATTCGAGCTCCCAACCTATACCAGAGCAAGCTGGATGTAAGTTATTAAAAGGGATCTTACAAAGTCAATTGTAAGTCAAAAGGTGTCACTCCTGTTATTATTGTCATATTCAGTTAACAAGGAGCACTTGAATTGAAACATAAAGCTAAAGCAATCTGACCGCAGTAAGCTGACATGTGTTGAAGAATTAATTATTTATCGACTAACAGATGTTCCACAGGTCACCTTGTCTCTGAATGTTGTCATCAAGTGGTTCGTGCAAACTTTTTACTATGATACAAATATAAGAATAATAATAGTAAATATAATGATATTATAGCATTAACATAGACAGTATTCAATTGTAAATTATTCGCGTTACATGGTAATGTCATTACTCTAAGCATAGTCTGCTGCGGTAATGTTGGTCTCCATTAAAGAAAACTGAAGTAGAATGATAGCTGTTGATATATTTAACCATTGTTATCATTGCGATAAAGTTTCTATTGCTGTTATCGGCTCATCTTTAATATAGTTTATAGCTAACTGTAACGCCGATATTTTTAATGCACATATATTGTTATAATCTCTAAAGTTAAAACTACGCTTTGGTCAATTCTAAAACAATCAGGGTATTTGACCGAACACAGAAGACTGCAGTAATAGAGAACCCCGCAAAAAGATGATCAGCAGTCGGAAACCTAACTTAGAGAACCAGTATTCTGTTTTACTTCTACAGCGAAGCGAGAAGCTAGGTTTATTTCACAAATTAACGCACGCTATATTAGCTGTCTATATAGAATTCAAGAGAAAGAGAGAGAGAGAGAAAGAGAGAGAGAGAGAGAGAGAGAGAGAGAGAGAGAGAAGGATATAAATCTAGAGAAGGAGTAGATATCATACTGTGCTAAGCTGTTTCAGGAGCAATCCTGGACGCCGCTGGACGCCAATTATAATGAACAACATATTGAATTAGTAAATAGAATTGTACTATATGTTAAGCGGTAGTAGCATCTGTTACAAAGCTAACAACTACGTATACGTGTAAACAAAAACCGGCTTCACACTACTTGCAGTAGATTGCCTCATCTAATATCACTTGAATAACCAATTTCAAGATAAAAAATCTGAAAATTATTGATTTTCATAAGCAGCAATCCTTCAATAGTTATATCTTTTTCTGAATAAGGAAACAATTGCAAAGTATATACATATGATAAATTAATAAGAATATGCCAATATGTTGATAATTGTGATAAGAAATAGGAAGAAGAGCTGAAAAATATGTTCAAGTGTTCCAGGGAGAGTTTCTAAATGATGTAGGCCTACTAGAAGTTGATAGATAATTAAAGATCGATTACAATAAAATACCGATTTCGATATATGAGATAAGCAGAGGAAACAACAAATTAAGCAGTAGATCTATATAGGCCTACAATAAACCTGCAGTTGAAGGAGGAACGTTGCGGCTGTTTATTACTATAATTACTACTCTAGGACATGCGTAGATTGACTACGATCATTGCTCTTTGTGAATATAATACAGTATAGACCTGCATTACAAGCCTATTTGTTGTGTTAAAACAGTGAGTTGAAGCAAGCGGTTTTAGCTATATTAGACAAACAGATGTAACATAAAGGTCTAACAAACAGGTCTAACAGACAGGCCTAAAAAGGGTCCTATAAGCAGGTGTAGCAAAGGAAAGTTGGTCTAATAAACATGTCTAACAAGCTGGTAACAAATAAGTCTTGCAAGCAGGCCTAGCCAATAGGTTTAACAAAAGATCATGTAAGCAGGTCTAACAATCAAGTCATGTAAGCAGATCTAACAAACAATTCATGTAGACAGATCTAACAATCAAGTCATGTAAGCAGGTCTAACAAACAATTCATGTAGACAGATCTAACAATTAAGTCATGTAAGCAGGTCTAACAAACAAGTCATGTAGACAGGTCTAACAATCAAGTCATGTAAGCAGGTCTAACAAACCAGTCTTGTAAGCAGGTCTAACAAACAAGTATCGAGGTTAAGACACTTCATTGAATGCTCTCCATACAGTGCCACTTAAATGACTAATAATAAAACATAGACACGTGTATTGTATGGTTTTTCAAGTGATATAACTTTGTTAACATTTTGCACTTGAATTTGCATGCTGACTCCTTGTAGTAGCAAAAGTGTTACAGCAAGTCTGTAGTGAACCGATTAACATAGACGACTGACAATAATCAGCATTAAAATGAATGTCTGAAAGCAGCACGGTACTGCTGCTCTTTATCTGACTTAATTAACCAGTCGCATCTTTAAAATACCTGTGCAAGTTTATTAAGTTATAATATTTTTGTTATTTTTATTGTGTTAATGTATTTCAAAACTGTAACATTCAGTTACAATGAAAATCAGAAAATATTCCTAAAGTAAAAGTGTGGACTAGACTAGCTATTATATAATTTATCCAAAGTATTTTAGGCTTTGTATACATTCAAATATATAAAGAAATGATTATACCGATTCCTGAGGCAGCTCCGGTCATGCTTCCATTGGCTCTCACCCCCCCCCCCCCTAAAGCAACCCCGCATGCACGCATATTATAGGAAGGTGATATGGTATGACGGTTAGAACATTCGCTTAAGAAGCAAGTGGTTTGGGTTCAAAGATTAGGTCAGTCAACAGCAAAATTATATCCACTAGGAGACCTGGAAAGTTAAATCTTGCATTGCGACCTTGCTGCCAATTGGCACTATCAACAGCAAGTTACGATTAATCATGAAAAGGATTTGTAAATTGTGACGGATACTTGTAGAGCGGTCTCGAATGCCGGTAACTGACCATAACACGGCTTTATGTATCATGGCCGGTATAACATAGTATAGTATCATGGCCGGTATAGCATAGGTCGTTCAAATGAATGGTCTCACCATACCCAAAAAAGCAATAGTCATTGGACCAATGAATTCACTGAGTCTATACTAATCGACTAACCGCCGGTCTTATAAAGCGAAGATCAGAACGATATCGCCGCCGTAAGTCGCTTTTGCATCTTATGAACGAGATGTCGGTCGGTATCTGAGCTGATTTCAGCTACATGTGACGGGATAGTTATTGTTTCGAGATCGGGCGGTTATTCTCACCGATAGATTAAAACAAAAGTCGTCGCCAGGGGATGATACTCAACCGTCGCAGGTGGCTCCAGCCAATAGAGCGCTGGAGCTCTCCTAGAGCTCTAGGAGAGCGCGAAATCCGCTTAAATGGTTAGAATTCTTGGAAATGTGATGTTACAGACTAAAGATAAAGGTGAGAATAGAGAAGTTTCATAGTATGCAAAAAGCAGATTGGTAGTTGTCGCGAACAACAGCCTTACTGCCTGCTCGTCCTCGAGCGGTTGTCTACTTCTGTACTCGCCCTCCGGCCGGCAGTGCTTCGAGACGGCAGCTTTTTCGTCGAATGCTTTACTAAGGGTACCGCTTGTCAGGAGGAACCGAGTTGCTGCGTCTTCAGATGATACTTCTTTCCCGGTATCATCCGTCTCGATAGGCCTTTCTCGTTCATTTCCGACTGAGTAGGCCAAGGTCCGACTCCCTTGCCTACTTCGTTATTGGGTTCTCGGGATCCCGGTGCACAGCGTCGACGCTGGTCCGAGTCGGGAGTAGAAGCGTACTCCACTTCTTCTACGTATTTAGACGATGACGGTCGTGTTTCTGCCATGCTCCCTTGGTAGATTCTATCCCGTGATATTCGTGGTTCTCGGGGCGAAGTGATATGGTGACCCGAATCGGTAGTGGAAGCGTCTGCGTTATCTTGGGCGATCACGGTTTGATTTTCTACCCTGCTTCCTACAAACTGGTATCGTATATAATTATACGATTTGTTGCTTAAACTGCGACGAACTTTATCTTCTTTTACCTTATTTAAAACTTCCCTATATCCCTTTTTTAGACTTATCCTTCCCTACCTCTTTTCCCATATTGGTCTTTCCGTAGTCCCTACTCTCGCTCTTGCTGAAGGTAGTATAATTGGCTTTCCGTGTAGTCGATGAGAAATCTGTTGATACTCAACTGGTAATTGGTAATCCTATTCCCGCCTGCAGAGACGAACTCGACCCAGGCAAATGCCGTTGTTAGCCTCCCGCCTGCAGAGACACACTCGACCCAGGCGCTTAGCAAATACTCGCAGAGACGAACTCGACCCGAGTATTACCGTGGACTACCAGCCTCTTACCTGGGCCTACCCAGGGGGACACCGAACTCTCTTGCCTCCAATTAGCCTTCACGGCTTGGAAAACTAGTCAACCTGAGGGGCTACGAACCTAGGCTAACAAGCGAGCTTGAAAGCTTTCGGCTAGACGAAGACCAGATTTCTGTATACTAATCGTACTTTTGCCTTGGGATTGGGATATTACGTACTATCCTCCCTCAGTTCCCAGTACTTTCGCGTAGAAGGTTCTGGCCTCCCTGAGTTACTGCGCAGACGAACCACGCAGCACCCAATCTGATCTTCTACGTATCGACGGCCGCTTTATATACTACTCGAGCGATCGACTTCAGCCAACCACAGCACTTCTCGTTTAATCGATTTACGCGTTAGCTGCGTCACTTCGGAAATACCCAGCGTAATAATCTAGCTATGCCTACTTACAACTTCGGCTTATATCATCTATCATAAATCTTTGGAAAAACCCTACGTCACTTAATATTTATAAATAACAGCTGTATAATATTTGCTTTCGATCTATAATATATATTTCTTAATATATAAAACGTGAACAAGGCGTGTTCATTACAGTAGTTATCTCGCGGATACAGTCAAATGGTAAAGATTGCTATCGGCGAGAATATCTTTCCGTTTATAACATTGGGTATAATATACTAATGTAATCGGTTATTCTCCTCTAATTTGGTACGATAATATCTCTAGTTAATTTGATTATTATGTTCAGGGTTTTTATCTTTTTATTTCATCTAACGTTATAAGTATCAAGAGAACGATAAGAGAGAAATCTGAGCATTTATCGAGATTTCTAATTATATATTTATTTATTTGATTTCTATAAGCAAAGAGCACCTCGTCGATAGTTATCGCAAGCTGCCAGCAGGTAGTTGAGAGGGACTGCAGATTCCCACCTCTCTAGTGTTCTGTCAAGTGGTAGGTTCAAGGTTCATATTCCTACTTCTTCTTCTTCTTTTCTCTGCGTAACGTCACTTTGTGGACACCAGAGCAGCCTCTTTTACCTTCTGTCTCCACTGATACCGGTCCAGGGCAAGATCATAGACATCACTCTGTGCTAGGTTGTATTTAGTGTCTATTTGTTTTATATCAAATATTCCTATTAACAAGTTGCTTTCACGCTCCATGAAAAACACTTCATCGATTAAACAGATAATCCTTTCTCAAAAGTCTATGCCTTATTCACACTTTAATATTCATAGCTTGAGAATAATATTGCGATTGAGGTTATTTTTTACGTTCTAGCTTAGTCGACTCCGACGAGAGGTGCAATTTGCAATAAGGATTGCTTAGTGAAAATACTCAAATTTTTTGACACAGTTGCAGTGATTTCAAACCCAGTTATTAAGTGGCAGCTTTCGCCTATTGAAACCTTTTAGACTAAATTTAGAAGCTCCTTCAATGACCTTAGCGGATTGAGTATCACTTAAATATTTAATCAATTTACTTGTATACAATTTACACATGTAAAAGTGGCCAGTTTCTCACTCTAGCATTCTGAAATGCTTAAAATTTAGTCTTACAATTATTTTGCACAAGCTTAATAATTATTTGTTTGAAAGTTGTAGGCCTACATGCCCTTTACATGTAGGCCTACACTGCGGTAATTTATTACTTTCGCAAACAAAAGATAAATGGTACAATGCTAAAGCTATTAGTTCCAAGAGATCAATCGCAGAAATGTACCGCTTATCATTAATGTCATTTGCAATACACAGTTATCTCAATCGTCATATCAAACTATCATTTGAAGAATTAAGAGCGAAGTTTCGGTAAAACAAGAAATTTTTAAAATAAAGATGAAAATAAATGTTGTTTTAATTTTCCTAAAACTATCTAATATTGTCCAGTGTTATATTTTTTACCAATTAAACAGTATTGGTGTTACCGGCCACTGTTAGGCATAGTGGTATTGTTCGTGTTGAGGGTACATTTACAATTGTCCAGTATAAAATGCATTTGTCACGCACTACATTTGTCGTAATACTCTACTAAATAGAAGCTAAGAATAACAAGAAACCACTACATTATAATTTCTTAAGACAAAGAGTAATACAGGAACAGCCCTTAAGATGTAATCAACTGTTTCATTCATGCAGTGCCTTAAGTAATGTAGAAATCTGATTGTAAGAAGAAGTACGTTCGACCTGCTACTGGAGAGAAGAGAGAGGCAAAACCGTAGAGAATACGATACCTTTTAGATCTTTTAATTCTAAAGTAATAGATACTGTATTTATACATGTATTGTACAGCTAAACAAATTGTAATTAGTTCGAGATATTTGTAATTAATATTCGACAATTAATATTCGAAAATGTAATTAATATTCGACAACAAGAGCTTATGCTGATTTGTCGGAGCTGCCCATGGTATCGCTTGTAATAAGCATTTAGCTCTTCGCAAACTTCCAATGAATATTTTCTGATTTTAACTTTAAGGTTACTGCCACCCTCAGGCGTTCGGTTTCGTCATTCATTCTTTCGTTGTCTTTTCATTAATGTATGAATTTCTATATTAAAATTAAATACTGGGTTAATCAACAACAGCAACAAATGTTAGAGCTCTATTGTCTTCAATGACAACATCGAGTACTATAGAGTAGAAATCAAGCCGATGAGAAAAAAAATAAAACAAAAAAGTTAAGTAAATAAAAAAACCAGTTAAAAGTTCAATGCTTATATTTATTCATAAATATCTTTTTTATAAATTTAGACATAAGATTGCATATTTTCAATATAGTGCGCACGTCATTCTGCCAAATAATTGTTTAACAATATTAACTGTTCATTAATAAGTCTATGTAAGGCAGAACTAAAAATACTTCTGCAACTTCTTCGCTTTTTACGCGGAACACCGACATACGTGTACATTATAGGTCTATTATTGAGGCAGTAATTACTCATGAGGAAGTTCTGGAGAGAGTTGGTACAGATTGAGAGCTGATAAATGCATTAAGAAATAGGAAGAACAGTTGGATGGGACATATTCTAGGGGGGGAAATTCTACTAAAAGAGGTCGTAGAAGGCAGAATGAAAGGAAATAGAGGCAGAGGCAGGCCGAGATTATAAATGTTTGATGATTTAAAGACCCACTCATACGTAGATAAGAAGAGGAAAGCGGAAGACAGAGAAGAGTGGAGGCATTATATACCATAGACATGCCAGTAGGCAGTGCACTAAGAGAGAAAGAGAGTTACTCATGTTACTCTAATGTGCAATCTTTATGTGCAAAAACGTGTCTATCTAGAGATTTCTAGGTGCTTGAAAAGTATGCACTATCAATTAGAAGTCAGACGTCTCATATTTTTAGCTAGATGTCATATATATCATATTAAATTACAAATCAATTCTTTAAAATGTTATTCAATATGAGTTATATGATTCTTTTTCTCATCGCTATGACTATTCAGAACAAGTGATGGAGGTCTTCCAGTGATGGAATGATTCCTGCAGATATATATTCCAATAAAGACGCCCCTAACATCGCATTCTGATAAGAAATCGAACGTTAGCTTCTGATTGACTCATGTCTGCTTATCGTTGCTTATCATTGCTTATCATTTCTTATCATTGCTTATCATTGCTTATCATTGCTAATCGTTCATCCGTCGTTTAAGTTGGGCTAACTGACAGAGTCTTTCATCTCTCCACCCACGTCTTCTGACCAATCCGCCGTCGAGCGGATCTCTGATTGAGAGATCTGAGCTGATGTCCTGCACCAGAGAGCTTTGTGGATCCAGAGGTGGGCAGGGTTTCAGATCATCCGCAATATGCTGCACTATATCACCTTGCTCCTTCAGAAATCCGACTAAACCTAAGTTGGCAGCGGAAAAAATAAATCTTATTGAATTAGTTACACGTGATAGAATTACAAAGTTATAATAAACTAAAACTCTTAAGTTTAAAGTCTGTAAGTTTAAAGTCTGGTTGCCGGACCATCATGAAACTCTAGAGACTGTCAGGCTGAGAATTGAACCGATTACATCTTTCTTATCAGGCAAGTTTGCTATCTGCTCGGCCATGCAATCAGTACAAATAGTAAATAACGACGTCATAGTGTTAGGTTTAATGTCTCGTTTTGTACACAAGTAACTTCAGAGACGATACAGCGGGACTTAGACCCATGTCTCTATCATATCAAGCAAACGTGCTACCAACTATGCCACCATCGAGTAAAATGAATATTAATAACTCGAAGAGAGTTCTATAAAAGGGCTACACTTTAACTCTATGTTTAGATCAAAAACGTTATCCATCCTCAAGTAGATCAAATTGTGGCCTTCTATTTCATGGAATGATATGACATTACCGGTGGTTACCGCATCCTCAAAACAACTGATCTTTCGAGCGTCCAAGACCTATCTATAAACCCATTTAACCCATGTTCACTTACAAATTTTAATATTTCATTATCTGAAAGAATCTTAGCTTATTTCTTTGAAGCAACAGCAACTGACCTCATTGATGCAGTGAAGTAAAGATCCGAAGTGGTTGTAAAATTCAATGAACAACGTTTAGAGCTACTAATTAGCTTCGCGCAATGTGACAATTCATAATATATATCAGACCTCCATCATGGCTCAGGTGTAGCGACTGTAGTGGACCAATAAATGAATATTCATTGCCCAGGGCTTCCTTCATGATCTTGTCCACGTCATCAACGTCCAAAACTCCTTCCTATATACCAAACAAATAAATAACAAACGTGCAGTACTGATGTCGTATTTCAAGTTACAATAATAGACCATACACAAAGAACTGTACAAAATCACAACAGAATAAAACGGTTGGGTAGCTTTGCACACTTGCCTTGTATAAAGGAGGCTATTAGCTCAAATTCAGCTGAAAGCTTAAGTGAATATCACTGACGTAGAGTACGGACAGGCAAGTTAAGCGCAGCTGTTATTTATCTTTATCTTAATTTTATTTCTTGTGAAAAATATGTCATGTTAGACTGAGCGGTAAAATGTCGGCAAGTTGTCTGACTGCTGCCCAGAAGGTTCAGAATTCAAATCTGGTGCTCGTCGGTCACTGACATGCTTTCGAGTCAGGAAAACGACGAAAAACAAAGGTAAATAGCCAAATAGCCTTTTTACTGACTATTTATATAGCAATGTTACAGCCGACAAAAATAAGTGTAGTTTTTTCAATTTGAAAATACGGAAAGTTTAAAATTGAAATATAGCCTATAATTATCACATCCTGTGTGCGCCAAGTTATTTTGGCAACTCTCTTATCGTCTGTGTACATTTTCCAGAGCTGCCCCCACTCTCGGTGAAATATCTCAATATTCCGTCAGTTACCATCCGGCCGATCAGTAGCAGATATACGCTGAGAGAAAATTGTTAACTCGCTAAAAATTTTTGTAAAATAAAAGTGCGTAACTCAATTTTTAACTTAAGAAACTATGCCTCTACTATGAATTTCAAAAACTCATTGTGCTTAGACCTAACGAACCCTACGAACTGATTTCGGCTCCCTCTCTCTCTCTAGAGTTCTGCCAAGTTGCAGGCCCAAGGTATATATTATTACACAATTATGCTTTCACGCTCCACACAAAGTTCTCTATCTTTTAACGAGTTAATCCCTTCGCTACAGCATATGACACCGTAATTAAAAACAGCGTAATTTAAAAACAGCAATATCGAGTAATAATTGCTTAATTGTTATAAAGCTGGTAGAAAATGTTAACGCCAGTTTAAACACTCGAAAGCAATTTCAGTGACGGGCGAGCCCAGGATTTGAACCCTGCACATACTGATCTACGGTCGAATATCTTACCAACATCGCGACATAAAAGCAATTAATTGAAAATTAAATAAGCTCTACATAAAATTATGTACTTTTATTAACAAATAAGTATTACGCTACTGTGAAGGGTAAATACAGATAAGTGAAATCTTGTGGAACCTTCACTAGATTGAGACACTCCGCAATGATAGCGTACTGGATACGAGGCTGAATAAATGCGGGAACTTCTTTCTTCAAAGTCACTGGTGATTGGCCTATGGATTCTATGAGATCACGTGCTCTCTTTACTACATCCGGATCAGTCCAAGGAGCAGGAACAAGCTCAACGAGAGGCATGTAGTACGGTGGATTTACCTAAACAAGAAGATATAATACAGAATAAATTCAAAGAAAACCAAACTATAATTCTATAGTAATAATAATTATATACACTGTTTATATTTGTTATCACTGAAGATATCTATCACAATTCTCTTTCTCAGTGCTCTGTCTAATAGCAGGTCCATGGAATATAACGCCTCCACTCATCTCTATCATCCGTTTTGCTCTTCATACGAGTGGACCTTTAAATCATCTAACATGATTTACCATTATTCTTGGGGGATTCTGCTTATGAAGAGGTGGGTCCCCTATGCCTTCCTCAACTTCGACTAACGTTTTCTGGGCAGGAGCGTCATTCCTTGAGAACAGTATCCTGTTTATCCAAAACCACATTTAATACCAAATATTAGGCAGTTCTGTCCATTATTCATTACCGGTCCTCTGAACATCAAGATTTTGCGTTATGATAAATCAGCTCACGTTGGGAATAGCTCTCAATTCAACTCAAGATCGGTCATTTAATATTATGACGCTTCCAGACGCTAAACTTATTGACTATTGGGACATACAACAGAATAGAGAAACAAACAAATTAGTCTATTCGGTACCGGATGAGCTATGAGACAGCGATGCCTTGTCTTTAGATTCTCTGTGAACTTGGAGCATGGGATTGCACTTGATGAACTCGCGATGATAGTGCTAGCATCCGCCACTGAGTCCAACTCCTCAAAAATCTTCTGCTTGAGAGAGAGGACTTCCGGTACACACTCCTGAGAGTTAGTCAAGAAAAAATTGATTTAGAAAAAAAAAATTATTGACAAAACTCATAGCAGAGAGCGGATTCCACAAATCAACCGTAGAATCGAGTATTTAAATAACACATAACTTTATTGCTATATCAATTGAATGTACATTCTTCTATCGTGTTCACATGTTCACATCCTCGGACACGATCCTATGTGCAGCTCGTAAGTAATCCAGCAGGCCAACATTCTATGAAGTAATCATCCATGATCATGTCTATCACTAATGCTACAAGTTGAAATCTTTAGAAAGTTTAAACAAAGCGAAGCTTAACTTAGGTTTCCTGCTTGATATCATGTCAGTGACGGGGAGAGCACTGGATTTGAGCCATGCACCTACTGAGCCGCTGTCGAACAATCAATCAATCAATTAATCAATAAGAATTTAACGTCCAGTTCCTAGCCAAAAGACAATATCAGGGACGTCTCAAGCAGACTCTGCATCAGCATGCGCCAACGTATCACACGATGACAACTGAGTATACAAAGACCAGAGATAGCGAGATCAAAAAACAGTGTAAGTCCAAGATCCGAGGTAAGAGGGTCAGAACTCAGAATATTGACCTATGGCAAAAAGAAAAGGGTTTTTATCTTGCACAGAAAAGTGCTGATACAATTGCAAGATCAAAGATCTTGTCATTCTTTAGGCAAAGAGTTCCATACTGCTGGAGTAGAAAACACGAAGGAGCGTCTGCCAATGACAGATCTAATGAACTGTATAGTAAGACGGTTTTTAATAACAACAAGCAAAACGACACCGGCTCAGCCAATTTTAGTTTAGACCATTCCCATTTACCCGGCCTGTGAATGTCTATAGTTTTACTCCTGATATCTGGGAATCGAATCCAATGTCTTCAAAGAACTTCAGTAAATCATTTATCAATCGGTCATTCTCACAGAGCCTGATTAGATACTAAAGTCATTCCAAGGAAACTCTAGAGCTAGTCATTTGGTGACGGTTAGTGTAAGCTAGTAAAGAAGACCTGTATGTACAGTGCGCCTTCCACACAAGTTTTGAGGTCAGTGCAGGGCGTAATCAGGACATTCTGCTCATCGGCTGACCCTTGACCTCTCAGTGACCCAGATTTCTCTAGACTGTTGAGCTGTTGAGTTATACTGGTCATAGCTTTTGCCACCATCTCGCCTGAAATGTCGTAGATACGCACTGGATACCCGTAGGCTATGAACAGCATAGCCCAGCTCTGACCTATCAGACCACTGCGGGTAAACATATAAAATCAAAGAAAATACTGCATCCACCGCAAGCCAATACATTCAACCATTGTGAATAATTACAAACACATTCAATCAACCACTGCATGTATGTGAAATATATACTAGTGAACGAAGCATCAAGCAGTGGCGGATCTGGGAGGAGTGTGGTGGGGGTATCATTAGATCCCCCGTCTCATCATTGTTACTTTATGAAATTTCTGCTTTATCCTTGTCTAATGCTGAACTGAATGATTTTCGTAATGCTTACTATCTTACTGATTTTCGTAATGTCTACTATCAAAATTTTAGAACTTTTGATAAAGGTATTATATCGTATTGCCAATGGTATTGTGGCTTTTAGACATTTGAATTACTCTATCATTATCACAGATATAACTTTTACATAAGCTAATTGTCTCTGAATGCTTGGATAGTAAGCTACATGTAGAAAAGTTCAATTACATAGATTATGCTTATATTAGAAATAAATTTGCAATTCAGAATGATGACTCTATTAGTAAAATAAGATATACAGGTTGGAATCCTAAGATAAGCGACGATTTTTAGTTTAAATTTGTCTACTTGTAGACTCATTAATGGTTAATCCGTAGTTTCTGTTATTCTGTTTGATATTGTTTTTCATAAATATCATATAATATTTACAGACCTGAGAGAATCGCATGATCTATGTGTGTCACTAATTATCTAATGCAGTCACTCGCTAATTACTGCTACCAATTAACAGTTTCTTCTTGTAATATTATAAGTAAAATTGCTTACCTGCCAATTATAGCAACGCTTTCCTTTTTATCCATTTTGTCCGGAACTTACAAATATTGACAGTTTTCAATTAATTGTAATAAAATTAGTCTACTATATAATTAAGTCTTTGCTCTCAGGGAAGTTTATGTTCGAATGGATTGCATTACACATTCAGTAGAGCTACAGTATTAATCAGCAAATTAAATACTAGTAAACATATCATTTTTAAACTGCATATATACACATTTACGGAAATGTTAAGCTCATGTATTTATATAATTAATAAAATGCAATCATGCATGCACAGATGTACTATCACAGTGAACCTGGATTTTGTAAGTATTTCCCTCACACTACTCTCTCTCTCTCTCTCTCTCTCTCTCTCTCTCTCTCTCCCTCCCCCCTCTCTCTCCGTCTAGTTACTCGTTAGTTGTACTTTAAGCATTAAGTAATACTATATAATTAAGTTGCATACTGAACATATTAAATTTTGAATGCGTTATTCACAAAATTCACAATCAGTTGATCGTACAGTTTCACGTCACTTTCAAACTTATTTTTAAACGCAAATATGATCCTGCAGTAGTTAACGCAGGCTCAATTATATACTAGTCTTACAATGGCAATGCTGACTTAGTTTTTAATTTTTACTAAATATATATTACTAGTAGCTTTCTAAATATAAACTTTAACCTATTAACATAGCATATGACTAGCATTCGACAACATAGCATGCCGCGCTACATGTAAACAAGACTACAGCCTAGAACAGCCCACTATACTGTGGCCTAATATTGCTGTGTGCTTTAGACACCGCTGAGCCAGTCGTAGACACTTCGCCTGTAGCCTGCGTGTCCGCGACTGCGCGATGCACTGGAAGGCTGAATTCTCTACGTACGAGATCAAAATTTAATCTGATAAGGCTAGCTAGCTAATGCTAAATCCTAATTTTGCTTTTAGTATTCACCTTGGCAGCTTTGCATATTGAAAAATATGAGTTTGTTTTAAAACTTCAAGGTTTATCTATCAAACTGGAAACAGCATAAACTTCTAACTACAAATGCCTTTAACTACGATTGTTACAGTTATATTTCTATTTTGTTTTATTTATGTGTTAATCACAGTGGCGGATCCAGGGGGCCCAGGAGGCCAGGCCACCCCCCCCCCCTTAGGCCCGCCGATATATTTTTTAAAACTATATTTTCATTGTTTCTATGGCAATTTCGATGTGTAGGCCCTAATATGTTTGTAAGGGCAGTGGTTGGGGGGGGGGGGGATACGAGAGGGAACTCAGTATCCATCAGCTCGATTTTTTTCAAATATGGGCCTCACTAGGGGCCCATATTTGATATACTAGGAGCGCAGTATTATGGAACGGGGGCCCGAAAAATTTCAACCGTTTCACTAGCTCTCAATTTTCACTTTAACCACTGTATTAGGCAGGGGCGGATCCAAGGGCGGGGCCAGGGCCCCCTCCCTTGGACCCGCCGATAAAACATTTAAAACTATATTTTCATTGTTTCTAGGCAATATCTATGTATAAATATGTTTGTAAGGGCAGTGGTTAAGGGGGGGGGGGGGTACATGAGGGAACTCAATTCCACTAGCTCGCTGTTTTTTCAAATATGAGCCTCACTAGGGGCCCATATTTGGTAAACTATGAACCTAGTAAAATACAAGGGGACGCGAAAAATGTTGACCGTTTCACTAGCTCTCAATTTTCACTTTAACCACTGTAAAGGAGGAAAAAGGAGTGTAAGTAAAAAATTTGAACTCTGTCCTGGAGCAGTGATGCAAACAGCCTTGGCTGGGAGTGGCTTAATCCCCCCCCCCCTACCCATCGCCAAAATTAGGTCACTTTTGCAATTCCTCCAGATCCGCTGAGTTTCTTTCTTCAGAGGTGAAAAAATTAACCTACTTTTTTCCAAAAAATGTAGGATTTTAGGCATTTCAGGTTTTCCCTTAACTTTAGTGCGGGTATGAGTGGGGGGGGGGGGAGATAACATACTGTAATACTCGCTCTGTGAGCCGAACGCAGTAGTGAAAACATTTTGATTTGAGCCCCTCCCTCTAGCATTTTGTCTAGTTGCGTCACATGTTCCGAAAAAGACGTAAGCAAAAAATGTGTACACTCTAAAAACAATTTTCGGGCCCCCCTTTAAAAAATTCCTGGATCCGCCCCTGGTTAATCGTGCAGTTTCTTAACGTCAAAAACCTTCCTGAAAAAAGTCTGTAGAAAATAAACGTTTCAACGAACATACCGATCGTGACATTTAGACAATAATAATGTGCATGCGTAATTTTTCCACTTCCCCCATTTTAAATTCCGTACCTTTTTCCACTTCCCTCTATTTTTCAGAGTATTTTGTCAACGACGCAATTTGCGCCCTTGTTAACATTGTGTTCACTCCCCTGAACTTAGTAAGCATTGTATTTTTGTGTTTTTTGATTGAGTCTCCGCCTTAATCAATCAAATACATGTGTGTACGTGTACCTACTTGGTCATCCTACAGTAAGATTCACTGACAGTGGCGGATCCAGGGGGCCCAGCCCCCCCCCTTAGGTCCGACGATAAAATTTTGTAAACTATATTTTCATTGTTTCTATGGAAATTTCGATGTTTAAATATGTTAGTAATGACAGTGGTTGGGGGGGGGAGGGTCGGGGGGAGGGTAGGACAGTATGTTTTCATTGTTGACATTGCAATTTCGATGTGTAAACATGTTAGTAATGACAGTGGTTGGGGGGGGGGGGGCCGGGGGAGGGTAAGACAGGGTATATTTTCATTGTTTCTATTGCAATTTCGATGTATAAACATGTTAGTAACGACAGTGGTTGGGGGGGAGGGTAAGACAGGGTATATTTGTATTGTTTTTATTGCAATTTCGATATGTAAACATGTTAGTAATGACAGTGGTTAGGGGGAGCCCGGGGGGGAGGGTCAGACAGGGTATATTTGTATTGTTTTTATTGCAATTTCGATATGTAAACATGTTAGTAATGACAGTGGTTAGGGGGAGCCCGGGGGGAGGGTCAGACAGGGTATATTTTCATTGTTTCTATGGCAATTTCGATGTGTAAACATGTTAGTAATGGCAGTGGTTGGGGGGAGCCTGGGGGGTGATACGACAGGGAACGCAGTTCCAATAGCTCGATTTTTTCTAGGATATACTAGGAGCCCTGTATAATGGAAGTGGCCCGAAAACTGTTGACCGTTTTACTAGCTCTCAATTTTCACTTGAACCAATGCATAACCAATGCATTGGAGGAAAATGTATTCCGCTGACTTTAGTACGGGTATGAGCGGGGGGCCCCCCGTTCATACCCGTACTTTGAGCCCCCCCCCACAGAAATTTGTCTGTTTGCGTCACATGTCCCGAAGAAGGCGGGGCGTAAGCGAAAAAATGTATACTATCAAAAACATTTTCGGGCCCCCCCTTAAAAAATTCCTGGATCCGCCCCTGTTCACTGATATCAATCAATCAATAAAAATTTAGCATCCGGTTCTTCACCGTACATGATAACGACTGAGTAGGCTGTGCAAACATCAAAGAGAAAGCGAGATCAAAGCAGTGGAAATCTAGGATCCGAGGCAAGAGGGTCAGAATTTTGACACATGGCGGAAAGAGATGAGTTTTTTACTTCGGTCTCTATTTATGTTAAAGGACATCTCAAGGCATTTTGTAATGCCTCGTAGAGCTTAGGCTCTTTTGTGGCAACCCGGCTCAACTTCTTGATTATTTGTTTAGTTCTAGTTAATAATGTTGTATTTTGCAGTTTATTATTGCATGATAAACCATTAAAAAGGATTCAACGTTGAAGGTTAAAAGGCATATATTAAATGATTTTCGAACTTAATTGCCTGACTTTATAGTTGCGTACTAAATAAGCATCATGTGCATTATGGCCTTTCTGGCTGTTATGTTATTTAAATGGCCTCATCATTTATATTGTGTATAGGATCATTAACTTAAATTTCTATTAATAGGTCTACGTAATTTAATAAGCAAATTACGCTTTATAAATTTGTTCGACATCATTTTAATTAAAGACAAAATTTCAATTTTAGAACGGTCGACAGACTGCAATTAATATATTAAACATATCACTGCCATAGGCTAAATCTTTATAACAAATCCTTTTATTACTCGGTGGACAATATTTGATTTAGGAATAGAACCATTATCACAGCAATTACGAGTCCCTATATAAGCTCTATTGAAAGGTGTATCATTCATCCATTCCTTAAGCATTAAATCTTCTAATGAGTGGATATACACTTCACCCGTCTATTTATAACTGGAACAGGACAAATGCATCTGACTGACAACTGAAAATCATGGCATCAAATGAATTTCGTTTTGCTAAAACACTCTGCATTTGTTGATGCAAGTAATTAATCCTTACTTTGCAATGTCAATACCAATTAATTAAGAATCAAATTATTAATATTGTTATTGGACTAACACAAAATAACCTATACCCCTTACACACATACACATACACACACCGTGCAGCTGACTACAACTTAAACATAAAAATATCAACTGAAAATATACACAAATACACATTTAGTTCTATAATAGCCAAAGCTTTACGCACAACTGTGACACAAAACACTTCAGTAGCAAATAATAATATAATAATTACAGGATTAACAAAAAGCTGTAAATTAATTGCCCGAGAAAACTGTCGAAGCTTTAAGCACTATTTAATATAGTCATTCAGTCAATAATACACACCAACGAGTCTAATGGTCCAGTTAGTAAGCTATAGTTTAGCCATATAAAGACCAATTTAGCAGCAAAGAAATAACAGTGGTTGCTATGTACACGATAAAGTTTGCATGGAGGCTTAGGTAGGCTTCAGCATAAACAGAAGACCTATTTTAATCTCATCTCAGTATAAAACTAAGAACTTTTCAGCAAATTTTTCATTTTAAATAAGCCTTTGCATCTTCCGTATCAAGTACGGTATACTTTCGCATAAACAGTCTAAATAAATCGTAATTAATAATTCGCTGAAAAGTAATCAATATTTTGGACAGTGGTAATTCAATACTAATTTAATTTAATAGTTCCCATTTTACTAAATTTCATACAGTAACTTTATAGTTGCGAAGTCATTCTATGAAAGTTACACGAACAAATAATTTTCAGATATTTCAAGTTCCTTGTTAATCCGTCATGGTACATGAATGGTACTCAAAATCAGTCAATAATGCATTTAACTTGATTGGAACATTACATACAGCAATAAAAATAGGGTTTAAGGCCCGATTAAACGATAAAAGGTCTTAAATTAAACAATATTATCGGGTACTGTTTATGCTTACATTCAATTCTTGAACACAAAATTACTATTATACATATCTTCAACTCACGAATGGAGTTTTTCTCAGTGTATTTGTCCATGAACGTATTTGCTCATGGACATATTCGCTCATGAGCGTGTTTGCTGTGTTTGCTCAGAAGGGTTCTTGCTCATGAACGTTGCTCAGGAGAGTTCTTGCTCAGGAGCATGTTTGCTCAAGAGCGACGTTTCAAGGTCTCGGCCGCCCAGAACGAGATCTCTTGCGAGGCGACACCGTCGTGCTTGACAGCCTTGTCCTCGTAGTCTGACGACAGAAGATCAATGGGAGAGAAGCCACTAGCTGAGTCAGGCTTCTTCCCAACTCTGCTTCTTGTTCCTGAGTCTTCAGCAGCACTCAATGAATTCTTTCCGGTGTCTTCATTCTGCTTGACGTTTGATTTCTTTTTCAATGTATTTCCGATGCTCACGTGATCTATGACGTCATTGTTCTGATCTGTGAATATAGTGAGATTCACTGTTCCAGGCTCGACGTTCAGAATCTCCGCAAGAGTTTTCTTCATCGCTTTGTACTTCCCTTTCTCTTGCTGGCTCTCAAGTTTTCTCAACAGCCGTCGTTTTTCTTTGTTAGTTAATTTCTTATGAGGACTAGATTGAGTTTCGTTTCCCTGCAAGGTCATGTACTCTGAAACTGACGGTGATTCGACATTTTGATCTGGAGGTGTGACAGTTTTAGCTTCATAGGTAGACGAACCTTCTGCTTCTTGCTTGCATTTCACCGTGAAGATAGAGCCGACATCAGGGTCAGCATCACCCAGAGAGCAGTTACGTGCACTAGGAGTTACTGAGGCAGTGGTTTCTTTACCATGAAGCAGAACCAGAAGGATGCACAGAGTGACGGCTAAGGCCAGGAGAACCACTGAGATTATAATGATTAGGCCGATGATTAGCTTTCGTGTTAGGCACGAGGACTCACGATCTGATGACGTCACGGTCTCTGCGGTCTTCTGCAGCATGGATGTTTGAACTTCTTCATTTTGATTGGGATCCTGTGAAATAAAAAATAGTAATAATAAAGGTTTAACGTCCGTTTCCTCATACAAGTATGATGCCAGAGACGTCCCCCCATCACATGCCATCACAAATCTATTCATCCCAAACGATCTGAAAAAAACATGCGCTGAAGAGAAAGAAAAAGATCCTAAACGGTGCCGATCCGGTGATCAAAAATGCAGTCAGGCAGGATGGAAAAAGTCTATGGTGGGAAAAGCTGTGTTTTCAACATACAATGGAAAGTGGAAGTAGTAGAACATGAGCGAAGATCAAGAGGCAGAGAGTTTAAAGCGTATATTATGTAATTTACTCGTTTATGTAAAGTTACGTATGCAATTTAAGTTAAAATTACACATTTACGGCTGATCCAGTGCCTGATAGATTGGTTTTGCTACAGTGGATCGGTAAATACTTGGATGAAATCTTAGCCTGAATATCTGCTGAAGTCATAGGATAGATGAACTGACGCCGTACTGAGCTTTCAATTATATTATTAGTCTTGAGTCCTTGAAAAGTACTATACAATGTGTAGTACGATGTGCAATATGTAATATGTAGTGAATGCAGAGGCAAATGTTTATTTATTATGCAAAAATTAAGTATGTATTAATATGTTAAACAGGCCCATACATTTGTATGTATAGTTAGCCTAAGAACAAGGAAAAATAATTGCACATAGCAATTACTATGAAGGAGTTCGCACACAATATTACTCAAAATAAGTAATTAATCAGATAATAATAGTCCTTATCTATCTCATTGGAACAGCCTCCGAACTTTCATGGTGTTTGTTCTTATTATGGTATCTCTTAGTGCACTGCCTACTGGCAGATCCATTGTATATAGCGCCTCCACTCTTCTGTGTCTTCCGCCGTCCTCTCATTTTCTAACTTTTCCCTTTCACCCATAGTTTTCACATTCCATGTGTCCACATATATCGGTTTGGGGCGTAAGGAATGTCCTCTGGGTATATCTGTGAGGCACCCAAGGTGCCGACTGGCCGTAGGATTCTTACCACACCCTCCCCATTTAAGGGGTGCACGGGACTGGGGGCGTTCATTTTTTGTCTTGATATATCATTCTTTTCTTGGGGTATATGCTATCTAATCGTTCTTTCCAGCATGCTGCAACGCAGAACTGGAATTCTCTTCCATCCAATCTTCGGAAATATTCATTTGAATCACATCGGCCTTTGCTTTCCTATGATCAGTTCCATAGGCAATTGAAGACATATCTTTTCCATCCAGTGTCCATGAGCAACGAACTGCGCCTAAACCACCTTTTCTTTAATTCCCTTTACTTTGGACAGATTTTCTGGATTTTGGAATTTGCACCGTTTTTTGATCTTCTTTTTGCTCGCCGGCTTGATTTTGTCTCAATAGTGCTCGATGTTGTCATTGATGACTGTAGCACTCTAAGTGTTGTTATTATAATGTTTTTGACCTAGGCCTTCCTCAGCTTTGACTGACATTTGCAGAGCAGAGGCGTCATTCCCTGAGAAAACTATCCTGTTCACCCACATATTATGATATAACAATTATTAATAAATGAAAGTTAATATTATTTAACTATGAAATTGTAACATTAATTTAAATTAACCGCTATTAGATTTTACCTTTGTTATAATATGTTGTACTATCGGCTGGAGCCCGTGGTGATGTCGGTAATATATTAGACCGCGGATCATTATGTGCGGGGTTCAAATCCTGGGCTCTCCCGTCACCGACATCGGCGTCGAGTGAGGAAACTGACGTTGGCATTATCTTTACCAGCTTTAAAAGCGTTTTGGCAATGAGATATGAATTTTTCAGTGGCTCAAAAGCTAAAGGGCTGAAAATTTTAACGTTAGTTTCATCATTTGAAAAGATATAGGCCCTAAGTGATAGACGAGCCCAGAACTTGAACCACGCACATACGGATCCGTAGTCGGTAACCTAACCGATATCTTCAGTGGTTCAGCCACCACTGACTAAATTCGCTGATACAATCATGCGCGTTTTGTACATATAGTTATTTAAGTTCATTGCTGTTAGTCGTGCATGTAATTATTTAAGTCATTGCTATTAGTTGCAACATAATTAGTTCTAATAGCAACTTTAATAATATAGGAGAATTTTCGGAAACTGGGAGCGTTCGAAATGTATCCACGGATAAGAATGAAGAAGGTGAATGGACTGAAAAACTACAGCTAAATCCAAGTTTAACGTCAGTTTCGCGCTCGAATATCATGCCAGTGACGGCGAGAGCACTGGATTTGAATCTTGTACCTATTGATCCGCTATCGAACAATTTACCAACCCGCCATCAGCTTAGCCCACTTTGGACTAGCAAAAGTACGAGCGAAGAATTGCTAAATATTGTTGGTACAACTAGATAATTAATAGCCTACATAATAATATAATTAAAACTTGACTGTATGTAGGAATGGAAAGATCTGGAAATGGTAAACATAATGCACATATTTCTTTCAGTTTTACTAACAACGAAAAGTTACATAGCAAGCAGTATTAAGGCCGAAATCTGTCTTCGAGACTACTTTACAGGAAGTGTTTGATTAACAATAAATTATTTAAAAATAAATTTAATTTTAATTTTAATTAATCATCGAGCATAGAGATAAATATCTTTTTATCTTAGATCACTACTTTTTATCATAGTGCGTTCATTATCATTACTTTGAATACGTGACAAAAGCTACACCATACTGAACCTTAGTAAAGACGAGGTATAAAAAGTAACCACTTCAAGTGGTTTTCCAATGCATTCAATAGCTTCTACTTATTCGCCACTTGCCACTCTGACAGCTAACGTACATTTTTCTAGTTTCGGTAGCATATATAGCCTATATTTGATATTCACTGTTCATTTAGCGCTACTATGGCATTTAGCATAGAGCGGCACTTTATAAATACACTTAATAATAATAATAATATAATAATAATACTAGTAATAATAATAAATACTAACAAGTATACTTATAAAGCGCCGGTATATTATTGATCATAGAATAAAGATTTACATTTATATAAATTATTATACAGAAAATTAAAAAATCTCTAAAGTTGCATTTAAAAAGAAATACACTGCCACATTGTGAAGAGTGGGGTACATATCAATTACATTCAGATAGAATTATTCAAAACAAAATGAAATGTTATTAAATACCATTGAAGATGATTTAAGATTCTCTGTTCCTCTCATGTCGGCTTCAATTCTGCAAAGACGTAATCCTTTCTTAGCCTCCAGGACTGCAAAAAGTTTTTACACAATTTAGTTAAATTACTTACTGTATTTTTATAAAATAATCTTACGCCTTATTATTCTGTTCAATATGTCAGTTGCATACGCCGACCGGCGATTTGCTGCAGCAATTTTTGGATACTGTCATTAATGCATTTCTGATAACAAGACTGGCCTATTGCATAAAATGATAATAGATATTACCTGAGGTAGGCCTAATATAATATAAATAGAAATCTATGCAACAATCTCAATATTATTTACAATTTATCTAACATAGTATTTTCATATCTCCACTGACAGTGATAACGCATGCAACATCTGATTGCTTCGCTACAAATGCTGAGTTTTGAACGTTCTGTGCACTAAATGATATGAGACTTTGCTGTCTAGACATCTGTACATCCCAGCATCCCTATTAGACACTCTGATTGATTCGATTCAAGCAAATAAAATATTGACAGAATTCTCCTTAAGAGCATTAAATAACGTCTAGGACATCATTGAAACACTGGCGGTATCCCACCTGCGGTGTAGTGAAATATTTACTTTTGGACATCATCAAAAACTTCCGCATTCAATTGTCGCTTTGTCGCTGGTCTCACCTTATCTTTATCAAAAGTCAGACATCGCAATCGTTATTGCGATATATCGTTGACGGTAATTACGTAACAAGTCACAAGCGGCTTAGAAGCCCAGAATCCTCTTACGTCCTGTCTCTAAGCCTCTGCTGTTTGCTTCATAACCGTTCCTGTCGTCAACCCCCCATTCATGTCAGATCCCTGTCTGGCGGCTTGAATCATTTCAATGGGGTCTAAATAATCTCCGCGAGCCAATCAGCGGGAGATAAAGACGTGCCAGAGTTATTCATTTCGCCGGACGACGAATGTTAATTGACCAAAATCAATAAGAATTGCAGAATTTTAGCGTGAGGGGAACATTAATTCACTCAAAACAATTTAATACTATAGATATGGATTTTAAAACGGTTTCATAAAAAGGCATTGCAATTCCACAAGCAATTTCACTCGAGCTGCAAGACTCAAGTCTCAAAAACACTCACGTGACATATAGGCCTAAACGTAATTAAAATTTAACTCTGAAATTTAAGTTTAATTTAAATAAAATTTATTAAGTAATTTATCCGTAATCAATTTAAATATAGTTTATTATGTAATTTTTCCGTAATCAATGATTCATCAATCATGTCCAAAACAATTCAGAGTTATATAATTTATGGTACATTTATAATAGTTTATGTTACTGAAATCATTACTATAAGAGATGTGCTTTTTTAACTTTACTTAGACTATGCAATAAGTCATATATTAGCGCAACGGTCCAAAATACATGTATATGAAAATATAATTAAAATTTCTGATTGCTATAATTTCTGATAATACCCCTATGTAAGTGAGTTAGCAATTCTAACAGGCCAGTCGCAATTACTTGAGCAACTGACTGGTTTCGCTAAAACTAGATTGAGTAGAGTCAGATAATTATCTCAAATAAAAAATTAATTAATGCCAAATGTAGTGAGAATCTTGTTTTTCTATCTTACGATACAGAATACTACTTTTAGTGAAAATAAGGAAGAATAAAGAAGGTGAAAGGTCGAGGGGCCAGTTTTATCCGACAGTCAGGCATGTCACTGTCACAAAGCACTTTTGAATCACAGCTTAATTACGTGTCACCGAAATGTCGACCTGGAATATAAATCCTTAGATGCGGATATTTAAACGGTTATAAATTAATTCACTTATAATGCTAATCAATCAAAAGCTCAATAGTTAAATTTGTGCAATTGCCGAGATCGAATTATTAATTAAGAAAAAAAGTAAACACGCATTAGAGTGAAGTGATCAACTATGTTGATATCTATAACTTTTTAATGCCACATGTTTAAACCGTCAGACAATTTATTACATTTTCCGTTTAAGCAGTCCAGTGAATGTCCAAGATTTTACTCTAAGATCAGCGCGGATGGAATTCGAACCCACGAGGGTTCAATTCACCTCAGGATCTGTCATTTAAAACTTCATGACGTTACCCCTACGCTATTAAGATATTCTAAAATTCATTATTATTATTATTATTATTATTATTTATAGTTAAAGAAATTGCTCAGTTGGCTCTGTAAGGCAATATGAAATTGGTAGAACTATTAACTGCCATACTAAAATGATAGATTTTGTTCTTACGAATCTTTTAAGAAAGCTCTATATTTAAACTTCATTACACCAGCAATTAATAACTTGTAATCTAAAAATATGCTAGTGTTTTGTGGCGGGGTCACCACAGAATAGTCAGAATTGTCTGATTGTAACGGGTGGTTTAGAGGCTATACTCTCTAGCAGTCGTCTGAGCAGAGGTGTTGCAACTAGGGCTACACCACTCGACCTCCATTTAACGTTAAGCGTATGCGCTTTCCATTCCCATTCGAGGATGATAGCAAGATAGTTGGTTTTCACTTGCCACTAATGTATAAAACTCTGAAAACTAATAAATTGCCCAAAGCTATTTGGAATGCATTGAAGAAAAAATATATCTTAAACCGAGCTTGTACCAATATTTTTACCCAAGAACAAGTAGTTTGATGATGTTAAAGAAATATTATTATTATTACTATTATTATTATTGTTATTAATTCCTTTAATTGCCCTGGGCTGTATAAGGCCCTGAGATTGATTCGATTCAAGCAAATAAAATATTGACAGAATTCTCCTTAAGAGCATTAAACTACGGCTAGGACGTCATTGAATACACTGGCGGTATCCCACCTGCGGAGTAGTGAAATATTTACTTTTGGACATAATTATTATTATTATTATTATTATTATTATTATTATTATAAAATTTATTACCCCGTTGTAAAGAACCTGGGGTTTGATAAAAACGATTCAAGCAATACGTGCTGAATCGCCGCCCGGCTACTCGAGTTCATCAATCGGCTTAAAAGAATTGTTGAAGCAGACTGCATTAAATCTTTGCAAAGTCATGAAAAGCCTTTGCCAAAGAAAAGATGTCTCTCGCTTATTATTATTATTTTTTTTTTTTATTTTTTATTTTTTTTTATTTTTTATTTTTTTTTACCCCGGTGTAAAGAACCTGGGGTTTGATAAAAACTTCGATTCGAGCAATACGTGCTGAATCGCCGCCCGGCTACTCGAGGTCATCAATCGGCTTATTATTATTATTATTATTATTATTATTATTATTATTATTATTATTATTATTAGCCGTCATCAATATAACCACAATCACCACCACGCACCACCACCATCATCATCATCATCATCATAATCATCATCATCATCATAATCATCACCAACTTTTAAAAAAAATTATCAATTGAATTGAAATGTGACAAATGGTTATTTTTTAAATAAACAAATGGCTTTTAGACAATAGTAACCTTTAGAGAATAGTGTCAACTATAATATTATGAAGTATTCAGTGACTAATAAATCAACAGTAAACCGTTTTCTCAATGATTGTCCTAATGGTGATTACGTCATTCTACACTGTAGAATAAACTAAAATGTAACCCTACACGATAGCAGAGTTAATCCTACTTGATTATATCATACACAATAAGTCAATAGATCAAAGGCTGCATCCACAAACTGCGTACTTGCAGAAATCGGAGAAATTGGTACACAAGCACATGAATAAACACACGTGTATGGAAGTTTGAATTGAGTTATATACGTATGCATATACGATTAATGTGTGTGTGTATATATATATATATACATACATGTATATATAGACATGTATATATAGACATGTATATATATATATATATATATATATATATATATATATACATACATGTATATATATATAGATATATATATATTGAGAATAATATATTATAATACCTACATACATACATTATTATATACAAGTAATAGACTACTATATATTATATATATCTTATATATTAGATATATATAATATATATATATATATATATGACTGTGCAACTACCAGTTCAATTCCCAGTAACTTACTGTTTCATTAATCTTTGTCACGGTATCTCGAGTATGTCGAGTCGTCTTGAAGGGAAGCTTTGTGCTTCTGAACCTTGACGTTAAACACACTACGACCTTACCATATACAGGGTAAGTAAAGAAAGTGATAATACCTGCAAAAAGTTTGAATATCTCAGGCTATTGTTAATATTTTCAAATCAAACTTTTACCAATTACTTAAGGACTAATTTTTGATGGGGTTGCCAATTTTCATCCATTTTAATACATAGATTGGCCAGTTAAGCTAGTTTCAGCAGAGCAACCCCCCACTTTTCAATACATTTTAAATAAAAAATTTATTTTATTTTATTTTAGCCTTGACAAGGATCGTTGTGGAGGTTCAGAAAGAAACAGTTATATCTGCAAGCATTGCTGACTATTAGATATGCTTTCCTCCCGCCGCTACACAGAACTGCAGACGCTTTCGGAATGCTAGGACAGCCTTGTTAATTCCAGCCTGGGGCAGTCTCTCTCAGATTGATTGTAGCACTTTCTGCAGTTCTGTCTTGTTTTTAGGCTTCGTCTGATGTTTCTGATAGACATGCAGCATGGTTCCCCAGACATAGTAATCCAGAGGATTTAGATCTGGAGAGTTTGGAGGCCATTCATTCTTCTTGATGAAATCGGGGTTTCTCTCGCTGATCTAGTCCTGCGCATGACGAGATGCATTAGTAGGAGCATGATTCTGCTGAAAGATGAAACCATTTGATAGAAGAGCATTGCAATCATCAGACAGCTTGGGAAGCAAAGTATTGACGTAATACTGAGCGTTCACCTTTACCTTCTCGTCAATGAAGTGTAATCTGCCCTTACCGTTGTAGAGAACGCCATTTTTAGGTAAAAATGGGGGCTTGCTCTGCTGAAACTTGCATAACTGGACAACCTATGCACCAAAATGGATGAAAATTGGCCACCCCATCAGTAATTAGTTCTTCAGCAATTTGTAAAGATAGGATTTT